>JACEII010000019.1:4643223-4729220 GCA_014332785.1 Antheraea mylitta
CTGCTTTCTTCCGTCGATATTAACTATAGAATGGACATCGTTCAATAGTCTTTAAAACCCTATTAATATTTGTCAATGAAACTCCTATTTTTTATGTCAAGAATAAATAATGCATATAGTTGGTGCAAGATATTCAATACTTCCGAATGGTAAAAGAACGAATACATTAACCATAACATTTTTATATTTCTCTCTGAAGAACACAACCCTACCGCGCACACCGTCACTTTTTTTTTCGAACTGACTACGCTATTGACCTAGCATGGTCTTAACAGCTTCACCGAACTACTCACACCGTCACGAAAAACCGACACCCTCAAGTTAACTATAGTCAACATTTTGTTTCTTTGTATTTGTTGTTTGTATTTCTTTGTATTAAAACTTTCAATGTATTAAATACCTATTTTCTATTGTTAGTGTCGTTTTTTCTACAAACGTAGAATAAGGCGAAAGATAAAATTTTTGAAAAGATGTTTATCTTGTTACGCCAAAGAAGTATAACTTCTAACGCGTTTACATCCCGCACACCAGATTAGGCCCCCCTCGGTAGCTGCTCAAGCCTAGGTCCGTTCCCTCGGCGTGGAGCCCTTGAGTATGTTGCTCCTGCGATACAGTGACACAAAACCTTACATCACTGTTACAACATCACACACATCACCTATACACACGTGCACGCCTACACGCTTAGACACTGTTTTTCTTTTTCAGAGAAATAAATAAAAAAATAACGCGTTTACATAAGCACAAACATACTTTTTTTCTATATTTTTATATAGGCGTTAGACGACGATTTCACCTGATTTTAAATGACGATTTGATCCATGATTAAAACACGTTAAGCCTACAGTGACAAACTCTCAGGTGGAGCTGCCGAAACACACCTATTCTAGGCAACAGATTTTTAACTTGAGTATGGTAGCTAGCCAGACTAGCTTAGAAGAGAGGTATGTAATCTACTTGGAGGCAAAGCAGTGCTCTAACCAAGTCGAGCTCTAAACTATTCCTAATACTATAGCACCCGAAACCCGAAAAACCATTAATATCTATATTTTTACTTTTTACATCAATTAAATATTCTAAATTTTTGATCTGATTGATTTTACTCAGCAGTGTATGAAAGTGGTACTATTCATTACATCGTTGATAATCTATTTCAGTCAAATAATCCATAGTGATTATAAAGAAGCTCCGCAATAAACACTAAGAATGAACATAGGTGTTGGTTTAATTATACAAGAATAATACTACTACTCTAAGTTTTTAGATACAAATAGAAAAAATCACAAGAGTAATACTTTTTGTGGAACATATCGACAGAAGAAAGGAGCATTGTCGTGACTTGTAAAACCTAACTTTACACCTGAGCCAAAAAAAATCTCCCAAACTTCAATTTTTATGTGTAGTGCTAAAACTAGGCAGAAAACGAAGGTCGTATCGATGAAAAAATGGAATGATAGGAATGCGAGACCCAGAACATTCAAAGCGGTATTTTTATACAAGAATATGGTTTAAAGTAATTTAGCCCAAAATGCAAGTTACGACGTTTCCGCTTTCTTCCGTCGATATATTGTAAGGTTGACATTGGGATGCGTTATATTTGGAAATTTAAACTTAAAAGCTTATCGCAATAAGCGTTATGTCTTGCGTTTTTGAGAAGAGAAAAATAACAGGAGGAATTTCATAGTATATCATTTATTTCACGCATCAAGCGAAACAAGTATTCCACTGTCATACACTTACCATAAAGTCGCGTCGTAATGTCGCTGGTTCTAAGAACATCTCTCTGCGCAACCCAGTGCTATCAAAATTTCAATAGACTCGAACAATGACGGAATTTATCCGACTTAAAACAAATATAGGCAACATAGGTAAGCCTATAAACTATTACTTACATTACACCCATCGATTCAGGAGGCATTGGAAAGTAATTATCTGGCCTATGTTCCGTCCACGGGTATGCCTTCGAGAAACATCCATAAATACCGTAGCAACGCTCTAGCTCAAAATCATCTGAAAGAAAATATAACTATTACTACCATTACCTACATTACCTAGATACAAATATGATTTGATCTGGTTTCAAAGATGTTAGCTCTAGATGAAGCCTGATAATGCTCAGAGGCTATCCTAAGAAAGTTTAACAACCACGAGACAACTCAATAGAGTCACTATGAGAGAGATTTCAATTTGTATGTTGTCCAAAAAGGTCCACGCGGTCGGTTTCGATATCTCGAGAGAATTCGACCTTTAGACCCAAAAATAACTATATTCTATATCACACAGTAATATTTATATTATATGGTTATTTTAACATATTCACTTCCTATTTCAATAGTTAAATCAAACATCGCTATCGAGACAGTCCCGAGTTTGTTATCAAAAACTTCCTTATCATGCTTTTTTTGTGGGCAGAGAAGCCAATCTCTAATTATTTACATATCTGTTGTTAAGTTTTTATTTATTCATATCATGTTTACTCATTAAATATTAATTAAATAGAGCATATTAATATAACTTCAACATATTAACAAGTTCTAAATATAGATGACAATAAATATAACTAACCAGTAAAACGTCCAGGAAAGTTAGTGACATCGGTTGAATTCTGTTTATCCATCAACACCATAATGGTTTGCAACATTAACGTAGCACTCGTTCTGTTATACATTTTAGGTGTGAACACGTTTTACTTATAAAAATTATTAATTATAACTGTACTAATGTACATGCTTCGCGGTGTACGTGAATACGTCACTGTTTTCGTTATCAAATAGTTTCAGCGTAATATGATCTGTGATTGACCCCAGCGTTGAACAATGCTTGCTAATTGTCTAGTTGCCAGTGGAATGTGAAATGAAATGCGTAGACTTCGTATCTCGTTTATATAGAGGCTATGGATGCATCACATACCTCCACCGCCTCTCGCTGTTACCTAACAGATCCTCTATAGCTTCTACTTGGCAGACGTTCCGGGATACGGCGATAACAAGGGTTACAACGTTATCATACAGTTATTTGTTATAGAAGCGATTGACGCACGAACAAACCGAACAGTCTGGGTGATTGAAATCATTATAATTTTCATTATACAATTTACCTTGTACACGTAAACACGTGTATCCTGTTTACGATCAATATAAGAAAGTAACGATAAGAAAAGTTTATAATTAATAAACAGTTTAACTCATAAGTCTAAATACAATAACGCATTGAAAATTTGCAAAACAAAAGATTCTTTTCTCGACTATAAAATCATTGTACCACTTAGATATTATTATTAGTTCTTTATACATAATGTATATATTTTACAACTGCTTCATTTTATCAAAATTTCAGTCTTATTGTTAATTTACAAAAAATACTTCATATAAGTACCTTATACACATTTTTGATTTATTTAAGAATATAAGGCAATAAGTATCATATATTTGTTTATAGGCAAAAAAAAACAATTTATTTCTCCAAAATTTAATACCTAAAGGTGGAAAGAAGTTATATTGGCATGCGCTAATTTCAGGAAACACCAATCAATCTTAAAAAATATTTAGTGTTACATAGATATCTAGCCGAAGCTTTTAGGCTATACATATAAATCTACGCTATAACCATAAGAACCAGCGTAGGAAATTAATCGAGTGAGAGTGACATCGTGGAGCATAGCTAGTTACTTAAAGTTTGTGATCTTCAAAATTATTTTTTATTACTTTTAGCCTATATTTTCACTTTCAAAATCTTCATATGCAAGAATTTAATTTTTTTAACCTAAATCAATTCCCTTTCATAATGGAACATTTGAAGACGTTAGACCATAAATTAATAATAATAATGTAATGAAAGAAAACGAAAACGATTACAGTATCTAATCTAATATTCTTTTTAGTGAAAACCAAGCTTGCAGTTTATACCTGAAGTTAAACAGACTCCAATAGCTGCATTGCTGTACTATCCAGAGTTAGTTCGTAAAAGGTTTCTATTCCTGGGGGCTGCAATAAAATGCCTATTGTAGTAATGAGTACATCAAACAACATGTTTTGTAGCTTCAGCGCAAGTAGTTTAATATAAAAACTAAGTAAAGTTAATATGAAAAAAAAAAAATTTCTTCCCCGCAATTGATCAGTTGACACTTTGAAGCTTATCTATTTTAGACTAGCGAGGTAAAATATATGGAGATATTTTCGTTAAAAAAAAAGATAATAATCTCATTAATTTTCGGTAAACATAAATACCACCACTCTTATTGTTTACCAAATCGTTTCATAAAATAATATTAAATAATAAAAATAAATCGTTAGGGCAAGATAATTAATAAAAAATAATTTGTAAAGTACTTACTTGTAAACAAAGGTACTGGATCTATAAATTTTAGTTTGAGGTACTTTAATGTACAGACCGACATGTCACTACACTTGTTCTATAAATAGATCTATAATATCTATATCAATTTTTTTTAGATCAAAATACTAATTGTTGACCAGTTGACTATGTATGTCGTTTCTGTAATCTAGAATCTTAGATTATTTTGAGGCAAAATATACGAATCATTTTGGTGACAGTGACATTTTAAATCTTTATTTGTGAAATTCGAATTCCTTGAATTAAACCTGATAACTTTTAAAGTGATCGCGAAAAGGACAAATCGAAAAATAATAAACAAATCTTGGACTTTGCAACCGCTTCCGATAGTAACTTATAATTAACAAAATAAATTGATTGTGTAAACATTGTATTAATCAACTAGTTAATTACTGCAGAGTGAGATATAAAGAAGGATCCGGCATAACTAAAATTAGTAACAAGTTTCTACGTTAAACAATCAACTTTATGTGACGGAAAATAAGGATTAATATGCGGCAGATGATATATAATTAGATAATGTGTTTATTCCATATGATTTTATAAAAACAATCATAAGTAATTGCAACATCAGTCTTCAAACTTTATTTATATTTACTTGATTCGCGTATTGCATGTATACGCATTACATCAAAGTCACAAAAAACAACATTTCATTAAAAATTATACCATAATTATACAGTCGTCATAGTTTCTCTTACAAAACATAATAATTAATATATAAAAATAAATCGCCTAAATAATAATGAAAATTAAATTCTTATAAGCGTACTAATAAAATTTATCTAAGTAAATGCATATAAAATTCATAATGTTTCTAGTAATTGGCACTTGAAGAAATTATCCTATTAACGCTACGAATGAATTTTCGTGGCTTATCTTTAGAGGGAGTTGAAGAAAAATTGCAATTAAACGTCATATCATCTGTGAAACTCTCTGACACAGATACTGCCTCCTTATTTTATAGTGGATTGAAAAATCTGCTCAAATCTTCTCAAACAACATTCTCTTAATCGTTCAAATTAGTTCATCAACGCTACGAATGAACTTTCCGTGCCTTATTCTTAGAGGGAGTTGAAGAAAAATTGCAATTAAACATCATATCAACTGTGAAACTCTCTGACACAAATACTGTCCCCTTATTTGATAGTGGATTGAAAAATCTACTCAAATCGTCTCTGGCAACATTCTGTTTATCGCTCAAATTGGTTTATTAACGCTACGAATGAACTTTTCGTGCCTTATTCTTAGAGGGAGTTGAGAAAAAATTACAATTAAACATCATATCATCTGCGAAACTCTCTGACACAGATTCTGTTCCATTATTTGATAGTGGATTGAAAAAACTGCTCAAAACGTCACTGGCAACATTCTTTTTATCGTTTAAATTAGGTTATTAACGCTATGAATGAACTTTTCGTGCTTTATTCTTAGAGGGAGTTGAGAAATAATTACAATTATAAGTCATATCATCTATGAAACTCTCTGACACAGATACTGCCTCCTTATTTGGTAGTGGATTAAATAATCTATTCAAATTGTCTAAGGCAACATTCTCTTTATCGTTTAAATTAGTTTATTAACACTACGAATGAACTTTTCGTGTCTTATTCTTAAAGGGAGTTGACGAAAAATTGCAAATAAACGTCATATCATCTGTGAAACCCTCTAACACAGGTATTGCCTCCTTATTTGGTAGTGGATTGAATAATCTACTCAAATCGTCTAAGGCAACATTCTCCCTATCGTTTAAATTGGTTTATTAACACTATGAATGAACTTTTCGTGCCTTATTCTTAGATGGAGTTGACGAAAAATTGCAATTAAACGTCATATCATCTGTGAAACTCTCTGACACAGATCCTGTCCCCTTATTTAATAGCGGATTGAAAAATCTACTCAAATCGTCTCTGGCAAGATTCTCTTTATCGTTCAAATTAGTTTCAGTAAAGTTGAAACTCGTTAGGGCACTTTTCGTAAAATTCTCATCCATATTATAAAACTGCGTATTATCAGCAGAGTTTTCATCTTTAAAACCACTATCAATTCTCATCCAATGGACATTCGATATCTCTTTCAGGGCAGTTTTATTCATCTTCGAGGCATTAGTTATGGTGAGTTCTGATGGTTTTATGGCACTTTCGTAATAACTGGAAGCGTTCGCATAGAACGTGTTCTCGTTGAATCCACTGTCAACCCTTTTGAAACTGGTCGAACAATCGCCACCAATTTTGGTGGCATCGGGACAATCGAACTGTGACACGTTCAGAAATTTGAGATCTACATTGTCAAAATCGATTTTCTTGTCTTCCATACCGAGAAGATTATCCGAACTATCTAAACTACTATCCAACGACATACGCAAGGGACTCAAGGGTGCTGGAACACGAATTTTACTAATTTCATGGGAGCGCACAATACTTCTACATTTCCCTTTAATAGGGGTTTCGTCTAAAATATCGATATTGTGTATTTTAGTAGAAGTCTGAACACTCTTCAAATGGTCTATATTCGACCCTGATTTGATAACGTGATCAGTACTCGATTCTTCAACCATGGACCAGGATACTTGTTCATCTCTATCTGGACTGTATTCGGAATCTGTTGAAAAAAAATTATACCGGGTGACTGGTTGGACACTCACGATATTCAAGGACATGATACTTCATGGTCACGTTTAACATATAAGATAATAATATAAAAACAAAGACTAATAAACAATAAAGAGAACTTTAGTTAAACTTTGGTCTAAGACATAGTAAATTAATGTATACAGACCTAATAAATTAAGTTCAATGAACGCTAAACAAAATTGTTAAGTAAATCTTCTTCCTTTATTAGGTTATTCACGAGCTTTTTTCTCAATATTGAAAAATTTATGAATTGTGGTCGAAATTCGACCACTACACTATTACTAATTAATATAATTTTAAAATAAGAATAACTTACTAATAACATATTAACAAATTACTACCCAATCAATATATACATGGAAAAATATCTCAGAAAGACAATCCATCAAAAATTTTACTTAATTGACAAACATTCTTAAGTTTTTCATAAAAATACATAAGTAATATATAAATTTTAAACAAACCTTGAGATCTATCATGAGTTGAACCATCAATACTCATGTCCATACTGAAGTCAAGCTTCTGAACTGACCGGCTCCGATGAAGACTGGAAAGACTTGAACTTCTTCTTCCTGAAATTGTTACTGATCCCTTCCTGCTTCTATTTGGAGATCCCTTGAGGGAGGCACTTCTTTTTATTTTGTTTGGGGTTATTTTGCAGAAACATTGACCTCTATTCTCAGTCTTTGGTTCTGATATACAGTCTAGGCAAGTAGCCATTTTATCAGATTCGGGTGTTGCGAAGTTATTTTTCTAAAAGATCACATATAAATTTTAACGCCATTATGGTATTTTTTTGGATGAATTTAATTAGCCTTTAAATATCTTTTTTATTTCTATATCTTTTAAATTCTACATTACTGTGATAATGTTGACTACAACCATCATTTTTTTAAAGAAAAATCGAACAGAGAGGCTGTGTTTTATTAAAAACTACAATTTCAGTAGTGGTAGAGCCACGCTGAAGTGATTTCAGCATGAATAGATCGGCTCGTCCAGGTAGTATCACACTCTCACAGGAAACCAACGTGATGTAACAGTGCTTGCATTGTTGCATATCGTACGGTCAGTGAGAGCGCTGGAGGTCCATGTCCCCTTCTCTCCCAACCCCTCTTTTTCCTCTCTCAAACATTGCTAGTGTGGATTACAACCTAAAAATGGCCATAAAGAATGGAAATACAAGCGCTATAAAAACAATAACGTCATTAAACCAAAAAATAGTTAATAATAATTAAAGAGTTAATATTTAATAAATTACTAATAATAATAAAAATATATATATATATCTTTATATATATGCTCACGGATACAAAAAAATACTACATATAAGCAAAAAAATAGGTGCGTACCAAGAGTCTGCAGACTAGAACAAACTAAAAAAAAAAACATTGCTAGTGTCTATGGACAGTGGTGATTACTTAACATCAGGTGTCCCAACTGTTCGTTTGCATTCTATGGCATAAAAAAAATTAATATCAGAGATGTGGGTATGTATTAAATCATTCTGGAAAAACCAACATGCAGACTGTTGCTAAAGGCTGTGTAGTATATTTAGGTTTAGTACTTAATCTATTTGTGTTTGAGCTTATAATAAGGTTGAGAAGATGATGAGATTAAGCAGTTTAGATGTGAAAGGATAGTAAACAAACAAACAATCATACTCACATTTTCATTGGTAATATTAGTAAGGATGTAACCTTGAATGTGTAATCTAAACTCAGACAATTGCTGTGTTTGGATTATAATAACATTTTTAATTTGCTATGATAAGCAGTTTTTACAAATTTCAATTTTGATATGACAAACATACTGTTATTTTCATTAATTTCTTGCATAAAATCAATTTTAATCATTGTTTTTATATTGGCCATGTGTTTTTACCAAAATGTTCAAAGAATGCTATTACCAATATGTAATGTATTACCAATATAATTTTTTTTTGTGTGAGATACACTTTTACTATAGTTAGTTCTAGAAAACTGATCGACAAGAACAATTCTTTAATAATCACTGTCACAATCTGCATTTTACTAAGTTATGAAGAAGTGGGTATGCAATTATGATTTTAATACAATCAATAAATCTATAAAAACTATAGAAATATCGTAATTTTTCTATCATAGAATATTATTTCTGATGTTAATTATAACTATTTTTATAAATACCTCTTCGTCGCTGGAAGTTGATTTGGTAACTGGCGAAATAGAGATAGAAGCGAAAGATGAAGATTTGCAAGATCTTTGATCAAAGCGTATCGGTGTCTGACATTCGATTGAACTGAAGTATGATTCTCCTATATCCACAACATCTAATATCTTGTTGTGACAATAACGGTTTGTATTTGATGAATTCGTATTTTTTAATGGCGTACCAAAAGAACGCTTCATGGCCTTCAATTCTGACTTATTTATCTGTGAAAATTAAAAAACTGTCTATTATTATAATTTTTGTTAGTTCCATCCACTTCTCAACTTTCAATTCCGGTCTGGTAATAGAACTTCTCTAATTATTATTTATTTTGATTTTTATAAATTAACATTATATTGTAAAATATGTTAGTCGTACTGATATATGTAGTTATAATATTGATAAATAAAACGAATTGTATATTAATTGTTTAAAACTCGATTTAAAGATTAAAATTTTATTTATTTTTAAAATCTTAAAATATTTATGACAAAAAAATAAAGTATTTTTAATAAGCAATTGAAGAAAAATACCAGGAGGGCTATTTTTAAGGGTACAAAGATATATCATAAATTTAATGAAATAAAAAAAAATCTTCAAGCCATCTGCTTTAGCATGGAATGCCCATGTATACTTTATTCACGTTAGAAGTTCTGTTACAACTGTATTATTTTGAATTTTACAATACTCACTAGATATACTTCGGCTGATTTTGAAAATAAAATGTTCGCACTTTTACGAGAAAAAATTATAAAGTTTTTTATTCGTTTTCAGAGATGGAGTAGTCACAGACGATGCTGAGTTTTGTTTTTTAGAGATCAGTAACAGATATTCGAAATATGTGCAAAGTAACAGTATTTGCTTTGTTATATTTGGGGTTCAATGAATATAGTTATAAATATGTACTTTACCTAACTTTGTTAATATTTAATTCCTGTTGAGAAAGAAATATAACTAATTTATGAAACCCATAAACTATTTCACTAAATATATGCAAAAAATAGATTATTAAACATACACTAGACCATTATGTTACCTACCAATCCTATATCATGTCATGATAGGAGTGACAGCCAACTCTTTATGTATATATTGATGTGTTCCAGTAGACATAATAGTGGGTAAAACATTGTGTTCCAGTAGACATAATAGTGGGTAAAACATTCTTCAAATGTTTATGCTTGATAATATGAACTGGTATAATGGACCTTGGAGTTACCTTAGAGTGAATCTACAGAGCATACTCAGCATTATCTATTTTTTGCTGAGCTTAGATTTTACTAAGCACAATCTTGGGTTTGGAATTTATAGTCCAATAACACTAAACTTGTGATTAGCTTAGTTTGGATACTGCATCAAGTCTGTGAATTGTTCTTAATTATAAGAAATACATTGAATGTCTATTAAAATGTTATTGAGAAAATGAAATTACCTTGACACTTCTGCAATTAAGGATCAGGACAAAGAGAATCAAGTAATACTGATAACTTAAAACATATGGAAATTCCACTGTTACTTTTGCTAATCTTTTTTATTCGCATATTACCCAAGTTTTTCCGTAATCAGTCAAGTTTTATGACATGAACTAAACTCAGCACAAGCTAAGTAAATACTAAGCTTGTGACTATAAATTTAAATTCTACACGTAACAATGATTTGCTCTAGAGATTTCACCCTTGGTCTTATATTTGTTATATATTTTAATTTAGATATTTATCACAAGTATTCTTCACTATAAAACTACATAATCAATATCATATAGAAAATCAGAACTTACTTCATCAGGGCTAAAGGCTTTTGGTGTGTGGGCTTCAAAACTTGACGGCGGATGTTCTTCTATGTGAAGCTCATCATCAGTTTGCTCAGAGTCATAATGGACAATGTCAATGTTATCCTCAAAACACAATTCGTAGCATATTGACCCATTTGCAGATAACTCACACTTGTCTAATGAATTCTGATCCTGTAAATTCATTATTAATTCATTTTATTTTATTACACTTGTTTAATGGATCTCTTTATTAGTAGTCAGGTGGAGATATTTATCTTTTCATAAAAGTGATTCATTCAACATTGATAATAAAATTTATAGGCAGGATTCGTTTCTTTATGGGTTTCATTCATTGACTAGTCTTACATAACACTAGCTGTGCTCGAGACATTGTCTGCATGGGACCTTAGTTAAAAAAAACAGTTATTAATAAAATCATCTGAATGTATCAAGTCCTATTACTTATCTACTTTTCTCTCTTACTTAAGTCGCCTCTTCATTAAATTTACAGTAACTTTTGATAGAGTGAACCGATTTAAATAAAACAAATACTAAATGTTACTCAAGGATATGCTTTACGATTCTCGAGATTTTATCGTGAACGCAGTATTTAAGCAGTGATGTATGTTCAAACAAACAGATAGACAGACATTTCTAAAAATTATTGAAATGTATTTTATTACTTATTCCTAGACACCTGCAACAATTTTTTTCACAAAGGTCTAAAATACAGACACATTCGATATACACTTTTATTATATGTATATGGACTAAATAATTATAAGATAGTAATGCTTAACCAAGAATAGGCTGTCTTTAAAATGTTACTGCCGGAACATATCTACAGGTGCTTGGTGATAGTACTTTAACTTGATGGTGGTAGCCAGTCAGGGCGATATTAGAAAAAGCTCTACTATCACGTACAATCGCGATGCTTTCCTTCAACGACAATACAAGCTCACTGAAGGGATTTGAATCTACATTGAACAAAACGGTGTTTAAACATCCTACTAACAAACTATCATTGCTTTATTTTGTATATATCTAACTAAACATAATTATGAAATTATAGTATCACCTCTGTGAAAGTGCAGAACGGTTGTAACAGTTTCTCTAAATCAGGTGGTAGTTGTGGTGGCAAGGTAAGTACAGTTTGTGCTGAAACTAAATTTTTATTGTAAGTATATTGCACTTTAAAATAATTATGAAAGATACATACATTTTAACAAAATATGTAATAACAACATTCTTAATAATTACCTTATTCCCCAGGCATAATGACTTTACACACTTTTCTGTACCTCTAACAATGTGTATGAAAAATTTCATTACAATTGGTTGAGTAATTAAAATGTTAAACAAACTAAGATTCACATTTAGTTTAGCGGGAATTATTCTTTCACAATTGGGCTAATAATTCATTGATGGATTCATTACAAAACATTTACATCTATAATATTTATCCCAAACTGAAGTGTTTACAATTAATAAATCGTAATAGAGAAATATATATAGGTTAAGATGGTTTTTATTTAGGGTATGGTCGAATTTTTCTTCAGGATAATCCTGAATAGGTTTGATATTTTTTTTAAATGTTGCAAAATTGCAGCTCTTCATTTTAAAATTTATTCTATTTCTGTAACTTTTCTCATGTTATTCGACA
The DNA here is from genome assembly GCA_014332785.1 of Antheraea mylitta. Classification (NCBI taxonomy): domain Eukaryota; kingdom Metazoa; phylum Arthropoda; class Insecta; order Lepidoptera; family Saturniidae; genus Antheraea; species Antheraea mylitta. The sequence goes on from JACEII010000019.1 coordinate 4,655,831, forward strand.
CATGTTTTTTTGATATATTTAGAACATATTGGGGACTGTCCTGAAGAAAAATTCTAACATACCTTAGATGAGGACCACAAAAGTATATCATCTATATAGATTATCAATCAAAAATGAGAAATTTGTGCACGTTACTTACTGTCTTTAGTAATTATTTTTGGCTTCTTAATGATACTGCTCAGAAGGCTACTAGTTTCAGTGGAGGTTTTTAATATTGGTTTTACTTTTTTTGAAGGTTCAAGAGGACTAGGCATAACCATCTCTTGTGAGAAAAATCTGTAACCATGGATGTAAAAACACTAAGCCATATAATTTTATGTGTCCATATCGTTGATAAAATAATATAAATATACACTACCAATTTCTTAATAATACTATATGATTCAAATTTAAGATGTTATTTTTTATAGAATCATAAAAAAGTGGGTCAACTTTTTAGAAACTCTTTTTATACCTTTGGTAAGAATGTTGAAAATAATACATTAAATACTTTACAAAAAAAGTACAAAAGATGTTTAAAGATTAGACCTATAACAAAAATCCTTTTACATGTTGTGAACTATCAACCAGGCATGCCTATCTGATGTTATGTGGTTACTACAGTATATAACAATATATACTAAGGTGGTCCAAAAATACTGTTCTGGTTTCTTTAGATAAAGCATTCAAGAAAGATGATGAAACAATTCTAGTAGAATTAGACTTTTTAATATTCATATAAGACAAATCTCTTTTTGATTATTTTTTATTATTAAATTAAAGAGTCACTAACAGTTATTCAAAATTAAAGTTCAACCTCAAATAGTATATGATGAAATCTCCACACTTTTTAAAAATATGTTATCAAAAAATAATGACAATATAAAACATCATATTTTTATATATTAGTAGCCTACTTCAATAGGACTTCTGTCCCTAGGGCAATCACAAAAGATTTTTACTCCTGATAACTGAGTTGGAATATCTTGTGTGGCAGTTTGTAAACTATTGTGCAGGTAACTTACCTATGGAACCCTTCAAAACTGAATTACAGCAGAGGATGCCCTACTATTTTGCACTACATATAGGTATGGCATTGATACTTTCACAGTTGAACAATACAAGCTTTACTACTCTTTTCAAATATAAAATTTCATAGTAAATTTCTTCTATAAAAATTACAAAAGTATAAGTGTAGAGCATGGAATATGGAAGAGCATACTAAGGTTGATGAGTTAGAAGCTTATTATTGTTCATTTAATAGAAATAGTTACTAGGCAGTTGCATCAAATATTATCTTATGTTAAGTTTAACCACAAAAAATAAATCATTTAAAACAGGGCTGTCCAAACTAGATGGGACTCAGGGCCAACAAAGATGACTAAGGACATTGGAGAGCCTCAAAATACTTATAAAAAATAAAATACAGGTATAATAGGTATCATTATTTTATTATCTACTTTTTAATTATTTTGTCTTTTACAATTCTGTCAACATCAACCTCAATATTAGTATTAGCTAGACTCAGTACATGTTTAAGTGAAGTATCTGTCAATAAACACCTGTATTTCGATTTTATAAGCTGCATTGTTGAATATGCACTTTTACAATAGTAGGTACTGCCCATCATCAAGCCCATTTTTAGCCCGAAATTTGTCAGTTTTGGGAAAGAGAAGATTCTGCAGGCCGCAACAATTCAAGCCGCGGGCCATGGTTTAGACAGCCCTGATTTAAAATATATAAGTTTTACTGCTAGATATATAACATTATTGGATCCCCTATGATAGGCAAGTAAAACTGAATTGTGTCTAGGGTTAAAAAACAAGGTACATAAAAATGATTGTATGTACAATCAAAACTGTTTATGGTGACATCTTTAAGGTTCCCCCGGCTGAATGCTGTATCTCAAAAACATTACCCATTGTAAGGCTATCAGTTTTTACAAATAAATATGAGTAGTCCCTTTGATGTTGTTATAACAGGTTTTGACTATATGTCTTTTGCTAGGTATAAAGTGATCCTAAATATATTGTTCCAATTCTTTTAGTCCAATTTAGACCTTTAAAGCTTCAGTGGACATTTTTTAGATCATAGCTTCTAGTAAATCTATTTCTTTTTTTTTCATTTCAGACAACTAATAGAAAAATGTTTTTATTACCAATTTTTCAAGAATATAATAGTACTTTTCATAGGCTATTTTAAATATTATGCCACAATGTGTTAAAATTATTTCATCCATCAATAGTAACCGATAAGTAAGAAATATTGTAAATTTAGATTAAATTGTTGTTTTTAATATAAATACATGGAATTAACTTATAATTAAAATAGCGAATATATATCAGACATACTCAAATTGTCCACTATCCACACCCAGGGTGTTAATTTTGGGAATGTACCATATATGCTACTTACCTGTCTGAAGTTTCTTCTGCAAACCTCTCCAGAGCTGGATCTGGTGATGGTTCAAACTGACTATTACAAGCCACTATATCGGCTGGCACTAAAGTACATGTTTGGGTTATATCCCATCGGAAAGATCCATCTCTCTCTTTCTTATATATCTTGCACATACCCGGGCTACACAAACAGGAAGAAAATATAAATTTATCTATACAAAAGTTACCATTCTAACGTAAATAAATTATCTTACCTGCATATAGGTTTGTGCAATCTATCTATCAATGCTTTATCGAAAGGATTTCGAACTTTCTTATGCGTTTGTGGCGGGGTTGATTTATGATTGTAATGAATATCATCTTTATCATTCATTTCTAAAATAATGTTACTACTATTTTTCGAGTTTCATTTATTTGCGAAATATAATTAGATCACTATATAAATTAAAATTATATAAATATAGCGTAGAATGCCACGTAACAAATGTACTTTTATTATTGGCCACTAAAATTACAAGAAACGTAGGTAAACACCTACTTTTTGGACCACCACATAGAAACCAACCCGAAACTCACATTTCATAGCAAAGTTCAAAACCAAGACTCAAAATATAAACGAACTTTCAACGTTGCAATATTGAATTTCTAAATTCCCCAAAAATCCCCAAATTACTTTTATTAATATTTAATTTCTTATACAGAAAGGAAGTGAAAGTGAGGTAGAGGAGAAAATTGTGACGGCAAATCTCATGGAAAAGTATTTTCCTTTTATTGTCCTAATTAACGCTTTTTGTTATACAGTATACTTGATTTCAAATTTTCAAAAATCGATAATAATTAGTAATTATAAACAACCCATTACCTACCATGCCGGCTTAAAACAGAAGGAATGGATAGAAATTTAATATATTAAAAAAATTAGCCGTCACGGCACCCTTGGCAGATGTGAAATAACAAAATTATTCGAATCAAAGAATTTGAAATTCTCGAATTCTCAAATTACAATAGTGTATCTATAGAGGAATGCGAGCTCAGTGCAGCAAGAGAGATTACGCACAGGCGCTTGCGCACGCCATCGCCGTGTCGTCGCCACGCCAACAATCAGGTTTACCTTTTTTTTTATTGCAGCACGACAGAGTGACTGCACTATACCTGATGGTAAGCATAGTACAATCCAAAAACAGTGGCGACCACCGAGAGACAGATCATCCATCGTCGGTCGCCGCTGTCATGCCGGCCATAATGACGAAAGTCGTCTGGTACTGGATATGCACAGGCTGATCCAGAAACGCGACGCGCAACAGCGAGTCACTATGACGGGCTTTTTCGCCATGTACATGGTGGTTGCGACCCAGTCGGGCTGTAAAACCCTACCACCCCGCAAGTGTCTATAAATGTTTCACAACAATGTTTTTTCTATAAAGACCACGTGAAAACGAACAAAAAACATCCAACTTGGCGTGGAAAGCACCATTTATATCAAAAATTATTAATATGTTAGTTTCGATACCGTGATATATTACATGATAATAGGTAAGCAATTATATATTTTGCCATCGTATGTCGCTTTTAGATAAAAAAATTAAACAAATGAAATAGGTATAATTATACCTACTGTATTGGTTGAATATAAGCACGTATCAATTTGATATACCAAAAGTAACTATGTTGATAGGTATATCATTAATTAAATACTTGGTTTTTATAATGAAATTCTTAACGATTCTTAAATTAAACCTTCAAGACTATTATAAATTAATATAACAATGATAGCTCGTTATATTTCGTAGCTATTTTAATTGTTGTATTAGTAGAACACTGCTGTGGAAGCAAATAGCACATTTTAAATTTCGGAACATATTTGGTTATTTGTGTGTTTTACAATTACGTAGAACTTTTGTCATCATCTTATACATCAATATCATACAAAGAAAAACCCAGTAAGAGTTGACACAGTATTACCAGCTCTAAAAAATATGTCCCCTTAAATGAAAGTCAAATCCTGCTTTATATATAAAACTTTTAAGCTTTTCAGAGCGCCGAGTATGTATCAACTTGTTAATATATATGTAACTAGCATTGGGTTGCGGCTTCGCTCGCGTTAATACGGATTCGACCTATTCCTCGAAAATAAATCCTTTTGTGTACTCTTGGTCATGCATATACAAAAGTTCATGATGATCTATTAAGTAGTTAGGGCGTGAAAGCGTAACAAAAAAAACTCACTTTCACATTTATAATATTAGGATTACTAAAAAAAATTTATTGCTCAAGAGCATGCAGAACACTATTATTATATTACTTGTATACTATACAAATACGATTATGAATAGTTGTAACCATATTTGTGTTATATTACTCTATATTTTCTGAAATTGGTGTTTTACGAAATACTTTCGGTTATTGTGCATAAATAAAGTGAATGGAAAATAATACCACAAACCATGAATTCTGAGGTATCAAAAAACTCCCTGAAAAGTTCTAACTTCTATCTTCTAGGAATATTGAAATAATCACTTGTCACTTATTGTGTAAAATATGTTGTAATCTCCATTGAAACAAAACACTGACGCTGGCAAATACTCCTGCGGGACCAAAACAAGAAAAAGAAGATATACAAAGTCTGTGGTGCTCCAGGTGTACATATAACATACACTACTATATATGTTAGTGGTGATTAATACATTAAAATAGCAATAATTATAACGCGATTTTCAGAAATACATTTCTTCGTTATAACTGTATAAGCAATAAATCTGCTATAATTATAAGGTATTAAAAACAAAATGGTAAAAATATCGATTTCATAAAAAAATAACTAAAAAGTAAGCATCATTCATCTGGCAAATAAAAAACACCCTAAAGAGTATAATTTAATTTGTAATATGCGTAGAGGTGATTTTTTTAACTTTGTAAAATGAATAATATTTTACTATTTTGTAAATGGAACCAAATGAGGGTACTATGATTAGAAGAAATAATTGAAATGAATATAGTAAACGTACGAATCTACTTCATCAGTTACAAACTTTGTTTTTATTAGAAGATTCTTGAATTTCAACTATTTCTGTTTACTAATACGAGTTTAGCGGTAGTAGTTATTTGTTTCGCTATGTTTAGTTAAGCTACTAAATACGATAAATTATATTTATTTAGTACGTTGCGATATTTATTCCAAAGTGCAATTTTAGCTTATAGCATTGCATGGGTTACTGTGCGAAATTTAGCACAATCTTGTTTATGAGTATATTTTGATATTATTACTTGAAACAAGTATGTAGTGCAGTGGCGGATTTTCCCTAAGGCCCAGGAGTCCCGGGCAAATCGTGACAAAAAGCCACTGATACAGGGGTGGCTGGTACTTACTACATAGCCAGGGACCTAGGGCGGCCAAGACTGCAAATCCGCCACTGATGTAGTATGTAATATATTTAAATACTTTGTGTAAAAAATATAGATGTTGGATTCAGTGTATTAGTTAAACTGTAGATGTAATAAACATATATAGGATTTTTTTAACAATAAAGTGATTATTTGGTTTGCGTGTTCGTAAATAAGAGTTTGATTTCACAATTTTATCAGATGTTCTATTTAATTTGATTATAAATTGAAGTTTAAAAAAGCTGAAGGATGCAACTAATGACCTTTAAAACCATTTTAAGAGATCAAGGGAAAACTGCTTAGTGCTATATTTTTTTTTAAATCTTTGTGGAGGACTATGATGATAAATATTAACATTTATATTAGCCAAAAATTCAGAAGTTTGTCTAAGTTTTGTAAACTGTGTACCTAATCAATCTAGAATAGTTTGCACTACTGTTATATATATATATATATATATATACATATATATATATATATATATATCATATCACCAATCTATAGGAGCTCAAATGAGTGCAAAGAGAGTAATATTGAAACTCGGATTACGTAATAGTCTGTATTATCATGAATTTATAAATGTATGTTTTTTGTACTGACCAACAGATTATTTATTTACTTGCTTGACGTCTTATCTACAAAATACATGAATGCATTTTCGCGTCGTCCTGTAAAAAAAACGCAAAGTTTTGCACATGATATTTTTGGTCGTTACAAGAAGATACTTTGTAGACAATTATAGCAACAACTATCGCGAGCGAAATAAAATTAGCATTTAGCCGATTTAGCGTGCTAAGTGAAAATAACAGTAATTCACATCTTTAAATATACCCATATATAGAAAATTAATATTTTCTTGTACAAATACATGTATTTATCTATCTAAATTTATTATTCTTTTCTGAAAGTTTTACACTCATTGGAAATAATATAAAATGCGTAATCTTTCAAACTAACTGGATTATCTATGAGCCGGAGTGGTTTGAGATTTCAAACCGTTTTGTAATTATATAGTTATTTCAAATCTATTTGCGGCAATTATGGAGGAACACAATAGAAGTTTCGAACCGATGGATGTTGATATAAGTGCTCATTCTAACAGCAAAATGGATATATCTTATGAGTCTTTGGATGACTTTCCAGTTAAAATAAAACACGAACACGATATTGATACTCTAAAAGTTAACACTACTGTTCAAGCTACACCTGTAACAAATATAAAGAAGTTCCATATCGAATTGAAGAAAAATTTGAAATACAGGAATGTGATTAAAATTAGAATATTTACTGCTTTATTCGTGTTATTTTTATCTATAGTTTTATTTATTATTGTAAACGTAAATTGTTCTGTAGACGTAAATATAGAAAATTTAAGGAACACATTGTCGAGTCAGTTATTTGGACAAGAAAAAGCAATTGATTCAATAATTGAATCATTAAAAGAAAGAGACCAAAGTAACATATTATTTTTCTATGGTGGAACTGGTGTAGGCAAAACTTTTACTGCTTCATTACTGATGAACAGTTTTGGATATTCTTCAAATCTTTACCATTACATATCTCAACGCTTTGTTAAATCAATGTCTACAGATTTAATGATGGGTTTCATTTTCTGTTCAAATTCACTAATCATTATTGATGACTGTGATAGCGCTGATATGAATTTATCCAAAGAGGTTTACAATCTCATTACCAAAAGCGAAAATTTGGGTAAAAATATTACTGTCATATTAGTATACAATTGTGACAATATTAAAGAGAAATTTGTAAAAACCTGTGATAAAGATTTTCATTCGAAGTTGTTACAGAGCTTTAGTGATATAAAAGTAATGAAAAGGTTTATAAAATTTGAGTCGTTATCAGAAATACACTTAAGAAAATGTATTGAGAAAGAACTTGGCAATAAAAGCATTAATGAGAAAGACTATGAAACAATATCTAAAAATTTCGATGTCACAGTAGATGGATGTAAAGGTGTACACACTAAAATTAAGTTACTGAATATAATGTAAGGTATGTTATAATTAAAGTGGAATGTAGAAGTATGTAAATATAATTCATGTATTTTTATTTGATTTCTGTTATAGGAAAGTATTCTAGAATCGTATGACTTTTTTTACAATATAATTGTTCATCAGGATTTCTATATTAATGTAGGTATAAATGTATTATTTGTAATACCATAGGAGGCAAACAAACAGGCAGGTCACTTGATGGTAAGTGATCACTGCTGTCCATACACAATAGCAACACCATGGGAGTCACAAGTGCGTTGTCAGCCTGTCGTTGGGGAAGGGATGAGAGAGGGGAGGCGGTCCCCCGACACTCACTGACTGAACGAAAAGCGACAATGCAAGCACTATTATTTTACATTTCTTTTCTGTGAGAGAATGGTACTACCCTCTGCAAGCAGGTGAAATATTATGTATATGTTATTGTTAACAAATGCGATTTTGGTTAGTTTAAAAGTGCAACATAATATATGGCATAAATTCTTCACAGTAAATCTGTGGTCCACTCAAATTATTTTCAGTAGCCCAGACCATGCCCATTGGAATGATATCATGTAATACTAATAAAAAGCCACAATCATTACTCAAATTATTCCAGTATTCATGTGTAATGTCTTTAATTCGAAGAATTACTCCTGTATGTGAATAAAAAACTCAGTTAAAACATTTCTTTGGGTACATCAATATTTTTTTGGATGTGGTAGAGCCACACTGAAGCTATAACTGATGTCAGCACAAATAGGTTGGCTCGCTTGGGGTAGTACCACCCTCTAACAGAAAACTGACATGAAGTAACAGTGCTTGTATTGTTGCTTTTCATTGGGTCATTGAGAGCGCTAGAGATCCATCTGCCTCCCTCTTCCTCTTTCCCCTATCAACACAAGCTGGCAACACACTTGCGACTTCTTTGGTGTTGCTGGTACCTATGGAAGATGGTGATCACTTAACATCAGGTGACCCACCCGTTTGTTTGCCTTTTTACATATAAAAAAAAAACAACATTTATATAAAACTGGTCTGTGTGAAATAACTGTTAGTTTATGGGGTAACAAAAACGGGTTCAGTATTGATGGTAGGTGGTTGAGAAAACCAGATGGATTATAAATTCAGTAGTTTAGAACTGAGTATGTATTGGAATTAAAAATAGTGTAATTTACAAATCATTGTAATAAAAAAATTGTTGTAGATCAAAAGAACTTTATTTTAGAGATTTTTACATGATAATCGGCAATGCAGAGGTTAAGAAATTATTTTGAATACAAATATACTGACAAATTTTCATACACCTACAAAATTATCCTACAATTAGTTTAGCCATCACCACAATACAGAGCAAATCCTAAACAAAACAATGTGCAGTATATAGTAGTATTATATTATTCATTGGTGATCATTTCAATAAAACATTCGAATAATCTATACCACCTGAGTAAGTGTAAAACACCTCAATGAATATTAGTTCTTATGTGACAAGCTCAATTATACAGATTAAGTACATATATTTTCAATATATTTCCATATTTAAATTCTGACAAAATGTTCTTACTAGCTAAATGATCAAAATTTTACTATAAAGTTTACATCCAGCACAATTGAACTACAATTTAGTTATTAATATAGAGAAAATAATAGCATACATTTTGAATATAATTTAATGACACTTTAACACCAATTTACACTGCATTGTATTGACATAATTACCATGAGACCTTGAAAACAATGTTAATATTTAATAGCATATAAATTTATTTTCGTAAAATGTTTATATTTTTTATAACAAGGTTATATGTAAATTATCACACAGAGTTAAAAATATTTATTTCATATAAAACAATAAAGTAAATATTACTTGTTAAATTCTTAATAAGATTGGCCAATAGAAAATATTTAAAAGACTTAAAAGCTCTCCTAAATTTATGTAAGCTGGTGAGATAAAAAATGCATGCAAACTGGTAAATGTGCATTATCAACAAGTTGCAGAGAGCTAATCAAATTTGTAATATTCAATTTATTATCAGTGAGATATCTGGAATACTGATGTGGGAAGACAATGGAAATATAACATATGAAGGTAATTAAAATAGCCCTGTCTTTGAAAAGTGTGAGGAATTATGGAAGATCCATTATACCCACATTTGTGCATACTGTTCCCTTTGTGGCTTTTCTTAGTGGTATAGTTCTGTAAACACCATCTGCTGCTAAGTAACACTTCTATTGATATTGGCTAATTCCTATAAAATCTTTATAAGTATGTAAGGATAAGAACTATTGTGTTAGTATTAGTAGCAATTGTAAATATAAATAAAAGTAATGACCATAAATCAATTAATGTATAGTTAAAAAAAAACATTTCAACGCATACAGTTTTTAAAATTAAAATTACACCAGAGTGCATTATATTTTTATTAAATTAATTAATAATTTGGTAACAATTATTAAGGAGGCACTTATTTTTTTGGGTACATTCTCAGAACTGAGAATTGTTTATTATATTCATGTAATTAGTGCCAGAGATCATGCAAAATATTAGATCATCTACATGGAGAGCCTGGTTACAAAATTAAATAAATAAATAAATATTAAGATCTACACAATAACTCATAAAAACATATTTGACGTGTCAATGTTATTATTATGTACGCCATTTATGAAATCAACACTTTTAACATGTGGTATGCAACCCATATATGTACATATTTTAAGTTATTATTAATGTATATATTATGTTCAAAAGTAATTTAAAAATGTTTGATTAATTACTAAATACGCGTAACAATAAAGACTAGAATACATTTCTTAAATGTTACAGTTATTGGCACTAAAATCAATTAAAATGGCACAACTACAGCATACTCTTGATTCAGTGAAATACCTCAAATTTGAGTTTATTCCCTTGAACGATATTTCATTACCTGCAATGTACTTTATTATTATTATTTCTATAAATATTGAAATGAGATATTTGAATAAAGTTTTGCTAACTACACTAACAAATATTGTAAAATTGTAGAGAACATTGATGTTAAATGTCTTTTATATCTAATTATATTTCTAGAAAATACTGAATTTACTGTTGACATACAGTTATAGAATCCCATAGTTACAACACAGTTGTTAGCTAGCTGTCCTATAAAGAAATTAAAAATGTATTAAGTACATTTAATATCACTGTTGAAAAAATTCTTACCGTAGATGATTTAGAATCTCATGCATGGACTCTTGAAAAGATAACATTCAAAATTCAGTCCATGGTTTTAATAATTAAAGAAACGTATGGTACAAATAATGTATTTGATGGTAGTAACTTTTAATTTAAATTAGTATATGTAGGTACTATTTAGGAAAACTGAAAGCATAACAATGACAACAACATTAAATCTAAAATTGACAAAATTGATATAAATCACTTAAATTATAATAACTTTTAGAGAATCTGCTCTAAGTAATAAGTAAGTACCTATGCAGACAGTAAAGTTGGATACAATTCTACATAAATTAATGCATTATATAAATACAGCAATTAATATAATTTTACACTTAACTCTATAATTTTCATGTAAAATACTTCTAAATGCATAGTGCCAATAACTGTATTATTTATAATTATATTAGTTAAAACTTACTAACTAGGTATTTGATAACAAATAGAACACCATTTTAAGCACGACAAAACATTGATAGTTAAAATGTAGAGAGACTTACTGAGAAATGTGCTAATAATTCTAAATCTTTGAATTTTTGCTCATTTACTTATAATATAGATTCGCTGGTATCAGATCATGATGTTATATTGAGATTTCTTTATGCTGAAGGTCAACTGATATGAGTTCCCTTCGATATTCGTTGACGATCTTCGATAGTGGCCTTGACGAGTTTTGAATTATACCTATAAACCTACTAATACTAGCAGAAAGCATAGGATATTAAATCGGTATCACATAATTTTGTATCATCTTTATTGGGCTGGAATTAACAACTCTTTAGACTGGCTATGTTCCTAAAATTGTACTTGTATTATCTAAAAAAAAGATTTGTTATTAAGAATACTAATGAAATTCGTGAAAATTTTATAGCAAATTTGGAGAGTTCTGTTATATTAAACTTCCAGTAGGTACTTTTAATGCGGTCTATGTGTTTATTCCAAACTATGAATGGTTACTAATATTGCAATGTCATGGTAATTGCTAACCATTCGCTTAGTGAGACCATTATCCTCAGATGTTTGGGATTGGGTGACAAAAGGAGCTAGTTAGGAACGATGGAAATGTATTGCGGTCCACTTGTTGTGGCGTTTGTGCCATATACGAGTCTCTTGCGATTGATGTGTAGCTCGTCGACCTTCAGCGTCTACACTCTGTGTTACGCAGACATATGCTATAACAGCAACATCGTCTCCAATAAGATGCACTCGCGGATTCAGTATTGTAGTATTTGTCTTCACATGAGAGGGAGTGTTATCAATAAAGAATTTATGGAACTCTACACCTTCCACTAAATTTCCTAAAGCATCAGGATCAAATGCTGTCACATTGGGATCGCACAATTTAGAATAAGTGTCGTAATCTCCATTGTTAATAGCATCTATAAGCACCTCAGTAACTTTGATTACTTCAGCACGACGCAGAGATGCGTTACTATCTCCACGAGCTTTTCCAAAGGAGTCAGCCTTTGTCAAAGCATCTTCATCATGTTCCTTGGATATAACCGTACATGCCCGGTCTACGCCTTTCTTATCTTTATCTAAGTCATCGTCTTCCAACGTTGTACTACTATCGGTAGATTCTTTAACTTGGGATCCATCACCTTTTTTATTTACCATTGATTTGCCTGAAAAATTCCGCGTTGCGAGCATCGTAGTCAAGATGGCGCCCTTTAATTTACGACGGGCGTTGAATTTCTTCAAGCAGTCCACAGTTTCTTGTCTGTGCATAACAGAAGCAACCCTTTCACGGTGGCAGATCCATGGATGTTTTAAAGCTTCCGAAGCAGTTATTCTTTTACCTGGGTTAACTGTTAACATTTGATTAATGAGGCTTTTTGCTTCAGGTGTGACCGTGTCCCATTCAGGAGACGGATAATCATATGCTCCTGCCTTAATTTGCCCATAAAGACGATGTTGATCTTCATCCCAAAATGGAGGGTATCCAACAAGTAGAATGTATAAGATTACACCACAGGCCCATATATCTACAGGTTTACCATAAGGTTCTTTCTTAAGTACTTCTGGCGATAAGTATCCTGGGGTACCAGCAAACCCAAACCATGCTTGCTGATCTCCTTGCACTTCAATAGCTAAGCCAAAGTCTGCCAATTTAACAGCAGCTCCTTTAGCTTTGCTCGCAAGTAAAAGGTTCTCGGGTTTCAGATCTCTATGTACGACTCCATTGTGATGGCAATGATGTACTGACTCTAAAATTTGTTGAATACAATGGGAAGCATCGGCTTCAGAATAAAATTCTCGCGCTACGATGTCCTCGAACAATTCCCCACCAGTTACCAAATCAAAAACAAGATAATGGAAGTGTTCCTCTTGAATAGAATCGTGTAGTCTTACAATATTTGGATGTTGAAGTTTTCGACAAATTCGAGCCTCTCGTTCCAATTTCTGAAAATCTCTAGCAGACAATTTTTTCGTATTTATAATTTTGGCTGCAAATTCGTAACCAGTAGATTTTTGTACTGCTCGCCTTACTATAGAAAATGCTCCTTTACCCAGTTCTTCTTTTAGATCATAATTGTCAGAAAATCGAGTACTAACACTCTCACGATTTGGGTTGGCCATGTTTTACACAATATATTTACTTCACCAGATTTGAAATTTAGCTACTTACTGCATAAATGTGAGCACAGATCTTCGAAATTCTTAGATGTATCTGAAAAAAATATCAGTTATGTTTAATATTAATTTACATAAGACATTTCAACTGCGTGAATTATTGGTTTTTGGTCAATTTAAAAAAAAGCCTATCCTACGTATTTTTACGGGTAATTTAGATGCTTCTAAATTCCAAAAAATAAAAATGCCTTTTCACCTCTTTAGATGTACGCTATTATTTTGCTCTAATGTGACAGGAATCTTAGTTATCGTTCTAACATAGGCTTATTATTTTATACTTATTAATAAAATAAGATATAAGTTGTTATGGTGTATATTGATATACACCATATCATGGTGTATATTAGGTGTTACGGTATATACTTTGTTCTATACTGGACAGTTCTATATAGTACGTGACACACCCTAAGAATGAATGTGATATTACCTATTTCTCTTTTATTTACTTCTCTTTATGCCACCACTAATGTTTGGCATGAGTTTTCTTTACTGAGACTAGCATAGAATTAACACAAAGATCCTTAAAACATGCGATATGGTGCGAAGCAATGTGGACTTAATGCTCAAAGGGCTCATTAGCAGGTGATTTTATCATTAAATGTTGCGATATATATTTGATTTGCGGAAGTATTACTTTCAAACGTAACACAATTTACCTGTAACGAAAGGTATATTTTTGCTACAATATGTTGGCCTTCAGGTAAATATACGAGTATATTCTGGTCCAGTTTTCTTTTAAAAGGGTCTAATTTGAGTAAAATGTGTTTAGCTTAAATAACCAAATTAGTTATTTGTAAACTATTCAAAATAATGTCTTGGGGTTTTGAAATGGTAACACTAATTTATGTTAATCCTTTAGAAAAAAAATCAGAACTTGTACCATAAATCTTATACAGTCGGCTTAATCGTTTTTTTTTTAATATGTTTGTAATTTTGTTACAGTAACATTAGATTTAAATAGATCCGTTGTTCCCATTTTAGTTACGTGGAATACTTATAACTAGAAATCGAGTTTAGAACTGCATTTTGTGCAGAGTTGTGAAGCAACAGTAGGACATATCGCAATTGCACCTCCTAGCGGTTTCCTCTATATGATTTGCAAATTAGGCGTGTGCAGTATTAGCTTAGCACTCACTTTATCTTTGGTAATATCTGCTGCGAGTTTCTCTTAGTTGGCATGGCTTAATTGGTATTAACGTATTTTACAAACCCTTCTAGTTCAATTGACATTACACAAATCTTATTTAAATTTGGTAATTTAATTATCGCAAAATTAACAGTTGTATTATTTATTCTATTATGCAAAATAAAAATTGTAATCGACTTATATTTTTTGATCTATTAATAAGTTTAGATAGGTCAAATTTGTGATTCGTTTTTGTACTATTGACTTCCATTTTCCTGTTTTTCTCAAGACTCTTAAAATATAGTTCATAAAATCGGGAAGGACTGCCGTTAAAAGCAGGTAAGTATAGTTCTGGATTCAACCATTTTTTACATTGTATTTCTAATATTTTTATTTTTAGGAAAATAATAATAATTTATATATAATATTCCGGTAATTACATCAAATAACTTTAAATAAAATCCTTTTAAAGTTTACGTTTGTTTTTGGATTGATAATTCGTTAGTTATAAATAAGATACCATTCGCCTACTTTCACAAAATATTTTGGAGATTTTATAAATAGGTCGAACGAAATAAATCAGATTATTGTGTGAAACACTCTCGTGTTAGTTCTATTAATATTTAACAAATATTATTAACCACTTATAATAGCTAACTCACGAATTGGGCAAAAAATAGATATTGTCAAGGAGCAGTCGGCGGTCGAAATTTATCAGAATGAGAATCGTCGACACTATTTTGGTCACGCAAACTAAATTGAAGTTCTACATACTTATAATAAAACGCGTAGATGCCCAGACAATAGTAATAGTGGTCACAAACACAGACTTCTAATATTAACACTACCGGACCGGGATGACATTTAGCGCAAATTAATCGATACACCATTGTCTCCATACATTCACCAATTTTTGAGTATAATATATAGTTTCCTTATAAAATTGTATAGCATATATTACTACCATCGATTTTTAATCCAAAAATTAATTTTATTATATTAAAATAATCTTCATAAACGATCAATGCATGAATTTATACGATATTCTTAGTATGAGCAATTCGAAGACTTGGTACTGATTGGCATAGAAAAAATAAGTTCACTGCACAATTATTGGAACATTTACTGGTATAAAACTTTATAAGAAAAATGATTTACCTATTATGTGCCCATTTTACACAATAGCCTGTGCGATGAAGATGAAAATCGAAGGGCCTGGCCCTACACCACACCACACAGAGCTCTGAACACGAACTTCGGGGTCAAATTCATAGACACTACTGTGTTGCTAGAAGTAGTCTTAAAGAATTACTACTTTTAAACTTTTGGAAATGTGTAGTTTTACCTGGTTAAAGAAGGGCTGGCAAGGAGAAAACTATTGTTAATATTACCTTTCTTCGTTAAAATTACGTCCTTACCCTCTCCTGCTTAGCACCGTATTAATTGTGCTTTTAATTCATCAAGAAAACAAATTTAGTAGTTTTACATTTGTACTCGGGTAACCCTGGCATGTTTTTGCAAAATCGATACACTAGCGCAGTGTTAAAACCAGAGAGAATAACTTAATTCATATTTACGCCATCTAGTAGCGTCCAAGTGAACACACTTTTAGTAGGAATTATTGGCTTGTTAATAAAATTATAGCTAATGAGTTATGACTATGTAACGGTGGAATTAATTAAATTTATGTGTATCTGTCTACAGCAATTTCAATTTTACATATAACAAGATAAAATATGTACTTTATAAGGTTAATAAGCAACAAATACGGGTATCGAATTGAGCGACTTTATGAATTCTATTAACGTTTCATTCTAAAGAAGTAATTAAATAACAGAAACTTTTATTGTAGACTAGCTGTTACCAGCGTTTTCAACCACGTACAATTTAATTAAAAAAAATGTTTGTCCAAGGTAGAGATACACGTGGCCGCGTGGGGCGCGCTTGCTACTTAACCCGCATATTTTTTCTTAGAATACAAGCAGATAGTCAATTTCTAATATTGTTATTTTGTTATATACCGACTATCATATATATTTAGTAAAAACCTGTTATTTAGAAATTACAGACACTTAAGTAAAAACCTAAGAAACAGCGTCTCAACCGCGTGCGCCCGCATGCACGTTTACATTTATTTTTTTGGTAGATTTTACATAGTCGATGTCTTAGCTAGTATCTAATAAATTTTGCCGACTATCGAGATTTCGGATTAAAGGCTTTTTCTTAATATCATGTGTTATTTTGCTCGTTACCAAAATAGAATAATGATTAAAAAACAATTTTGATAAAATTTATGTTTGCAGACAGATAATGTCATGAATTATATAGTCTAGATTTATTATTTTTAATGAATCACCTCAGGTGTTTAATTAAACGCGATTCTTGGTGAGAGAATAAAAAGAAAGTCTCACATGCGGAGACACGGACACAGCTAAGTATCGATACTAGCGGTCGTACGTTATTCGACCATAATTCTATTTTTTAGTATATGTAAATTCATAATGTATCAATTGTAATATGTTTTAGAAGTTGTTAATCTGATTTCATAGGTATATTGTAGTGTCGCCAAAAGAAGACTGTGGCAATACGAATATAGATGTGCGTCTCAACGGTTCAACGATATCCAAGTCAAGGAGAGCAACGACGATTTAATATTGATCTATCATGGTTCAAATACTTATACTGTATTAACTATTTCAGAACAGATTTATACTTTTTTTATTGTAGCACGACAAAGCGATGGCGCGGTATGTAATGGTACGCTCAGTTAACTCCAAAAACAGTCCATCGCCAGTCCTCACGAAAGAGGAGGAGAAAGATGTCGGGTTTAAACGTTGCAAATTTGACATAGAATGAGCATAAATAGCAGAGGCCAAATAGATACCTATAACTAGGATATATCTCATATAGTAATTGTTCTTGCTTCTTCTAGGTAGTTGCTATTACTATTTAATCTATATACAAATAAAGATAGAAAAAATTAAGTATGTCATATTATTCCATTTCAAGAAAAATCTAGGTGAAAAATAAAAATATACTAAATTAAAAATTACTAAATTTAACATAGATTAACCCGATAAAAATGAAATATATAATCTAAAAATAGAAATCATATTGCTAATAATAGGTTAGAAATCGCTATGAAATCGCCGTTCTGCAGTACTGGCCCATTTCAAATCAAAATAATTTTTGTTTGTCTAAGAATTCTGATTTCAAATCAATTTTATTTTAAAAACATTTTTCCAAAAGTAGTCATTTGTTTATTGATAAGTGTTACATTTTCATCGCATTTCAGTCTTTTTTGTCATCATGGATACGTTAAAAATTCGAGTAATTATGAAATATGAGTACCGTCGTGGCAGCAACGCGGTAGAAGCGGCACAAAACATCAACGACGTTTACGGAGCTGACACTACAAACCAACGCACCACCTGTTATTGGTTTGCTCGCTTCCGTTCTGGGAATTTCGACCTCAAAAATCAACCTTGCGGTCGTCCGAAGACTTTGGTCGACAATGACGAATTAAAGGCGATTGTGGAAGCTACACAATCTACGACTGAATTAGCAGCCGGTTTCGACGTTAGCGTCAAAACAATATTGCCCCACGAACTCAATGAACGCCAGCGCGAAGTACGCGTCGAGACGTGCCTTGCACTACTCAACAAACACACAGATGAAGGAATTTTGAACTGCATTGTTACCTGCGATGAAAAATGGATTCTGTTTGATAACCGCAAGCGCTCAGCAAGTTGGTTGAATCCTGGTTCAGAACCTAAACAATACCCTAAAAGATAACTTACCCCTAGAAAAGTGTTGATCACTGTTTGGTGGTCTAACGCCGGTCTGACTCATCACAGCTTCTTACCAAACGGGATGAGCATTACTGCAGATGTGTACTGTGAAGAACTGAACACAATGACGGAGAAGCTGGCACATCTCCAATCAGCATTGGTCAAACGCTTGTCTCCGCTGCTTCTGCGCGACAACGCTCGACCTCATACTTCACAGCAGACGGTCTCCAAGTTGCAAGAACTGGGTTTGGAAGTTCTCCGTTATCTGCCCTACTCACCAGACCTTGCGCCCACAGACTACTACTTTTTCCAGAATTTCGATAACTCCTAGGCGGGAAAAAAATTCAATACCCGAGAGGCTGTACAAAATGCCTCTGATGAATTTGTTGCTTCCCGTCCAGCTGATTTCTTTAAGAAGGGAATCAATAAATTGCCACTGCGTTGGCAAAGATGCATTGATCGCATGGGTGATTACTTCGATTAATACAAATAAAAAATACATGAAAAAAATTCGTTTAAATTTTTTCATATAAAACGGCAATTTCATTGTTAAAAACCTAATAATTACGGTGACATGGAAACTAATGCAACGCTTGAACCTTCTAATGATAAAGACCTCCAAATTTTTTCTGCTATTTGTGTGAAATGCGGCCCAGCAATCTTTTTCAAGGCGCCTTTTAATCTTCTGCACGTTGTGTCTGTGCGATCTTTGGTCAGAGGACCATACCCATTAGCTATATGTGGTGTTTTCCAAATATGCTATTTGACTAGCCTTATATGAGCTTTAATTTTGAGGCATAGCTCAACGCATTCACTTCTTTTTGTATTTCGGTCTTGGTGTGATTTTCTTATATTAGACTTAGTTCGCCTCTCTTCCTCGCTCTCCCCTTGGTCTTTTTTATATGGAACGCATATATGAAACAAAGAAGTATGCAAGAGTTAACAGCCGTTCTTACAGTCCACGAATCCCAAGTTTTGACCTTCAAATAGGTGGTCATCTTGCAAACAAAGGGCAAAAGGATGCAAATCCACGACAGCATTCCACACGCTGTAGTGGTAATATCCAAACGCACAGACACCTGTCAGTTAGTAGTCCGGTGAAGCTGACCTGGCTGGGTCAATAGTGTAGCCAGTTCGAGAAAAAAAACCAACTCCTGTGTCTACTATACCGACGTGACTGAAATAGAAATAGTTAAATGAAATCATCAATGCAGGTGTGGACCAAGAGTCTGGAGGATAGAAGAAAAAAAAGAGTTAAAAGGCGTAAGTATATTTTGTAACTCTATTGACTTGTCACTTTTTGTAATTTCCTTGTTGGTATAACTAGACCTTATTTAAGAATTGTTCTTCGTTCTTCTAGCTAATTGCTGTTACTACTTAATAGCTTAAGTGTTACAGCTAACACAATAAAAAGGCATTGTATTAAACATTTATTCCTGCGCCGTACATTCACGTCTGGTTTATGAAAAGGTCACTTAAATGTCAGTAAAGAAATTATTGATTTGTCTTAACTTTTTATCACTACTCTATTGAGAATAATAATTAAATATTTTTAAATCATAAATAACAAATAATCAAATGTATTGTGTATAGTTAATATATTGCAATGTTAAATATCATTACATAGTATACTAGCCTCTGCCGGCGATTTCCTTCGCGTAAAATACACTCATCAAAAAAGTCTAAACAACATGTACTAATTTAAATTTTAGAATGGTTCTTCACATTATAACGTATTTTATTTTTAAAATAATATCTTTAGGGTTCTATGATGTAAAAATAACAGCTGTTGTCTTTGTAAGTTCTTTTAATAACAGAAATGAACAATATTAGAATATACTGTAGAAACTAAGATACATAAGAAACTAAACTCTTTTTTTACAAAATGAAATTTCTAAAGAAAATGTATTTATTGTGAAAGAATAGAACAATTTAATACAAAGTATGGTCTCCTCTGCTATTCAGAACTTGTCCGCAACGATTATTCATTGAATTAATGAGACTGTTTATGTCATCTTGCGGTATTCACTCCCAATGGAATTGTAGCAAATCCTTCAGCTGTTGGGTTGTTGTCGCTCCGTCCGAGTCCTGCAAAACACGTCTCTGGAGCATGTCCCATGCGTGCTCGATGGGCCAGGGCAATACCGGGATGTTCTCCGTTGCAAAGTATTCACTGGTTCGCCGAGCTGTATGTGAACGCGCATTGTCATGCATTAACCTAAAATCGGAGCCAAAGGTTTGTGCAAATGGGTAGACATAAGGTCTGAGAATATCCTCAATGTAATTTTCAGCATTCATGTTTCCATTTACAAAAACGAGCTTAGTTCGTTTGTTCTTCATGATACCCGCCCATAATATAACTTTTGAGCCGCTGTATGGATGAACTTCCTGAACGCACCCGAGCCTTTCAGTATTTTCGGGCCGACGATACACTCGCACCCTTCTTGTATCAGGCTTAAACCCGAATCGCGACTCATCGGAAAACATAATTTTATCCCATTGTTCCTGGGTCCATGTTATGCGTTCTCTACACCATTCATATCGACGAGCGCGATTCCCGTGACGTATCCGTGGGCACCTGATTGGGCGTCGAGCTCGTAGGCCGTACTCATGCAGTCGATTTCGTACAGTTTGAGGACTTACACCAACACCACTTGAAATTTGTAACCTCAAACTTATCTCTCGAGCGGTTAACATCGGCTGGCGTCTTGCAGTCAGTTGTATGTACCGGTCTTGCCGAGTGGTTGTACTCCTTTTACGGCCTGGATGCTGTTCAGCGGGTTCTCCTGTATTATTGTAGCGCTGCCAAAGACGACAAATAACACTTCTATGAATGCCAAAATGTCGAGATACCAGAGACCGATTACTTCCCACTTGCAACATCCTTATAGCTCTTTGCATTTCATCTGCCATCAAATGACGTCGCTTCATGACGTAAAGAATATCTAACAATTCAATGTTGTCGCTAATTTTATTTAAATGGTTGGTAAAATTATAAAATCAAGACTAAACGTAGCAATTAAAACGCACTTAAATTCAAACAAATTCGCAGTCATTTGAATTTTATGAAAAAACAAAACATAATCAAATAATTTTTTTTACAACCAGCCAGCATGTCATCAATAAAGCTTACTTACCTACGCCCTTTGTTTTAGTAAATACTTAGAAATTAATTAATATAAATGGTAAAATTTGTAATATCACGCATGTTGCTTAGATTTTTTTGATGTGTGTAGTTACTTTGGGCAAACGCTAACACGCAGTAGAAGCTGTCAAGAGGAAAAAGAACGATGTTGATAACATTTTTCATTTGTGCTCCGCTTCTATTGGTCTTAGCGTGATGATATAGAGCCTAAAACCTTCCTATATAACGCTGAAAGAATTTTTCAAATCCGACCAGTAGTTCCTAAACTTACCCCCTACAACGTCACAAACTCACAAACTACCTCTTTATAATATTAGTATAGAAGTATAGGCTCGCGGGCTCCGCAGACGTTGTCCACCCTGTTATAAAAAAAACCTAGAATCAGAACGCAGGGCAACCTATCGGCTCGCACTATGAATCTAAAAAAATAAATAAATAAATATATCATCACGCTAAGACCAATAGGAGCGGAGCACCAATAAAGAATATTTCAAAATCGGGTTTGTTTACCTCACGAAGTCACGGCCAGAGACTAGTATATTATAATTTAAAAAAATGAAGTGTCTGAGTTATGTTAACCTAAAGTCGTAACATAAAATAATTATAAATAGTTCTTATCATATATCAAGGCACTAAAACATTTAGTTCAATTAATAAAACTATGTAGCAAACTTGCAGAGCGTAATAATTTCGACGGTTGTTAATAAATTGCTTTGTAAATCATATCGCTTTGCATTTGTTAAATTTAATTTTGGCCGAGTTTTCCTATTGTTACTTATACGTTACGAGAATTATACCTACCGGTTTATAACGGTGCGGGACGAAAGCCCCCTTGCGAACGGGCGAGATGGCTGTTTAACAAAAATCAAAACTGGTTCGCATCTTGCGCAAGTGCAGGGGGAACAAACAAGGGTTTTCGGAACGGGCCCTTCCGAAATTTGCCGGTGCACAATGCACCCTCCGTACCATCCCCACGTAAGCACTTATTATTACGCGACTCCGGTTCCTGTGCCCCATATTGTTCATAAATATATTGCTATTCGCTTGACGCGTTACGAAGTTTTAGCAGCTCTGTATATATACTTTTAAAATCTTTAATCTCCTTATTGAATAATTAGTGAAAGTATATATTATGAAGATAGATATTTAAGTGTATTGCCTGAGAAAATTGAATCGACGTAGCTGTAAAGTTGTGCTAATTTATTTACTTAAATGCATTCGATTGGCTCCGTCTTCGGTTCTGTCACCTAATATTTATAGCGTAGGGAAGTATTAAGGTTTCGTACATTGCGGTCGTCTCAGGTTGCTTTTCTCATGAGTGGACGTGAATGTAAAATTATAACTTGAGAATATTGCGAGCAGTAGGAACGTTGGGTGCATGGTGTATCGCGTGTAACACCCGCACGGCGTTTGTGCGTTAGTGAACATATTCTATCGATCGAGGATTACTTCGGTATGCGTGAGTTTCTGTGTGTGATCGCCTTAATTTAAAAATTCAAACCGTGCTTGTATGAATCGGTAAGTTTATTTTTATCTCTTATATTATTTTAAATTCATATTACAAAGACGGAATATGTAACCAGAATACGGTTTAATAATTGTGAATGATATACATTGTTGTGTGTTCGATTTTATAAAACTAAATATTTCATTGTAAGCTTATCACGTATCTATTTTCCCTATATGGAGTATTATTTGATAAAATTATGTACATAAGCATTGAAAGTAAGGATCGAGGCGGGTATGATTATCTAACTAACTTCACCCTCATAGGGGTTGTGCAAATTCTTACAAAGTGCGCGTGGCGTTTCATGTCAATGACCCGCGTACGAGAAAACACTGCCCCAGCGGCCACTACTAATCTCTTGTAAAATATGAAAGTGTAATGTTGTTTAATTTTTCTAAGTTCGATCCTGCAAATATGGTAATAATCATAAATCTAATAAGTATTAATTCGACTTTAACTATTTGTAACAATATTCGTTGTTAAAAAATATATAAAAATGTATCTTTTATGTTTCAATTTAAAATATATATTTAAATAATTAATTACCTATGTTTAAAAGTGGTCGTAAGCTATCTTCAAATTACTTATGTAAATTTGAAAATTGAAGCTTAGAGTGCAAAAGGGAATAATCCAGTAATAAAAGCGTGGAATAACCATTCTACGCACATAGCATCACGATCAGTAAGCCATTGTTTTATCGATTTCGATATTAGAATAGGCGTTTGCAAGGGATGGAAGTTTTTAAAAGGAAGTTAATATAACAAAAATATCAGTAAAAACACTTTTTTTTTTAAGATAAAATTAAAATTATGCTAGTGGGCTTCTTGCTCCATCTCTATAAGTCGACAAAATATGAATTTCTAAATGTTTATTATCTCTTACACTTACACGAGATTATTTAAAACTTCAGAAGGTATTCTAATTGTATCTTAAATTGGAAACTAAAGCCTACCTACGATTAATCTTTATTCTTCAAAAAATAATAAGTAGTTAGGTTTGTTTTAATTTCCTTTCAGTAACAATAGATTCAGATTTCAGGCTGAATATTACAGTCGTGAATGCCAGACTGGAGTTCGAGGTTAGCGATAAAGACTGCGTATAATATATTATTACGGTCCATAACACCAACTAAAAAAATAATTAGACGATTCACGTAATATCTTTTTTGTATTATATATATGTAGTTCGTCTGGTTAATTTATCATCCTATATTTGAGAATTTATCACAAAGCACCTATACGTAGGTATGTTGGAGCTGCACTTGGGAGCCAATCTCCCCTTTTTTATGTCATATAAGAGGCAAACGAACAGGCGGGCCACCTGATGTTAAGCGGTCACCGCCGTCCATAGACACAAGCAACACCAGAGGAGTCGCAAGTGCGTTGCCATCCTATATTTTTGGGGAAATGAGGGAAAGGGGATGCGGAGAGGAGATGGAAGGAGGGAGAGAAGAGGGGAGGGAAGAGGAAGGGAGATGGACCTCCAGCTCTCTCATTGACCGAATAAAATGCAACAATGCAAGTACTGTTACTTCACGTTGGTTTTTTGTTAGAGGGTGGTACTTCCCTGAGCGAGCCGACCCTTTCGTGCTGAAACCAATAATAGTTGCAGCGTGGCTCTACCACCTAGAGTACCTCAAGCTAGAGGGTTTGTTATACATTACAATTAAAATTACATCTACATTATCAATTAAAATTGGGTACAATTGTGGTCCAAGGCGGTTTGAAGTACAAAGACGTGGATACGTTTGCAGGGTGGGAGAAGGTAGCAGTAGTGTCGGACTGGATTGCGAGATGCCACATTCCTTGGTCGATAATTAAGTCGATAATTAAGTCAAATGAAATCAAAAATGTTATACCTCTAGAAGACGCTTATGGACGTTAAACTTTTTTAAATACTACTACCACCTGTTCCAAAAATAATCCACTCATCGCGAAGAAGCGGCAAGAAACTCGATGCGGTTTATCTTTTCATCGTATATAATTTTATAGAAATTCATTAATTATAGTTACCTACATTCGTATTGAATGCATGCACGGAGGGGGATGCTATTTCCAGATGTCACCATCGTTCACATATTGATTCACCCTCTAATAGTTTTTAGAGATTAAAACCCGCTTACGGCTATGTGTTTGTATTTATTATTCAGCAAATTAGTAATATGCTTTGGAATTTTGTCGTAAAGTCTGTTACTGGTTTTTCTGAGCCTCAAACATGCGATGACTGATTCCTCACTGTATCTAGTATTTACATAATGTCGGGCTTTTATTAAATTTAGCTTTTTTTTCTAAGTGCAATAGTACGATACCGTTCTCAACAGAATAACTACGGTTTACCACTGTATACTCTTTGACTCTCCTGACATAGTAACTTGTATGTTGTTTTGTCGCATTTTGGTATTAATATATCTAGCTACTGAGAAGTTAGCAGAAAGGCACCGGTACTGTACGCAGACTGTTGTGCTAAAATGTAATCAGAAACCTATTTCGGAGCTTTACGTTATACAGAACCAAATCCATATGTTATTTGATCCGTCATTAACCTAGATTTGTGTATTTAAATGGATTTAGTCTTCACTAGCAGCCGCTTGCTAGGTACTCGATCTGCGTTTTTATCTGTATAAAGCATAAGTACCTGGGCGACCGCGCTTAGCTCGGTTCTCTAAAAAACATTTTGAAATTAAAATAAACTGTTAGGTTTGCATTATAAAATTAACATTTATTAAATTTCTGCTGTCACTCGGATTTCAACTGGGGTTACACGGATTTTCGAAGCAACCGATTTCCATCTGAGCTATTTTTGTTTTGGACAGCGGCGGCGAAATTTATTTACATTCTAGCTATATTTTTTCATTGCCTGAAAATTCAGTTAAAAGTTTTCTATGAATAAAATCGATTAATCGTCCCCAAAACTACCTACATACTAAGTTTCACGGAAATAAATGACGCCATTTCCGAGATCCTAAATATATACAAATATAAAAATATACAAGAATTGCTAGTTTAAAGTATTAGATAGATATTTGCTTGGAACCCTAATTATTGTTTTCTTGCCACCCTTCTTATACTTCTTAGTCACCTTAGTTCCTAAATATATCTGGTAATCGCGCCTCCGCACACGTTTTTTTTTAAAATGTATTCAAGAAATGTAAACTTGTTAGTAGGTGTGTCCATTACAGAAATTATCTTTCAAAAACATTTGTAACTACGACACGCACGCCATCTCCTGTAATATGTTACTTGTACATTAGATGTGTAAATAATAACAGCATGAAAAATAAAACAAAATGGACGCCAAACTGACCACAAAGGTAATGTAATTCAAATTGTATACAAAATAAAAGCTCATTAGTTAGTAATCTGCCCTTAAAAATCTCGTGAAAATTGAAGATTTGAAGATAGCTAGATTCTATATAAATCACTGCGTTTAATATTTTATTGTAAATTTGTTCAGTTTGAAAAACGACTTTCAAAAAATCTGACTTTCAGATGTGACTGTTCTTTGCGTTTTTTTTGCTGTCCGCTTCACGTGAAATGCCCCTATATTACATTACTACTTTCTAAATATAATATGCAATAAAATTTAATAATGTGCATTACTAATTATTTTTAAAGAAAACTATTAGCTTGTCCGTTGAAGTCATATGGTTATGTTGAGCAGTTGTTACAATATTGCTTAACAGAATGTGAATTCGATGTGAAAACTATATTCCCAGCCTAGCTAATAGATATTTGATACTGTGTTAGTAGTATCGTGAATACAAACACAGTTATATGTGTAGGATGGTTGGTTGACATCGGATACCGTCCTGTCTCTGGTTACACGCAGTCTCTTATTAATTATTGCTAGACAACCAAGCCATAACAATTTCATTTAGCTTTTGGGTATATATGTTTCTTTAGAAATTAAGGATTTAATTATCTATTGTTGTAAGAGTTTAAAACTTTTTTTAAATATAATTTGATTAATTAAAGACATTCCTTGCAACATTTCTTAAAAATAACGTATTTTTCTAGCAGTTAAGTTATTAGCTATAATACATCAGTATTTATCCAGTCCAATATTTAAGTTACACTTAGCACAGATAGTTTCACATCAAAATTCGTAAGTTATAAGGGAAATAGTATTTTTAATTCATTAGTTCTTTTGATACAGGGGGTACACTCAAATTTGGATAATTTATCTCAGCCTTTAATTATTTCGCATTAAGTGGTTTTATTGGAAAACTTCATAACTGTAATCATTACAATAAATGTTGTGGTAATTTTATCCATCTCGCAAATTGCATGTATCAGGCAACAGCTCAAGCCGAGGTGTGCCGTGCATCCTTGAGCTAGTTGCCCAAATAAAATCGGCTGAGTGCCGCAAGCGCTCGTGTTAGTAGTCCGGTGAAGCTGTTAAAACCTTGCTAGGTCAATAGCGTAGTCAGTTCCAAAAAAAAGTTATTTATTCCCTCGTATTAAAAGCTGTTGATTCGTCACATATTATATTCACACAATTGAATTTTTACCTAGGTATATTTCGTTATATAAAAATTACTTTATTAATATCGTAGATACTTTACTGTATTGCCAAATATATATTATGATAAAAGGATCATCACTGCGTAGGAAACAAATAGGCATTGAATCGAAACTAAAAAAGTTAGCAGAATTATTTCCCTCATTGGTATTCCTCCTTCACGCGGTAGTCTAGATACAGGACCTTTTATTGAAGAATTTGTCGTCGCCGATACGAATATTGTCTTTTCTCTCATACTACACAAATCGTTCGAAGTATTCCTAGCGAGTCGTGCGATTTATTGCTTGGTTCCAATTTCTTAAAGCTGTGTAGGCTACAGCCACACATCATTTATACGTAGATGATATGTCTCGATTTCATTCTTTATACATATTCTACACTCACAGTGTTTGTTCTATATAATACCAGAATAATATTGAACGGTTAAGATTATACAATAAAACAAAATGCCTGATAATATATTTAATTATGTATTTTATGTTTTACGGTTTCAGAAACATATTTTAAACAAAAGTATTTTCCATATTTCTTTACGTCTTCATTTTGTGTATAACCTACTTAAAGTTAACTTTTCGCTAAACATGGAAGGGAATGTTACATAATCTGTACATATGCTACATAATCTCAGTAGGTGGTAGAGCCCCGCTGAAGTTATTTTTGGTTTCAGCATGAATGGGTCGGCTCCTCCGGGGTAGTACCACCCCTCTCACAGATAACCGACGTGAAATAACAGTGCTTGCATTGTTGTGTTTCGTTCGGTCAGTGAGAGAGCCGGAGGCCCACGTCCCTTCCTCTATCCTTCTTTCCCTTTCCTTTCTTCTCCCCCTTCTCCCATATACAGGCTGGCAACGCACTTTCGACGTCCTGATGTCGCTAGTGTCTATGGACGGTGGTGATCACTTAACATCACGTGACCCACCAGTTCGTTTGCATCCTTTGATATAAAAAAAAAAAAATCTTCTCATCTACATAACATGTAAACAAACGTTATTAACATAATTCTGTATACAGTTTACAAATTATTAGCTCCTTGTAGGCAGGTATATAATCTATACGTATAATAAAAATGAAGTGTCTGCATCTCACTTACGATTAGCTATTTTGAAAAAGCCACGAATCATCCCAGTCCGTTAGTGGTATCCGCCGCAAACTATGAACCCGTACCTAACGCTGCGCGTTATAAAAAACGTCCGCGACACATTTTTACCGACCCTCCTGATCCAGTCACGTCAGCGAACGATCAGTACCAGCCTGTCCCTCGAAACAGAGCGTGTTCACGCCCACGCCCGCGTAACCACAGATCACGCCGCCGTGGTCTGGGGGTTAATTTCGCTCCCGCACACCCGATTAGGCCTCCCACGGCAGCGGTTCAGGCCTGGGTTCGGTCCCTCGGTAGGGAGCCCTTGAGTGCGTTGCTTGCGCGATGCGGTGGCACACAAATGTGCATCACCGCTACAACACTACACGATCACCCTCACACACATGCGCGCCTACACGCTTACACATGAAAGCGGAAGGGTTTATTTTTTTTCCCCTTATCGAACTGAAAAACTCTCAATTTTCCGATAATAAATATATGGAAGAGTTGTTGAGGCGTGTATGCTTGGTATACATATACGGTTCAACAACTCATACATATATGAATGGTTGGCTAGGCTAGCTAAGATAGGTCGCGATTTTGCATGCAACGGGCAACAGCCGGGCCGAGGTGTGCCGTGCACCCTTGAGCTGGTTGCCATAATAAAATCGGCTGAGTGCCTTAAGCGCTCGCCTTAGTAGTCCGGTGAAGCTGTTAAGACCTTGATGGGTCAATAGCGTTGTCATTTCGAGAAAAAAAAAAAGTGTCTGCATGTAACAGCAAAATAAAAAAAATTCACTGATTGGGTATGAACGTATACACGCCACTGATAACAAAAATGCAATTTTTAAAATTTTTGTCGGTCTGTCTGTCTGTCTGTTTGTTCTGGGTAATCTCCGAAACGGCTGGACCGATTTTGACAGGAATTTCACTAGCAGATAGCTGAAATTACTGCGGATAACATAGGCTACTCTAAATTAGACTAAGTGTTAACCGCAGCTTCGTCTGCAATGCTATCTCCAAAACGGATGGACCGATTTTCACAGAACTTTCACCAACAGATAACGGATACCATAACAAGTAATTTGATATATTTTAATTTAGACTAGCTGTTAACTGTGGCTTCATCCGCAGTACTATTCTAAAACGGTTAAACTGATCTTCAAGAAACTTTCATTGGCAGATAGCTGACTTTATAAAAAGTAATTCAAGTTATTTTAATTAAGACTAGCTCTTCACTGTGGCTTCGCTCGCATTACTATCTCCAAAACGATTAGACCGGTCTTAACGAAACTTCCATTGGAAGATAGCTGATTTTATAAAAAGTTATTCAAGCAATTTTAGCATATACTAGCTATTAACAGTGGTTTCGCCCGCAGTATTATCTCCAAAACGATTGGAATGATCTTCGCGAAACTTCCATTGGCAGATAGCTGATTTTATAAAAAGTAATGCAAGCAATTTTAGTTTATATTAGCTGGTAACAGTGGTTTCGCTAGCAGTACTATCTCTAAAACGGTTAAAAAGATCTTGACGAGACTTGCACTGACAAATAACTGACCTTATAAAAATTATTTAGACAATTTTAGTTTATAGTAGCTATTAACCGTGGTTTCGCCCGCAGTGCTATCTTCGTAACGGTTAGACCAATCTTTACGAGACTTTTTCTGGCAGATAGCTGACTTTATAAAAGTAATTTAGGTGATTTTTGTTTATAATAGCTGTTAACTGTGTTTTACCCACAAAATTTTCTACAAAACTGTTAGACCGATGTTCACGGGACTTTCATTGGTACACAGCGATCCTTTTAAATTGTAATAGAGTTTTATTCTATTTTAGACTAGCTGTTACCCACGACTTCGTCCGCATGACATTTAGGAATAATATATTGTTAACTGTAAACATGTGCGTATTTACCGCGCTTTAGTATATAACATTTTATATCTTGATTTATATGGGTATATATGCAAGATTCAAGACGTCACCACATTCACAGTTTACAATTTAATATAATAATAATTATTAGTAATTTTGAAGACAGAAGAGGTATTTCTAATAAGATATTAGATCATAAACTTATTGGCAATATTGGCAAATTATATCATTATCTATTTTTAAGTTATTGTTTCATATAAGTGTAAGTGAGCACTGAGGTAGTTATATGGTTGGATAATGTTCCAAATATGTTGGCTATGATAATCCTCATTAATTACACTGTTAGTATCCATATATCTAATGTACACGTTACATGTTTTTGTAAGTAGCGTGTGTGTCGTACCTATAATAGTTTTTAAAGAACATTTCTATAATCGTACATAGTTTCATAATGTAATAATTCTTTAATACAATTAAAAAAAAAACGCGTGCGGAGCTGCGGGTACAGCTAGTATAATATATATTTATTATTACATACCTAGAATTGATATTTATGTGATATGTATTACAAATTATTGAAAAGGACTTTAAGATTTCAATATTAACTTAGCTCATAAAAGCCACAAATCTTGGTGCCAACGTACGTGATTTCAGTTTCGTAAATAACAATACAAAGTAATGCAGTTTAAATATATACTTATGGAAGGATTTTACTTTATGGCTTAAATTTATATATTTTTTGTTTAGGTCGATATCAAAAAATGTAAAAAAGTAGTTACGCCATACAACTGACATTAATTGTTCAATACAGCACTTGGTTACATAATGTATCCATGTAAATAAAATGATGAGAGTCTGCCGTTGTGTCCGCATCACGCAAAAACTACGGGATAGATTTCGATCATTTTTCTTTAATCTCCCTTCATAGATACTCTTGGTCCTTGTGTAAAAAAACACAAAGTCTCATTTTGACCATGGTTTTTGTAAGCTCTAGAAAAGAGTAAAGAAATGTTGTAAGCAAAAAATATTTTTACTTTCAATTATGTAAATAGTAAACAATGCAAACAAAGTCGTGAGTTAATGTGTATACAGTCGGGTATATAGTTTGGAATTAATAATTCTTTGACTCTGTTAAATATTGTTGACGATGTACATCATTGTTAAGTTATTTAGTGAAATTTGAACTGTTCAATAATAATTAATATTAAAAAAAATCCACTCACGTTGAAAGTCTATTCATAGGAATAATAATGTGTAAAATTCTTATTGTTTTTTATTTTTTAATTTATAATTCAGAGTTATTTTACGTTATAGCTTCATATAAAATATTTTACAGATATTTTAATGATTTACAACATTTTCAACTTACATTTGTTTGCGTTTTATGGAGTAGCCTTCCTTCTCTATCCCTATACGTAGATTTAACACTCAAAACTGTATCTACGTATGCCTCTACAGATTTCATAATGGGGACGATGAGACTACTCGGCTGTTTGGTTAAGAGCGGCAAGCGACGCACAGGAATTGTTAGCCTTGGGGGAATATAACACGCTACGAATTATAGTTGAGTTCCTCTAAATAGGTCATGACAGACGAACTGCTCGAGTATTTACTAAAACTTATAAGTTGATTGAATTAATAATCTCACTCGTCCTGATTTTCGGTCAGGCACCGTGTCTATGTGAGTTTTATGATGAATCATCTACCTGGTCATCAAATGCAGAGAGCATATCCGTTATTATCCGAATATTAGCATAAGTTATTGACGCTATTATATACATTAAGCCTAATTTCGATCAGGAATTAATAGAAACGAGGCGGAAGGATTTTGCCATTGAACTTAACTAAACCTCATATCAACATGGGAAGATGTGTGACAACCTCAATATTCCAAGTGTAAACAATCCCAGCAATCTAAACTCTCTAGGGATCATATTAGAAGTTACATTTCCACTAGATCTTGGACACTCCAAATCCTGAACAGAGAGCGATGATTTTCAAACCCAGTCAAATGTACCTCCTTTACAAGGTACAAGAAATTGGACACGTAGGCTGTTTGTGAATGATGCTTAGTAATCGTTACGCTATTATAACTATTTCATCTGCGTAGGAGCATTACTTCGCCAAGTGTGTTCTACAGTCAGTATCATAATGAGTGTTCTCAAGAGCTGTTCAATGTAATTGTTTTTCGTTTCCATAATAGAACCACGCGCGCTGGGTTTCCGAATGACAGTTTTAGGGTAAACCCCAACTTAGCATTATATAAAAACTTCGCAAGTATTATATTTATCGTACCGTGAAACTTTGAAATCGTTTTACGGTTCATGTGCCTGCTCCCTTTTCCTATAATATCGAATCCTTCAAACAGAACGACGTTTAGATAACATGACAGTGGCGACCAACGATGTATTACTTAATTGCACGATGGTGGCCAATGCCCTGAATGCCGCCAGTCGAGTCAGCCGTTTGGACGTGTTTAAAAGAAAACATCCATACTTTTAGATTAATGATATAAGTAAGATCATATATACATTTACATTCATTATGCAATGGTGATGTTGTAATATCCAAGTAGATAAAGATGCTGAACTTAGGAACGTTACAACATTTACAATGGTAATGTAACATCGGTGCGTGCCTTATCATCGCATGCCTGCTTTTACTACATAGTATCTCTTCAAGTTTTTCTGGGAGATTAGAAGGACTACGAAATTCTATTTTTAAAGTTTAATTTAGCAAAAATAGCTTCATTTAGCAACTTAATAAAAATCTAATTATCTTCAAATTGTTACTACGTATTCTTTCATTGTTAAAATATATTACGTAGGTCAAAAATCATTCGGATTATTTACATTTGAACAAAATAAAAAGGTTTTTTTTTTTTTAAATTCCTATATTATTTTAATAATTTGAAAGCAACTATCGGTATTGCTTTAGTTTTTTTTACATGAGTTTATATAGATTCAAGTTTCTAATGAAAAATATTTCACTGCGTTATTTTATGAACCAGGAGTATTAAAAACTATTGGTTCTGTATATGTAGTTGGTTTAAAATTACTCATCTCTGTCTAACCTCGACTAAGGATAATTAACAGTTACATTAAAAGCGTTACAAAGTATACATTTAAAAAGGCTAGACTTAATTCATAGCACTCAACATGACACAAATGGCAAAATGTTCTCGGAGGCAATATCACTCTATCACAGTTCGTAGTTGTTACCTGTCCAGGGATGGTACTGATCGGAACCATCTAAAAATTTCATCAGTTGTCCATAGACGGCTGGATTAGTAATTAATGATGAGTATATGCTAATCTATAATCTATACTAATATTATAAAGAGGTAGTTTATGCCTTTGTGACGTTTCGAGTTTGTGAGTTCGTGACGTTGTAATCACAGGAAGTACCGGTCCGATTTGAAAAAATATTTCAATTTTATATAGCTCATTTATCGAGGATGGTTATAGGTGATGATTATATATATCATCACACTAAGACCAATAGGGGCGGAGCACCAATTAAGAATGTTTAAAAATCGGGGTTCTTTTCCTCTTGAGAGCTTTGCGTGTTAGCGTTAGCGAAGTCGCGAGCATAGATATAGACGAATGAAAAGCTCGGGACTCGGGAATGGAAACGAGAAACGGGAATGGAAAGGAACATGGGAATATCTTTTTACTCTGTTAGTTTCCTAAAGATATAGAGATAACACTGAGATATATAGAAAGGCTATTGTAGTAAATAACTCTCAGATTGAGTAAGGTTTTAGATATATTTTTTTTATAATAAGCTTAGATGTCAATACTCCTTGTGCCAATTCAAGCCATGTTGAGGTTTCGGGAACTTAAAACGTCCAACAAGGGTTTAAGGTTATTATGGATATTAAAAGACTATTGTTATTTTATCAACTTCTTGTGGTCAAACGTCAACCTTGTGGGCCCTTTATATGTTTATTTTATTTATATAAAGCTGAGGAGAGTCGAAGCATTGTTACTTAGTCGAAAGTACTTTTCAGGCGTCTATACTGTTAGGACTGAGTAAACCTTCTGAGATAGATACAAATAATGTATATCTGTAAAATGTGGATAGAAGTATTATCAATTGTATATACGTATTTGGTAAAGATAGTACACGTCACCACGGACAACGAGAAAGAAAGAAAGCTAGAAGAGCGTATGTCTCTGTTCTCCGATACCGAAAGCAAGCGAGACACTGTTCCCACTCTACCCGACACAGTGCTTACTCCCACCACTTTAAGTCTCACGAAAAGGTTTCGAATCGGAATTTCAAAGCTCCCCTTGAAATATGCGAGCCATCACGGAACGCCTGGCAGATGACAAACATCGACATTGTTTGAATCGAACGAATCTCTAATTCTCAAATTACACTATAGCTATACGAGGTCAGTGCGGCAAGAGACATTGCGCACAGTCGGTTGCGCAAGGCATCGCGTCGCCACGTCTCACACACTCGTCACGCGAGCTATCAGGTTTACCCGCCCCTATAGATCTTTCACATCCAAAAGTTTCAGTTCAAAAAAATATGTTGGCAAATGTCACGATATACCTAAATTTTGAATTATTTTTTCGTTGTTTAATCCTAAACCTTTTTGTTGTTTAAACTTAGATATCTGCCAAAATTATTAATCAAAACCATCATAGGTCTGTGTAATTTGTTATATTCCGTAAGACAGATTTACTACATGAAACGATATGTATGCAAGCTTGTTACGAGTAGCGTAGATCAGTTATCACGCCCGTGCCGTGTTAACTACGAAGTAAATACGTATAAAATGTAGATGTTATATATGCTTTATTATGATTGGAAATACCAAAAAAAGTAAAAGGGGCACAATTTAGTGTATTTTTTTTATACATTTCTTTTACATTTTAACTAGCGACCCGTCTCAGCTTCGTACGAGTGCAATGTCGATATCAATTTTAATGAAATGAAAGTGGAATTTTGATTTATATGACATGTACAACGTAAGTAAAGTATTTAATTGAATAAGGAATAATACTGTATTGTATAAAAAGCTTGGTAAATAAATAACACATAATTATTTTTGTACAAAGACAAAAACGGTTACTGTGGGTTATCCTTCAGAGATAAATATATACCATCCTACACTTTTTATTCGATATTTTTAAGATATACATTAATTGGTTGTATCTCGTAAGTTTTAGCCAGCATTTGCGATTTAAACGCACTAAAATATGTTTGTTACGATATCACATTACAAATCTTTGAATTTTTCGGCTTTTCTGTATTACAATATGTATGTATTTTACATATAAACATTCCTTTTGAATCACTCTGTTTATCTATAGAAAGATCCGTTGAATAGTTTAATAGATCTAAGGGTATAGACAGCGAAAGCGACTTCATTTTATACTATGTTAAAGACTAGAAACCATAGGAGATTTTGTGTGGTGTCAAATTAAACTAGGTATAAAATTCAATTATAATAAAGTATTGCTTATTGCCCTCAAGTGGTTAGTTCTAATAACTTATATAGCATAAAAATCTTATAAGGAAAATACGTCCATGAACGCAATGTCCTAACACTAAGTGGAAAAAACTGTACACTGAAACATTCAGTAAATTATATGGGAGTATAATAAAGAAATATTATATTACATGTATATTTTTCCTTCTTTCAGCTTAATCTCAGCATACAACTTTTATGTACGCTTCGAAATGTCGTTGCTCTCTGGAGATGTAATGGAGTCGAAAGCTGTTAGTTTATTCTGTAGATAGGAAGGTCGCAGACTGCGTGTCGCCGCCAAATTCTCGTCTTTGAATTGAAGAATATCGAATTAAAAACTGACCAGTGTTGGACCAGCTGTATTATAATTACAAGGATTATCATAATGTGAAATAGACATTCAGTTCAACAGATGTTTTCTAATTTACTACCATAGATGGTATTATTGATTATCTCTTTTTGATATAAAATTTGTAGAGGGTTATTTTGCAGATTACAGTATGTATTTTGTTATTATTTTTCCTTCGTTCTTCGTTGTATAAACAAAAAATGTGCCTTCCAATAATTACAAATAACGATGCTTTCATTCTGCTTGGATGACTTATTTACATGTTATATGTTTAAAAATTGGCTTTAATTCCTTTAAGCTTCCTTTTCAGTATTCGTTGACACGAGTTTAATAGATGCAGTATTGCACGTCTAAGAAATAATTGATAAGCAATATATCCTTCAGTAGTCATAGTGAGTAATTGAAATAAACGTTGCCAGAAAGTAATAATTTAAACACCTTTCAAATGTCACTTCAGTATCTGATGAAATGCTTTTATAACAATACTAGCTGTTGCCCGCGGCTCCGCACGCGTTTTTTTTTAAATATATTAAATAAATGTAAAATTTTGATCACATATCTAGTGTAAATGACAATAATACTCTTTCAAAAATATTTGTAAGTATCACACGCACATCATCTACTGTAACAGGTGACATGTACTTGTACATTATATATGTGAATACGAATAGTGAATCGAATGGGAAGAGATTTATCATCAGCCACATAACTGGAACTTTAAACTGCTATATATGACCCTTAGTGCCCACTTACACTATTTATAAAGTAATGAAAATATTAAGCTATACATTTTCGAACAATATGTGTTAAATCTTTTATTATATAGATATAATATGTCCATAGTGTCGATATAATTAAGTTATTATCATACCTTGCTATAATTTAAATCACATATAAACATATGACTTTCAATTACAACAGCGATACACTTGGTGTTACAGTTGTTCATAGGCGACGTAACCACTTACCATCAGATGGGCCGTCAGCCTGTTTGCTGCCTTTTGGTATAAAAAAATCTTGGAGTCCAGTACAGCTCGTGTATGTTTACAGTGAACAACATATTTTTGATTAATTTCACATGGACGAAGGCACGGATAACAGCTTATCACTACATAGTGTAAGAAAAAGTCCTGTTCCACGTCTGTCTATATGTCTGTTCGCGATAAGATCAAAAACTACAGAACGCATCTTCATGCCGTTTTCACCAATATATAAAATGATTATTGGGCAAGGTATAGGTATAGTTTGTCTTATTATCAGGGCGGTTAACGTCTGCTGAACCCGCTAGCTTAAAATAAAACAGCTAATTAGTTACTTATTTGTCCGTAAAATTCCCGTTCAAATATTACTTGTAGTCCGGTGAATCTATTAAGACCTTGCTAGATCAATAGCGTAGTCATTTCTAAGAAAAAAAAAAACCGTTCAAATAGGTCCAGCCGTTTCGGAGATTACCCGTAACAAATAAAAAAAAAACAGACATATCCACAGAATTAAAAAAAATGTTGATATTTGTAGCATCACGGATATTTTTAATATAAAATACACTCACTTTACTTTTATTATACGTAATATATCACAAATCAAAAATTGGGTACAAAACTAACGTAGAATAAAGTTTTTGAGGAGTTTTTGGCGGGATTTTAGTCTGTCATGTAGTGGATTTTATATTTTATTCATAATCTTGTCTTACTTATCTGTATATTGTGTTAAGTTGGTAAAGTTTTATGTAATATGGTTCGTTTATTGTGCATAAATGAAATGAAAGATAAATAATACCGCGAAGCATGAATTCTGTTGTCTTGAAAATTAAGAAGATAAAAATTTACGAAATATTACATAGAGGATTTGGCGCTTTTACCTTTACATTATCTTGGATATAGAAAAAAACTACCTATATTAACTACTTCAGAATTGGCAGTATGGATTAATTCCTTTGACTATCTTATTGGATGAATATTATTACTACTAAACTTTTTGAATAGCGACACAAAATAAACTTTAGAAATGTTTGCGATATAAACGTACCACGTATAATTAAAAATTGGAAACAAAAATAACGTAGAATTAACTGTTTTAATAGGAACACAAAATAAACCATGAAAATATTTGCGAGAGATTGTTATCGCGTTACCATGGCAACGCATATAGTACTGACATTAACACGCATCGAAAGCTTCCAAAGTAGCCCGATTTTGAGACATTCTTCATTAGTGCTCAGCTCCTATCGGTTTAAACGTTATGATATGTAGCCTATAGCCATCCTCGATAAATGAACTATCTAACACTAAAAGAAACTTTCGAATCAGATCTGTAATTCTTGAGATTATCGCGTTCAACCAAATAAACAAACAAACAAACAAACTCTTTAGCTTTATATATTAGTATAGATAAATAACTTTCTGCACTTCTCCGCCACATAAACTTTAACTATGCCAAATTTCAAGTTCACCCGTTAAGGGGAAATAGGTTAAAAAGAGGTACAATTTTTTTGCTTAAAGTATTAATCTATAGATAATGAATTTACGTATCGTTAGGGAAATTATATTTTTATGAAACTATATAACACTAACAGCCGCCGGCGACTCTACGTTATTTTGCGATACGAACAGATGATAGAAGACTAGAAAATACGTACAGAATATCAACGAAAGGTGGTTTAATTTTCTTGATCATTGAACTGCGTCATGTCGTATATAATATAAGTGATCAACTAAAATAAAACACGAAGATATTTCTAACATTTACCATCTTTTTTATATAGGTATATATTCTTCTTGATATTAGTCTTTGAATTTTTGGCTAAACGTATTCATTAATTTATTATGACCATTCGATGCGAAATTACTAGATGGTTCTAGAATTATTGACTCTTGATTCAATTCAAAATTTGGCTTTTTATTAGTGCCAAACGAAGAAAGCGGGAATGTAATACTTATTTATGTATTAATGAGAACTACGAACATAATAAATCTGAAATTAATATCCAAAGTGATAGATTGAAATTGATATTTTACAGTTTACTGATGACGTTTATAATTGACAGTGTAGTTCCTTAGTATTAATATTAATAGTAGTTTACTATTCTTTTACTCATTTTTGTGGACTATTAGACTCAGCCGTAACGCAAATTTTTCTTTACCGTACCAAGCTAAAATTCAAAATAGTTTTTTAATATATATGTGTATTTAGCAGGACTGCAGTGATTATCAAATATCATATCTTGAAACCAAGGCTTTATTATTTCTTAAGTGAGTAATAAGTACATTATACATATGAATTCCGAGTTTAATTTTCTTTAAACGTGGAATATTTGCTGATAATAAGCCCCGGGCGAGGGGTTGGTAGGTAGCGACGAGCGAGGACGCAAAACAGCGGGGCGTTGGTCGATAAAAGTTATTTAATAACGAGAAACACCCAGTCTTAGCAGTCTAGTGTTGTTACCACGTGACCAGAATTGTTATTGACTTCGCTAAAAGCTTTGGCAAAATAATACTCGTCAAGTGCCCCTACATGCATACTCTAAATATCGACGGAATATTGGATAAAACAAGAATTAAATTGTATTAAATAGTATAGGTTATATGTTTTTTTATTATTGTTATGTTATTCTGCAGACTCTTGGTCCGCACCTTTTTCTTGCTTACATGTAGTATTTTGTATACGTAAAAATTGTATCCGTGAGCGTTTTTTTTCTTAATAGTAATTTATTAAATATCAACTGTTCAATTATTATTAACTATTTTTGGTTTAATGACGTTATTTTTTTTTATAGCGCTTGCATTTCCATTCTTTATGGTTATATGTTATAGATTAATATATTTAATTGAGGTATCTGTATAATAATGTAGGATTATTTTTAAACTGTAATAACGGAGTTTTTGGCGGGATTTTAGTCTGTCATGTAGTGGATTTTATATTTTATTCATAATCTTATGTTATTTGACTCTATATTTTGTAAGCTTGGTGGTTTTGTTACGTAATATAGTTAGTTTATTGTGCATAAATGAAGGGTATGAGAAATAATACCATGGAGCATGAAATTCTGACATGCCACAAAAACTCCCTGGAAGGTTCTAACAAGGGAGCCACCATCTTGTTAGAATATTGAAATAATCCCACAACACTTGTAGTATTATTAACTACAAGACAATGGCAGTAATAATCTAAAAGATTGCTTGCCAAAAATAAAGTAAAAAAAAAACTCTAACAACGAAAACCCAGCGAAATGTTTAAAAAAATTGTCTGTCTATTTGTTCGGACTGATCTCCAAAACAGTTAAATCGATCTTAACCTTTAATTCGCATACCGATTTTTTTTAGACATTATTGTTACCTTTCAGCGATTTCACGGTACGCTATATTGTTTAATGAAACGTGATTTGTTTCCAAAGAATACTTAATAATAATCGACGTAGTACTTGCGCATATTTATAACTGTAGCAATAGCTCCTTAATGTAATGAATAACTTTAAAATAAGAAACAATTCTTTTATATAATTTTTAGATTTTATTAAAAAAAAACGTAAAGACAAATTTTATTTAGGCGATTTGTATGTGGGTGTCTATGAATAGTAATTTCAGTTACTATTAATTTATTGTTGTGTAATGCGTTTTGCATTTTAGTACTGTATTGAATTTTCCTTTAACGTTTCTTACATTTGTATTCTACTCACTTCAAATTAACTTTTACAGCAAAAATATTTCTCTCCATCGATTGTGAAGGGAATAGACGGGCGAGATTTACTATTGCAGCCATCTTAACTCCAAGCTTTTAT
Source organism: Antheraea mylitta (assembly GCA_014332785.1). NCBI lineage: Eukaryota > Metazoa > Arthropoda > Insecta > Lepidoptera > Saturniidae > Antheraea > Antheraea mylitta. The sequence continues at coordinate 4,697,089 of JACEII010000019.1, forward strand.
TTCTTTATTATGAGTTTAGTCGTTCTTCCTTGTTAAAAGAAAATAAAATCCAAATATATTGCCAATATAGTGGATCGAAGTACATACAGGTAAATATGTATAAATAGTATGGCATACAATGAATTTTTTGCAGTAACATTATTTATTTTATTAGGACGTATATCGTGCAACATTTTCTTTTACTTGCCTTTAGCGTTTGACCACAGGTTTATTTGCATTATCAACCTGGTGTTTCAGGACGGTAACTCGCTTATATTAAAAAATTGAACCGTCAAGGGACGCCTGGCAGATGTGAAACATCGAAACTGTTATGTATAATTTATATGCATAAAAGAACAGATTACGACAGGAATCAGCTATGGCATAATGAAAAGATAAAGCATTACAATTTTGTTCCATAAAATAATGACTGTTTATTTATTTTATTGCATAAATATTCATTTTTATTAAATACAAAAATTCAACTAGGTTCAGGCACGGTGTGTTTGGCGGCAACTATCAAAGGACGCTAGGTCGTCGGTGCGTGCCGCGCAACACTAGTAAACAGAGTGGCCTACAAAACAGTTTGAATCTTTTGTTTATACAGATAGCGTTGCAAATGTTTTTGAGTATTTCATTAATAGTACAAAGTTCGTCTTTTGCGTCGCCACGCCAACAATCAGGTTTACTCTGGGCCTATAGATGTTTCACATCAAAATGATCGGCTTATATTTGAAGCTTTCAAAAATATGTTATTTGTGTGTAACTTAAAGTATGTTCTTTTAATTTTTTTTTACATGAATTTGACCGACGGAACGTCCGTATATCATACGGGCTCCTATTGAAAATCTGCGCTGCAGTAGGTACTTACTGTTCCAAATTAGCTGAACGGGTTTTTGCAGTTGTTGGCGTTTTTTTTTATTCACATATGCATAGAACCAGCAATAATTCTTTTCTTCTATATGTCGTTAGTGACAGATTTTATAGTGGAGAGTGATAGTTCATCGAATGAGCATTTACAAATTGAATCTTCTATATTTATATATAACTTATAGCATAAGACTGCAGGCTTACAAGTGAATGCGTTGCAGCGTAGATTTTCTACGAAAAACTTATGGTTGCGCGAAAACATGGTCGAAATTACGCATGGAGGAAATTACACTAAAGTGAAAATTACACTAATATGAAATTAAAATATCAACTCTGTATTACTTATATTGAATACATAAGATACGGAGTTATATATACAAAGTCATATCACTTTCAAAAGGCAGAACACCTCTAGGACCACATTGATGAAACCAATTTGTTACATTTATGCATTTGCTTTGTTTAATGTGACGATTGTCATGTTAATAGTTTTTCAATTATGCTTTTATACTAACAGGATTTTCTCGTGTAAGGGCCACACACTTAGTAGCTGTGCATCTAAAAGAACTCTGAAAAGCCACAGTACTATATTTTATTTTTTCCTCGATCTGACTACGCTGTTGGCCTAATAAGGGAGACCATGTACAATTATAGAAATGCCCTTTAAAAACAATTGTAGGTACAACACGCACGCCACTTACAGTAACACGTAACGTGTACATTAGATATATAAACACTAACAGTGTGTCAAATGAGGTTTATCATCAGCAATATATTTATATAACCCTCCACATAACTACCTCGGTGCTCACTTACACTGTTCAAGGTACCTATGAAACAATTACTAAAAGATATTTTTTAAATGATATATTATGCTCATATTGTCAATACGTAACACGTTTATGGTCTAATATCTTATTAGAAAGTCCCCTTATATCTTCAAAATTACTGTTAATAATTATAATGTTGAATTGTAAACAATGAATAAGCTGATGTCTTGAAATCTTGCATAAATATAAATCAAGGTATAAAACTTTATATAGCATAAGCAGTTATTCGACAGTTTAAATAGTGCTCATTGAACTCGATACAATATTCTTCTATGTTATTATGATTATTGAGGTATGTAGAAGTAAGCGCGGTAAATAAAACAAAATGGCTGCCTAAATGACAAAAAGACAATATAATTCAAATTATATACATAGATAGAGGTATATGAATTTCAAGTATGTATATTTCTTTTTGGAGTCCAGCACAATGCACTTCTTACGCACATGTTTATAGTAAACAACATATTTTTGCTAATATTCATGCGGACCAAGTTGAGTATAACAGCTAGTCTAGAATAACCTAAATTGCTGCCTATAAGGTCGGCTATCAGCCAGTGATAGTTCCGTGAAAATCCGTCCGACCGTTTTGGAGGTAGCATTGCGGACAAACAACGACGACGAATAACGTTAACGAACGGTTAACAACTAGTGTAATTAAAGTAGCCTAAATCACCCGCTGTATTTTCAGCTATCTGCCAGTGAAATTTCCGTCAAAATTGGTCCAGCAATTTAGTTTAAGTTTTAGACGTTGCATATTGGAATGAAGTTCCTTATCGCGCGTTGTGAAAGGGGGCTAGACGGAGAAAATTCTTACGAAAAGTTGTCACGACACTTTTTGCTATAGTATGCTATTGTAAGCTGTGCGGCGTCGCATGTTTCTCTGTCTGTCTCTCTCTTTCTTATAGAAAGCAAGTCAAATATTTTCATTTCTATTTCGCATTGAACAGTGTGGTGTCGCGACGATTATTTTTGTTGAGTGTATACAGGTTTTTTGTAAATAATAAATAATAGAAAATAATAATAATAATGATCCCTAACATATGTTTCCTACTTCAGTTACCACAAGCCAATTATTACGAAAATTGAGCCTACTGATTAAGTTTATATAACATTATAATTGTTAATAATAAAAAAAATATTATTATAACATAAAAAAAAAAAAAAATTTATTACAATTCCTTCACTAATTAATCGAAAGGAACTTCGTTCCATCCGAGTGTCCCTTGACACCTCTCAAGTTTTTATTTTAATTAATAGAGGTTTTGGGCTCTGAGGAGAAGGAAGCTGGTTATTTTTTTAATTACAAAGGTTTTTACATTATCTAGGTTAGTGTTATCGAGGTTGTACTGTATAATATTAGTTATAATATGTTGCAGTATTTTCTTAACATTAGATCGACAGCATGTTGGTGTGCTTCATTATAAAAATCATAGCCTCAAAACAAAAAAAGGTTAAGTAATAAAAAAGCAATGCTTCTCTTTATCATTATGTTTTTATCGTAAAATATAATAATTACTTTATCTTTATAATTACGAAGAAAGATATCATACTTGCGAACAAAAGAAAAAGTACAAAAGTTTTACAAGGAGCTCAAGTTAACAGAAACCTGACGCGACTCTTCCGAACACTTCTCTTATCTTTATTTAACATTTTATAACTCTTGGTTTCTTTTTTAACTATTACATTCATGAATATCGTAATATTTATTTTAGACACTTAGAAGATATTTTTACTATCTGTTGAATTCAGCTTGTAAAGCAAACACATGCAAATATTACGTGTAGTTAATGAATTTTTTTTACTCTTCTGCGCGTTTTTGAGATGTTTCACTTTTAAAATATTTTTTTTTACGATATATCAAAATCAAAAATACTTTATTCAGTTTAGGCCCTAATAAGGCACTTATGAACGTCAAAACCTACCACCGGTTCGGAAACAACCCAGTCATCGAGAAGAATCGGCAAACTCGATCTGGTTTATTTTTTTAGCAAGTATATGTAATATTTAGACTATATTACATACATGAAAGAAACGTTTTTAATGGCTGGACAGAGATGAGTCAATTCAAGACATCACTATCGTTCACATACTGATCCACTCTATAATAGACTTTTGAGAGCAAAACCCGCTTTATATGGCGCTTAAATTCACAATCCGGCAAATCGGTAATATCCTTTGGAACTTTGTTATAGAACCGTACTCTATTTACCAAAAAACTATTACTCGTTTTACTAAGTCTAAAACATGGAATAACCAGTTTGTCACGGTTCCTAGTATTTAGATTTTATTTAGTATTTAGGTTTATATAATTAACAAAGTTATTTGATGTCAATTGGGTTAACTATAGTACTCCGGTGAATAGCGTAGTCAGTTCGAGAAAAAAAATGGGTTAACTATATTTTTAAATTAATAAATTGACATTTCAACTATATACCCAGGCGCCTCATTATAAGTGAGACAGTTTCATTTTGCTTCGTCTTTTTAATGAATGTAAAAAATATGAAAATATACAAACTGTAGGCCTTGGCAAAAATGTATCATCTGATAAGGTGGTTTTGTACGTTGCCATTCGGCACTGACGTGCGAACGTAATATTTCGTAGAATTCACTCGACCTGTCGTTATAACAAGGTTGTATTGTTGTTCGTGATGAACTTCATTTCCAACCTGATGTCGTCGAGTTAAATTACATAATCACTATCTTTTGCTCGCGACTTGGTCCGCGTTAATATATGCTGGATCTGTTGTTCGCGAACAGTTTATTGTTTCTTGAGAAAGGCATCCATTGTACCTTTCTGTACATTTGGCTATATGTATGCAAAATTTAATTATGACATACAGAGTAATTAATGTGTCAGTGGTAATAAAGAAACAAACACTTTCCCATTAATAATATTTGGAGTCACCCAACTAATTATTCTCACAAGGTCATAATTGTGATAGGTAGCTGAAAAATTGTTAGTTAGCAACCAACAATTGGTAGGTAAGTTTGGCATAAATATAAGAGTTTACCCCGTAAAATATACCGTTAAAATATTATGCTTGTACCCAAATAACTGTAGTCCGGTGAAGCTGTTAAGACCTTGTTAGATCCATAGCGTAATCAGATCGAGAAAAACAGACCCAAATAATTGCCTTTTAATTTCATATACTTATCATTAAACGTTATTGAAAATAATTAAGAAGCATTTATACACATAAATGTATACACAAATTTTATATAAACGTAGTCAAACAAAGTGAGGCTCTTGGAAAAAACCTTTTTAGTACAAAGCAGCTATGAGAAAAATATATTGTACACTGTGTTTATTCAGAAAGAAAGTAATTTTCTTTTGCTTTGAGCGAGTTGGAATAAAACATTATTATTCGTTATTCAATTTGCAGTAAAACAATTGCTTGTTGAAGAACACCTTTACTGTAGTGTAGAAATTTAGTTTTAATCAATAATATTTTATTCACTAGTGTTTTTATTTCATTTCACTACATTAATAGATTTCACATTAACGGTTTCATTCAAAAGAAAATCGAAAGTGTAACAAAGTAAAGTAATTTTTAGATATTAATTGATATTATCCAGAAAATTTAATAAGAATCTAGTTGTTCAATATCGAATTTCAAGCTTCATTCAACAGACCAAATCAAAACCTCATTGAGACCACGCACGTTTATTGCATATGATAATTTTATGTACCAATATCTAATAATCTTTATAATAAACATAATCTGATAATCCGATTTTTATTATTTACTAACTACAAAAACAAATAAACAAAGCTAAATACTCCTGTTACCTTAATTTTGTTGTATAACGCGAATATAATATTTTATTTATTACTTTGTTCATACGGTGAAAATCTGTTCTATACTAGCTACCCGCCCAGGCTTCTCACGGGTCTACTAACAAAGAAGATGAGACCAAATCTACATTTACAGTATGACCACGTACGGAATCAAAATTGCAACCGAGCCACTGATATTCAGCGTGTCAATTTTTTTTTAAGATCTCTACTGTCTTCTGCGTAACTCACTTTTTATTTATCTAACTAGCCCTTGCTCGCGACTTTGTCCGCGTAGTAATAGTTACTTTGGGCTAACACTAACATGCAGCAGAAGCTCTCAAGAGGTCAATAAATCCGATTATGAAATATTTTTCATCCGTGCTCCGCTCCTATTGGTCTTAGCGTAATGATATAAAGGCGTGGGCCAACGTTGGGAAATACTGGTCTATAACCTTTCTCGATAAATGAGCTATATACCTCTGAAAGAATTATTCAAATCGGACCAGTAGTTCCTGAGATTACCCCTACAACGTCACAAACTCACAAACTTTACATCTATATAATATTAGTATAGACTAGTATAGATAAATAAATAATTTTACAATTTATAAAAATCCTGTAATGTGTATTATAAAAATTGTCATATATTGAAAACTATAAGTAAAATCGCATGCAATATAAACGATATTAGTAACAGTGTCCCTATAAGCCAAGTTAATCCACTCACATAAGCTACGTGATAAAGAAAAACTGTTACTTCTAATACACAATAATAATTACCATGGTAAGGGGATTGAGGTGGTTTAGAATCAGTCCAGTATACATCCAAGTACCTACAGCCTAGAGGTCTCGCTGTGGTATTTGTAGACTGGCAAGATAGATGATACATCTCGCCTTTATCTCTTGGATCTAGAAAGATCTCTAAGTTAAATAGTTACTATCCGAAGCATCAATATATAAAAAATTATATCCCGTATCCTAACTAATATAACGTTTATTTCACTGATGAAGGCGTTACTTTGCGATAATCCATCATTAAATATTGTGGTGGCCGTTACTTTACACTTCCGCCTGGTATTGATTGGCCGATGCCACGTTTCATTACAACAAAAAACGTTTGATTTTATTTCTTCGGATGTGTAACTGATAAAGTCAAATGTGGAACTAGTAGTATAAGGAGCGAACTATTAGTAACTGATAGTGAAGGATTTACTGGGGGTGGCAAATTTGAGGCTAAGCTTTTTATTCACTTTTAGTCATTGGTAACTGAAACAACAAAAGAATGTAGTAGTAATCGATCGTTATGAAGTTTCTTTATACAGCTTATTACGAGTATAGAAAAGAGCTAAGGGTATCTTTGATCCCGATTGACCCCGAGGGATAGGCCAACTGCTAATAGTTAAAAGCTCCTATTATTCAAATTATATAAGCTGTTTGTTTTAGCAAAACCTTTTGCATTTCAATATGGGAATATGACGATTTATACGATTAGTAACTATATTAATTCATTTACTTTAAACTTGAGATATTAAAGGTAGGTAGTAGAGTCACGCTGATTCCTAGTTTCATCATGAATGGGTCGGCTCGCTCGGGGTAGTACCACCCTCTCGTAGAAAATCGACGTGAAGTAACAGTGCTTGCATTGTTGTGTTTCGTCCTGTCAGTTAGAGCGCCGGAAGTCTACCTATCCTCACCTCTCATCTCTCCCTCTCCCATATTCCCTCCAAACACAGGCTGGCAACGCACTTGCGATTTTTCCCTGGTGTTGTTAGTGTCTATGGACGGTAGTGATCACTTAGCTTCAGGTGACCTACGTGTTTGCCTTCTATGATATAAGAAAAATTAAAATAAATAACTGGTATAGCACAACGTTTCAAATCGGTCACTATTTTTGTAGAATTAGGTCAATGGTAGGTCTTCCGAGAATAGCCAGTGTTTTCGGGTTGGAAAATCATTTTTATTTAATTTGATGAATATTTTAGATAGGGTTGTTGTATCAGTTTTAATATTTTGTGAAGTTACATTATAAATTGAAAGACCACGCAAAGCAGGTTTCGTAACTGCCTGAATAGTGTAGATACTTACTTATTACATCAATAATGTTCATACGTTTAAATTATTCCATTCTGTTCATGATAAATATTATCACTACAGCGTCTGAAACGATTACAATATTATTTATTTTATAGATGTAGTAACGGGCCCGGTGGATATTACCTACCTATATAAAATAAAAAATTCTTAAAGTCAACCGCAGCGTCACCTGATATAATTGTGAATCTAAATCATTCTTAGATCCACCTGAACACACAGTAACATTTCATTAAAATCTGTCCAGCCGTTTTGCAGGACTTCAATCATATACATGCGGACAGAAGGATATATATATATATATATATATATATATAAAGATTTATGTAGGGGAGACCGAGGAGGGTTGTAACAATTTTTACATTACCTAACATACTTCAGCCAAATAAAGTTATATTCGAATGAATTTTATACTTCACCAAGAGCAATGTTATACACTTTGTAAATTAACTATAAATACGATTAAAACAACCAAGGCATATGAGAAAAACGATGAAAACTGAAGCAACTCTCCGCGTTACAACTCTCCTAGTGCCGAGGTAAGTTGTAACAGACGTTGAGGTAAGTTGTAACAGCTATATATTTGGGGATTAAATTCATTATAAACATTGTTAATGGCTAATAAAAACAATTTCATAAATCTTTATTATTTATTACGTTATATCACATAAAAATAGTAAGTAACGATAGAATATAAGTTAGTCGTAGAAACAGTTATGACACATATACTGTACTTCACCTCCAGTACAAGCTTCATGAGACCATTTCTTACCCTCAATACATTGAACCCAGGTTTCATTAGACTTACTGTTGGAATAAGGCTCAAGATAACATAAGCAATAGCAGTTATTTTCTGCCTGGTAGTCTTCGTCATCAGTTTCACTACTCTTCTTATTCTTTTTTGATTTCTTTCCTTTTGCATTTTTAGACTTCTTCTTTTTCTCACTAAATACTCGCTTCTTAACTGCCTCTACTCTTCTACTAGCTTCTATAGCAGCACATCGACGTTCCATATATCCTTTGCTTCAAGCGCATGCTTGCTCAAGACACCTCTGTAATCGTCGAAAACTATACCAACATTGGTTTTATTAAAGCTCGTAGCTCGAGCTATGCTTGTTGCTTGAGGCAATCTTACAGATAAATTTGGATGAAGTTTCATAAATAATTAAAACCAAACATCCCCTGCCATTTGCTTTTGTTTCCAGAATACAGGAAATTTCTTATTATGCTCTTGTGCTAACATAGGTATAAGCCAATTTTCTTGCTTATTTTTTTGACAACCCATTATTGGATGCCGCAATATTTTATATACACAATATATTCTCCTCATCTTTCGAAAATACTATCAGTCTGGGATATCCGACAGATGGAGCCTTATCTGTCAGGATAGCCTGGAAATCCTTTTTCTTTTTAACAAATCGATACAATGATACTCAATTCAAATTATATGAAGATGCAGCAACTCGAAGACTCTGACCTCTTAATGTCACCTCTTCATAAGCTAGTTCGTACATTTCTAAACTACTCATTCCCCCTATTTGTTATTCGTACACATTTATTCAGCATTCTGAGACAGTAAAATAACAACATTCATGCAAAAATACCTCATTTTAATTACAAAAGAGAATACGATTTTTTTCAGTTAGGAGAGTTGAAACAGACGGTTTCAACTCTCCTAGGTGCATTACAGTCGTGGTTTGGTTAGAATAAGTCTCTTAACCTTAGAAACTTACTGAAAATCTAAAATCTAATATCGTGCTATGAAACTTGAATAGGTAATATATTTTTGAAATAATGACATATCACCACTAATTCAATACATAAAGAATAATAGGTTATTTAAATATTGATCGAAAACTTACTTTTGACATTTTTTTCCGTGCAGGTTTCGTATACTCACAACCACTCGCTGTAGGGCGTTGGCGGGAACTACATCAAATAGCGCGTCAAAAAAATAATAATTGCGTTGAGTTACCATATTTTTAACGGTCATAGATTCCAAGAAATCGGGTTTGTTACAACTCTTCTAGGTCTCCCTTACAAATTATATAAGCCCGTTTCCTAGCTGGTTTCTTTCATTAAAAACGACATTATCCCAATAAAATAATTTTTGATCTATATAGTTGTAAATCAAAGGATTTAACCGTAATTGAATTAAAATTAATTAATAATAAAAATCAAAAAAGTCGAGGCAGTAACAAGGACTAAATACAGAATTAAAACTTAAGAGGACGGAGTACCGATATTATATTATATTATATATATTATGTCTTAACAATAGGTAACCTTAAGATAAATTAAATTTTTATATATCAATGAGAACTGTGTCCATTTTTGAATTTATAAATCAAAACTCCAAACACGCATGTGATGAAGTTAAAGTACCTATATACATCGTAGTCCGGTGAAGCTGTTAAAACCTTGCTGGGTCAATAGCGTAGTCATTTCGAAAAAATAAAAATCTATGTACAATGTCTGGCATAAGCGCAATAAATATGTCACAAGCACCTCGAGGTCATCGATGACGCCAATCCATAAGTTTCACCGTTATATTTTTTTTAAATCGCTCAATGCCTTTAGAATAGTTTTCACTTCAAAAAACGAATCGTTTAAACATTACATATTTTAAAATACATTAAGAAAAATGAAAAGAGTTTTTTGTCGTAGTCGGATTTGCATAGTAAGTGAGACAAAAAACGGTCGAAAGTTTACCCGATTAGGCCTCCCACGGCAGCGGCTGAAGCCTAGGTTCGATCCCTCGGTAGGGAGCCCTTGAGTGCGTTGCTTGAGCGATTCTGTGACACACAAATATACATCGCTGCTACAACACTACACGTTCACCCCCACACACGTGCACGCCTACACGCTTACACATGAAAGTGGAAGGGTTTACTTTTTTTCCCTTATCGAACTGAAAAACTCTCAATTTTCCGATAATAAATATATGGAGGAGTTGATGAGGCGTGTATGCTTGGTACACATATACGTTTCAACAACTCATACATATATGAATAGTTAGCTAGGTTAGCTAAGATAGGTCGCGATTTTGCATGCAACAGGCAACAGCCAAGCCGAGGTGTGCCGTGCACCCTTGAACTGGTTGCCAAAATAAAATCGGCTGAATGCCTTAAGCTCTCGCCTTAGTAGTCCGGTGAAGCTGTTAAGACCTTGCTGGGTCAATAGCGTAGTCATTTAGAAAAAAAAAAACGGTCGAACGAAAACGTTTCTTACAAACGCTGGCTTAACGATGAGAGATATATGATTGAGTTCTAGAGCTTGATAATGCATATGTCTAACTACAAGGTTCTTTTTTATTATTATGGCGGGGGAACGTCTGCCGTGCCCGCTAGTGTATTTTTTTTAACTAAACACTTTCAATATTAATTTTACTCATATCAAAAATAAAATTGATGTAGTTCTTCTTCTTTTCTTGTTTTGGCTTCGCAGAAGCATTTACCAGTGTTAATGTTAATGTTTCAATGGAGATTACAACACATTTAACACAATAAGTGTCGTGTAATTATTTCAATGTTCTAATAAGATGGTGGCTCCTTGTTAAAACGTACCAGGGAGTTTTTGTGGCAACTTAGAATTTATGGTCCGAGGTATTTTTTCCATTCACTTCACTTATGCAGAATAACCGAACTGTATTACGTAAAACACCACCAATTTTACAAAATATACAATCAAATAATACAAGATTATGAATAAAATATAAAATCCACTACATGACAGACCAAAATCCCGCCCAAAACTTCCAATTAATGTAGTTTCAAACCTAAGGAAAGGAATAACAGATAAATTCGAAATATGTAAGCAAAATTTGTGAACATTATGAATAGACTACCTAATATGCTTGTATAATGTGAATATTCATTGTTATGTATTAATTCAATACTGTTAAAACAGATGATATGGTTCGAAACAACAGAGAACCTGATTGTTCTAAGCGAGTGAGTTTGTTTTGCGATTAAAACGAGTTAGTTTTTAAGGAAATATGTTTACGATAAAAGCTTTTTGTGAAACGATATAATTAAAATTAAACTGTTATGACATGAAAAACGGAGTTATATTTTTTGCTATTCATTGGCTAATGGGAAAATTCTAAACAGTTTTTTTTTTAATGTTAATACTTTAAAACCGGATATGGTTTACAAAAGCAAAGTAAGACTTTTATTCTGTAATTTTAAGATGTGTTTTTTGTGTCATCTCTCAGTTGAAATTTTGTTTTATGAATATATAGCAGCCTGCTACTCCAGCTCTGACCAGGTCTAGCAAGATTTTTTATATCACGGGAGGCAAATGAACAGGTGGTCATCTGATGTTAAGTCATCACCACCGTCCGTAGACTCTAGCAATAGCAGAGGAGTAGCAAGTATGTTGCCAGCTTGTGTTTGAGGAGAGCAAGAGGAGGCAGATGAGGAGATGGTCTTCCAGTGCTCTCATTGACCGAACGAAACGCAACAATATGTAAGCACTGTTATTTCACGTCGGTTTTTTTTGATGGGTGATACTACCTCGGGCGAGCCGAACCATTCATACTAGAAACCAGTAATTGCTTCATCGTAGCTCTCTATACAAGCTATTAGAAAGCAGATCTGCTCTTTAGAATTTACATTCCAGTGTGTCAGTGCACCCCATCTTTCAATAATCCAATTCTGTACAGTTATTATTGTTATAATTAAAGATATTATTTAAATATGGATACATACATACATATTTCGTATATATAAGTAGTTCATGTCTTAATTTTAACGTAGCCTGAAGTAAATACCGTTCTACCTTGTTACGCTAAATTTACTTGTCATGTTGCTTACTTGCCTAATGGCTTGTGCAAACATTCTGTCACGAAAATAATTCGTTTCTATCTTTTTAGTATTGTATGTATTTCGTAATGAGTAGGTACAATTGGTAAAAATTTAAGACTGATAAATTTAATAGGAATCTATAATAATATTATAAAACCGAAGGGTTTGTTTATTTGTTCGGTTGATCGCGCTAATCTCAGGAACTACTACTCTGAGTTAATAATTCTTTCAGCGTTAAATAGCTCATTTATGAAGGAAGGCTATATAGCAATATATGCTAAGTTCAATAGGAGCGGGGCACCATTGAAGAAATGTACAATTTTTTTTTTCTATAGAGAGGTTCCGGTACATGTTAGAGTTAGTCAAAAATATATATTCTATGCGGACTAAGTCGCGGGCAGAAGCTTGTATATAATATAATAGTAATAAGTATCTACAACATTCAGAATGCTTTAGTAGTCGCCTTAGTACAACATTCAGAACCCTTTAGTAGTCGCCTTAGTAGTCCGGTGAAGCTGTTGAGACCTTGCTAGGTCATTAGCATAGTCAATTCGAGAAAAAAAACGTTTTAATGCAATTGAAACGTATTAATGATTTGAGAGGATTTAATAAACTTCAAGTTATCATGTGGATAGAATATAAATAACGTTCCAATGATATTCAGTTTTCCCTTTAACTTTATATCGTTTTGGTTAGTGGCAACACATGAAGGCCAATTTCAAAGGTTCTGTAGTTAGAATAATATTATCACCGCGTACCAATTTATGTTAATGTGTTTTTACATGTGGTTTGTTAAGTCATGTTTTAGTGTTGTCCTATAACATTTTTGACTGTATATTGTGTTTATTCTATTTAATAATATGTCGGTTAACATAAATAATATTCGAAAGGGCTGTCTTTCCACTTAAAAATGAATATATGAAATATCAATAAAAAATATGTATTTATTTAATTTTTATCTTTATCGTTTTGTCTTTACTCCTCACACTTCATTATAAAAGTTTCGTCAAGAAAAGATTTGGAGAATAACTTGAGCAAATATTAAACGCTTCAATTTTAATTGTATGTATCAATCTAAATATCTTATACCTTTAAACGAGCAATTCTTGTATATTTTTATATTTGTATGTATTCAGGATCTCGGAAACGGCGACATCTATTTCCGTGAAACTTAGTATGTAGGTAGTTTCTGGGACGATAAATCGACCTAGCTAGATTTTATTCATATCTTATACCTTTAAACGAGCAATTCTTGTATATTTTTATATTTGTATGTATTCAGGATCTCGGAAACGGCGTCATCGAATTCCGTGAAACTTAGTATGTAGGTAGTTTCAGGGACGATAAATCGATCTAGCTAGATTTTATTCATAGAAAACTTTTTTAACTGAGTTTTCAGATAATGAAAAAATATAGCTAGAATATATAGGTAAATTTCGCCGGCGCTGCCAAAACAAAAATAGCTCAGATGGAAATCAGTTGCTTCGAAAATTCGTGTAACCCCAGTTGGAATCCGAGTGACAGCAGAAGAGACACACTAAAAAAAAATACAAAGCAAACCTAACAGTTTATTTTAATTCAAAAATGTTTTTAAAGAACCGAGCTAGGATCGGTCACCTAGGTACTATATATAAATGGTAAAGCGTTACATTTTATACTACATTATGATTATATTAAAGCTTGGCTTTTTCGTCTTTTTTCTATAAACTAAACTGTAATGCGTCTGAAATTAATGTCTAAGGCATGTTCAAGTTACCTGAGTACAAACTAAAATGTAGCATAAAAATGTATTCAGTTTTCATTATCAATTCGCGTCAATCGTTGCGAGACAGCGGGAGCACTTCGTTTAACCTGTTCACCCGATTAGGCCTCCCACGGCAGCGGCTCAAGCCTAGGTTCGATCCCTCGGTAGGGAGTCCTTGAGTGCGTTGCTTGTGCGATACGGTGACACACAAATATACATCACCGCTACAACACTACATGATCACCCCCACATGCGTGCACGCCTACACGCTTACACATGAAAGTGGAAGGGTTTACTTATTTTTTAGCTAGGTTAGCTAAGATAAGTCGCGATTTTGCATGAAACAGGCAACAGCCAAGCCGAGGTTGGCCGGCATGACAGCGGCGACCGGCGATGGATAATCTGTCTCTCGGTGGTTGCCGGTGTTTTTGGATTGTACTATGCTTAACATCAGGCTTAGTGCAGTCACTTTGTCGCGCTTCTATAAAAAAAAAGGTGTGCCGTGCACCCTTGAGCTGGTTGCCAAAATAAAATCGGCTGAGTGCCTTAAGCGCTTGCCTTAGTAGTCCGGTGAAGCTGTTAAGACCTTGCTGGGTCAATAGCGTAGTCATTTCTAAAAAAAAAAAAGTTCTATCTGTCATCTACAAAATACGCTTCTCTCTTTATATTGTAATAGTTATTTGTTTATATAACAAAGTTATTTCATTTCTATTTTTTAATATTATTCAATATGAAAAATAGTTATTATAATATATTAGTTATGAAACGCACATCACGCTTTGGTTATTCATTACAATAGGGGAGAGTGGGGGAATTGGGAACACTTAACTTCAAACGCTAAAAAATAATAGAAAAAGGTTATAAACTAAATCAAATCTTATTGCTACATGTACTTTAGTTATCTATGTATTTAGTAGTCATAAAAAGTTTTTTTTTTATTTACGTTTTAATAAAAATATAAACGAAAACAAAAAACATTGCCGTTCCTGTTTACCCGATACCCTATTATGGGGTAATTGAGATCATCACGCGGGGGAAAAGGGAATGGTATGAGGTAATTAAGAAATACGTTTGATCGATCTTTCTTACGTATTTACAAGGCATCTGAAATAATTTGTAAAGTATAAGTATTTTTACACAATCAACCAGCAGTTCTATGGGTAATTAGGAGGGTAAGGGGTAATTGTGAACGTTCCAAATTATCCACCTAATGCCGTTCCCAATTACCCGAATCAGTCAATATACATAGAAATGGCCACCACTCCCAAAAGCATTTTTCATTAACTTCAATCTATGTTACATTTGAAAACAGATACTGCGTGTATGATATGAGCAAAAACATAATACCTTTGAACTCAAGAATATGATACTTACATGGGTTATAACTGATGATAAAAATTATATCGAAAATACAAAAATAATTGTTTGACTTACAGTGACAAAACTAGTGCGTCCATTCAATCCTACTTTCGCATACGCAATGAATGGCTCTCCATTCAGCCGTAGAATAGGTTCGCGACAGTGCAGTACGGGGAGATGTACTATTTATCTAACTATTCCCAATTACCCGTCGCTCTCAATTACCCCACTCTCCCCTACATTAATTTTAATGGATCGTGTAGCGACATACTTTCTGTCATCAGTTGTCCTGTCACTGATATAGAGATAAAGTAACAAATACAAATAAAATACACCCCTTATGACATAATATTAATCGGTTGTTTACGCTTTAAAAAAAAGTTTGATAAAATATACTCTAAAAAAATTAGTGCCTTTGGAATCCTACCCTTAATCTTGATTATCTTAACTAATATTATGAATGCGAGTGTTGGTCTGTTTGTTACGTATTTCCGATTTAATTAACCTTCCAATACCCGCGCGTCGGTCTGACGGACCGATGTGCGTCATGCACAGGTACATGGAATGTATGTACGAACGTCCAAGCTATATTCATTTGAAGTGGGTCAAGATACATGTAGCTACAGAGAAGTCCAAATGGCTCGTTTTGCATTAGAAAAGAAAAAACGAGTAAGACGTATGTCACCGGTTTTTATTTTCGTTACGACTACGCTATTGATCCAGCAAGGTCTTAACAGCTTCACCGGACTACATATGTCGCCGGTCTAATACACCAACATGCGATTATTAGAAGGTTAATAAGCCAACTATCATGAAATTTTGCGTACATATCGTTAAGGGTAGAGAGACGGGCATAGGGTACTTTTCATCTAGAACAAATACTGTACCATAAGTATAGGTTAAGTTTATATTAAAGCCGCAGACAAAATCTAGTATGAAATAAGTGGTAAAAGAATTGTATATTTTGGATATGGATATTTTCGTATTCATTTTTGTTCTTGTAACTAAGACAGATTTTGAAAAGAATTATATTAAAATTCGTTTGTTTAGTACTAATAAATTTAAAATTAGGGCATGCCGAAATGAATAGGTACGTTGCGAATACAGTTCAGCCGTCCAGGTGCGATCGTTTATTAACATAAAATATTTACCAATCTCCGTTCGACAGCTTTGGACGCATTCAAACTATTTCATTATTACTTTTATATTTACCTAATGCTTCCTCAAGACCCATTCGTTTAGTTTATTTTTAATAAATACTACTGTTTTAACAACGTTTTATATTGGTTATAAATTATTATTATTATTTGTCTCATAAGACAACAAAGGTCCACATAAACAAAAACAAATTATAGAGTAATACATCAGTTAGTGGTAAATTAAAAACTAAAATTAAAACTAAGTAACTATATTAATATGTGCTTTTATACAAATGAATATGAAATAAGATGAAAAGATGAACATCACACTATTATATCACAACATACATCCAGTGCTAAATACATTGCGCACTTTTATTTAAATAGAAAACCTATTATATATATACTTAATCGAAATATACTTAAAATAAGTTTTTATTGAATTTTTTTATTTTATATGTATTCAAATCAAATCAAAGTATTCTTTATTTAATTTAGACTCTGAGAAGGCGCGTATAAACGTCAAAGCTACCACCGGTTTGGAAAACAACCCAGTCATCGGGAACAACCGGCAAGAAACTCGATCTGGTTTATCTTTCCATTGTACAGAACATTCTTTTTAATAATTCCAACATAATAGACAGTTATATTCGTTTTTGGTGGATGCACAGAGAGAAGCGTCACTTCCAGACGTCACAATCGTTCACATATAAATCCACTCTGTATATATTAAAAACCCGCTTGAAAACGAAAGAAAACTTGAAATTACTATCCGGCAAATCGGTCATGTTCTTTAGGACTTTGTTATAAAATCTAACACTATTACCTAAAATATTGTATTAAACTTGTTTAATCTAGTGTGAATAGTAAATTTGATCGTTTTGTAAGGTTTTTAAATTAGTAATTTTATGTATAATTATTATTGAATATTTAAGAAAAAACATATCAATCTAAATATAATTTTTCGTTCTTTTATTTTTATATTCAATATTTAGATCATTTGACTAGTTAACGCAGGATAGCTAAATAAACAAACATACTCACTTTTTGCATTTATAACATTAATTGCGATGTTTAGATGAGTCTTTCATTTACAGTATGCAAATATTCGCGTAAACTTTTATTTTACAAATAAGAAAATCAATATAGATACATACATAAGATGGGGCTAGTGATGCGGACTTAAGAAGTAAAATATAATTTATATTCCGACAAACAATCACATTTTCGCCGACAATAAAATCTGAACAAAGTGAATATTGTATAAAAATACAGATTTTGTTCAAGAAAAAATAACTCTCGGTAGATTAATTTTTATCTTTATTATTTGTCTTGGAAATAGAGTTTTCGTTATGCTCAAAAGACGGTTTATCCATAATGAAAGCCTACAGCTTAATGTACCTATTTAGTTTACATTAACAAGCTTATAATTACTATAGGCTTTGAAGGATATAATGTTGCTATATTCCTATTTGTTAATAAGTGTGTTTCGTAATAAATCACGAATACGTTTAATGGGACTAATTGAAAAGAAAGCATAGAAAAATAATAAATAACATTGATTTTTTGAAATTAAACTTTTAATGAGAGGGCTTTAAAATACTGATCCGCAACCTTTTTGTTCGACGAAGTGTGGTAGGGGTAAACACTGTGTCAAATAAAGTATTGAAAACACCGGTTTTCACCCGATCACCGAATTTAAGGAACGTAGGGTGCGGTCAGTAATTTGATGGATGACCGCATGGGAACAACACGTGACGTTGGCTTTTTGTTGCATTTTTTAATTTAAATGTGTTAATACAATGTATATATAATACAAAAGAATCCAAAAGACTTACTTCTATCTATATTATATTAATGTATAACGCATTATAAAATATGACTCTCTGTCTGTCTGCTCGTAGGATCTAGTTGTTACCTTGACAGCTACAATTAACCTATATGAAGTATTTCATTGTATGTTCGTTCTACGTTTAAATTTTCATGCATATTTTGTTACTTTAACATTAACATAGAAGACGAGTAACCAATAAAGTATATAATAACTCGCAGAAAAGCTACCAACCGCATCTCTGTATAATTTTGCAATACGCTATCTAAGCCTTTTAATGCAAAACAACATAAAAGAATGAAAATTAAATAATATAAATAATGTTCATAGCGATCTCTCACTGTTATGTTAATTTCGATCTATCGGAAAAATAAAGAAAAAAATTTTTAGATATATTTACACCATCCAATCAATGTCGAAGAAGCACAAAGTATATAACGAGACTATTGAGATATAAAAATGCAAGACACACAGTCTCGAACAAAAGTTGCGCTCAAAATCGGCCCACAAAAACTTCCCAAGTTACATCGTGGTTATAGCTATACCAAAAACTTTTGATTTTGCAAACTCAACCTTACTTGAATGAATTAAAGTAGTTTTTGCAAGGACGCGAGACTATTTGAAATGACTACATAGTCCAAAATTATGCACTCATATTTGTATGCCGGTTGTGAGAAGTTAAGCGTGCCTCTTGGGTTTTCGTATATCAATGAACGTGAAATATATTCTTAGACAAGTCGAGTTGAGTTTTCTACAGCTTCAACTACCAATATGGGTATATCAAGTAATCGTACAGCAACACTTGCTACTTCATTTTCAACTAATTAAGTGTGTATGGCCTTATGTCTGAGGATAAATTGGAAAACATATAAAAAAAGGTGTTTATTTTTTTGCCCCAAGTTACGCTTGAGATACATGTCGAATCACCATAAAAAACCATAAAGTAGTTTTACTGCTACACTTCCTAAATCACCCATAATTAATTTTGGTAAATTATTTTCATTGTACGCACACTCAGATTCTATGTTTACTATGGTATAGATTATAGAGGTGTTTACTTTCTTATAGTTTATCTCAAGTATATATTCGTCAATACTATCGACAACCTTTTAAATTATGTTAGTTATCCGTCTATAAATTCAGTCATGTTGTATTTCCTGAAAATATTCACACAAGTTCTTTTTACACGGTACGTGAGTCCTGACGAAGGACTTTTGGAAATTCAACCTAAATTTGGAATTTGAAAGTGATGAAAAAGGGAATGTGAGTTAGTATGAAATTCCGCCAATTTTTAATTTAGTTTTATGGGCATTCGTTAGAAATGAGGTAAAATGAATGAAATAAAAAAGACGTGGATTATAGTTTTTCAAATTAAATAGATAGGGGTTTTTAAAATGAGGCGATAGTTTCTATAATAAATGTAAATATATTAACCAAAGGCAGTAAGTATCAACGAATAAACATTTCATCCAGAAAAAAAGTATTATTCCCGTGGGATAGATTAAATCTATTTTGGGTGGTAGAGCCACGTTGAAGCTGTTACTGGTTTCAGTATGAATGGGTCAGCTCGCTCGGGGTAGTACAACCTTCTCACAGAAAACCCGACTTGATGTAACAGTGCTTGCATTGTTGCGTTTCGTTCGGTCAGTGAGAACATCGGGGGTCCACCTCCCCTCACCTTCCCCATTTCTTCTTCCCTTCCCCCCATTCCTCATCCCACAACAAAGGCTAGAAACGCACTTTCGACTCCACTGGTGTTGCAAGTGTCTATTGGACGGTGGTGATTACTTAACATCAGGTGACCCACCTGTTCGTTTACCTCCTATGATATAAAAAAGCAAGTAAAGCTGCAGGCAGCAGCTAGTATATTATATAAGGATAAAATTACGTCGAGATCTTTTGTAATTTCGCCATCCTTCTTTCTCATCTTCTTACGCCATTCTGTTTTATAGCCTAATACTGATTTACAAAAGATAAAGCAATATTGGACTAGGCTACTCAGTATAATAAAAATAACAGAGTTATGTAATTAACAAAACTTTTCTACTTACCTTCAGCTAGACGGGAGTTGTTGGAACTTCTGAGGACCCGTAACCTCGATTTGGAATGAACGGTTAATAATAAAGTATACAGATAAAAGTTCTTTAATTACGGTAGGAAAATTAAGAAGCTAATAATTAAATAACAGATCAGGTTAATGTAAAATAAATTCTATTGGGAATAAAAAGTGCGACAAATTTTTCTTTTTTTTATATAATTTAGAAGGCAAACGAATATGCGGTTCACCTCTTTTTAAGCGATCACCGCCGTTTATAGATACCAGCAACCCCAGAAGAATCGCAAGTGCGTTGCCAGCCTGTGTTTGGGGGAATGGAGAGAAAGGCAGAGGAGAGGGAGGGGAGATGGGTCTCCGGCGCTCTCACTGACCGAACGAAACGCAACAATGGAAACACTGTTACTTCACGTCGGTTTTCTGTGAGAAGGTGGTACTACCCCGGACGAGCCGACCCATTCATGCTGAAATCCATAATAGCTTCAGCGTGGTTCTACCTGGCTGGTGGCTTTTGAATATAATACTTTTGTTCACACAAAAAGATCACCGATCAGAATTTACAAGCTGTTTTTGTAAGAAGTTTTTATTGAAATTAATCGGCTGACAAATAAAGGAGAAATATGCATTTCATTGTTTTGTCTGTCTATTAATATAGAGTACATGGACGACTGAGTCCAGTTCGGTTCTTTAAAAAAACATTTTTAAATTAAAATAAACTGTTAGGTTGACCTCATAAAATTAGCATTTTACAAAAAAAAAAACATTAAAAAAAGATATCTCTTTTGCTGTTACTCAGATTCGAAGTGCGGTTGGACGTATTTTCGAAGCAGCCGATTTCCACCTGATCTATTTTTGTTTTGACAGCGGTAGCGAAATTTACCTTTATATTCTAGCTATATTTTTTCATTGCCTGAAAACTCTGATAAAAAGTTTTCTATGAATGAAATCTAGCCAGATTGATTTACCATCTCCGAAACCACCAACATACTAAGTTTCACGGAAATCGCTATCGCCGTTTCCGAGATCCTGAATATATAACAATATAAAAATATACAAGAATGCTGGTTTAAAGGTATTAGATACATGGATAGATAAACAGTTATTTTAATATCGACTTTGGAAAGGTTAACTGACTTAAGTATAGGAACTGTCGATAGCTCTTAAGCCACCATTTCTAAAGTCGATGTGTTAGTTTATGACAATAAAGTAATTCATTATGTGTCTAAACCAATGTATATAATTATACTGTACTAATGGGCCTGGCGAACGTTGTCCCTGCTTAATATTAAAAAAAAACCTACACAAATTATATACCAAAACCTTCCTTGTGATCCACTCTATTTACTGGTGGTAACCCTATGAAAATCTGTTCCGTAGTTTTTGAGTTTATCGCGAACAGACAGACAGACAGATAGACGTGGCGGAGGATTTTTGTCTTATAAAACAAATTTTATCATACCTTTAAACTGTAGAGTCAGTCTTAGTGTGAGAAATATATCAGGCCTCGTTAGACTGTGTCAACAGAAACTTTATGATCAGCCTCCAGTCGAATTATGATTGCAGGTAATAGTAGCCGTAAAGTCGTAATGAAGTTTATTCTGTGAATATACGCATTTTAAGGCTATTAAAATATGAATAAATTTTCAGAATTATTACTAACTCCGAAAACAATGTAAATCCACCGGTTACATTATTTGTTATGGGAAACGTTTCCAAAATATATAACCGTTGTTCACTTTATTTCTATTGGTACAATATAAAATTTTAGATCTGCTTATGTCATTAAGTGATTGTTTATAGTGATTTCAAAATCAGTTTATACAACTAAGATAAGTATTATTCAGTCTGTTCATATTCAAAGAAAATTTTAATAGGGTTAAGATTATTCTTCTCACAAAACAATATTCGTTTGGAATATGTAAAAAAGCGTCATATATTTTTTTGATGCTTAGATAAACTATAGACAGTCCCGCAACAAGATAAGGACGCCATATGTAATGCCTAAACATAAGAATTGCTTCAACCTTATCTTTAAGCGAAGACAGTTGCCGTCAATATCCTCTTTGCTGTATTTTGTGCTTTGTGAGAAAATTAAAATTAAGTTATCTTTACTCTTTCTTTTCTGGAGAAAATGTGCACAGTCATAGAAAGAAAAAAACCTATATAGATACAAATTTTTCCTACGTTATGTACATAAGGGTTTACGACAGAAAAGAGGTGTGTTTCGTAAAGGTACCTGAATTATACGAAAGACCCTTATACGTGTAATTCGACCACTGCGTCATATAAGCCTGCCAAACGAGGCTTACCCATACGGGACTGAGCAAATACTAGTCGCCTAAATCTGAGTTAATTATATTTCCAATACGATCTTATGAATACTCTCCAACTAGGTATGATTATCTTTCGGTTCAATAACTCACATACATCTTTTTCATATTTAATATGATGTAACTACTAACAACTACAATTCCTAAATTTCAGTATAATTATAAAAAAGAAAACTACTCAATTGAACGCAAGGAAATAGCCAGAGATCTTGGTGTTATGTTTGATAGTAAATTGTCATTCCGTCCACACTACAATTATTAGCAAAAGTAATCAAATCTTAGGCTTTCTATTTCGTATCACTAAGATATTTAAAAGGTCCATGTCTATTTTTTATGTGTACAAAACACTAGTAAGACCTATACTCGAATACGCTTCTGTAGTTTGGTCTCCCTATTACACAGTTCATATAAAGAACACTGAACGAATCCAGACAGGCAGTTTAAAGACACTCTCTAGACATGGGATGTTAAGAAAACTCCCTAGTCATCTTGAACGTGCTCAATATTTTAAAATATCATCGCTGTCTAGCAGAAGACAAGCAAAGGAATTAAGATACCTATATAAAATAGTGAAATATATTATAGATTGTCCACGATTACTATATTTGCTTAATTTTAACACCAATTTTAGGGGTCGTTGCAGTAGACTGTTTCGTAGTCCTGTTTATAAGAATAATGTTCCTTTTAATAATCCAATTGCTAATATTTGTCGCTCATACAATAGTATTACCGGCTATGTCTCCTGCTGCGCTGATATTAACATAGACATATTTCATCTCATAGTATATAAACACAAATTCTCTCCTTTTTTAACAATTAAGTTACCATACTCGTACAGGATTTCATGATTGTATTTATTAAGCATATAGATGTGCATACATATAATTTGGATAATAATGCAGACTATAAATAAACTATATATTGTAATTGTAAACATAGTTACTTATTATCTGTAATGTGTACCTTATAATAAAAATAAAAATAAAATAAATTATACAAGAGTAGTGCCGAGGGAAAACGCAATAACTGACCAAACTAAACAGTTTCCCAATCCCAGAAGCCATCTGTGATTCACAAAATATTACAATGACCTCTTATTACGCTTGAATATCACGCAATATATTCAAATTCTATGCGACAGTTTCACACTGTAGTCGCCAAAACTGTATAAATTTACTGAAATCGGGATCAAAATGGAATTTGAAAACAAAATTTAGCACATTTTATTTAGACAAAAGTCATTTGCACTCGTATAGAAAAGAGTGCTTTTTGAGTCAGAAAATATATTAAGCCAACACAGAGACTATAGAAATCATGAATTGAAAAAGAAATTTAGCAAAATAAAAATTGCAACTGCGCTGTATTCAAGTCTACAACCTCGTCCTCAACTATCGGAAAATTCATGTACCAGGCGCTTCAGTCGGACAATCGATGCTGACACTTGCTGCGGCCGCGTCCAACGTTTGCCGAATAAGGTGAGATGGAGCTATTTATAAACCTAATGAGTGAATGAAACAGAAAACTTGGTCACGACCCTTCAGGGCTTTGCGGTGGTGTGGCCGGAGATTAGCGTAGATTGTCAGCCGTCGGATATCAACGGATGAGCTGCGGTATTGTCCTCTGTGAATGGCTTGTTCTAGATATTTATTAATGTAACTTTATGATAATATTATCTGCATATGAACTATATACTAGATTATTTCTAATAAAATGCTAATAAAACGCTAATAAAATGGTTTATTTAAAACAAGTAATTAATATTAAAAAAAAAAATTAAAGTAAAACTGCTTTTGGGACGTTGTGAATTGGGTTTTGTGAAACCAAAATGTGTAACGACAAAAGAGATAGTTACGAATGTATATATAGGTTGTAGGTTGTAAAAAAATAAGATAGTATATTCTTAATGTACCTACTCGAAATATATACAAACAAGGGGAGAGAGAGACAGAAACGTTGAAATCTATACCAGATTACTTTCTGTTGGATCGTAGTGACTCGTGCTTTAAAAAAAACTGTCTTGTGCACTATTAACATTATTAAAATATGTTAGAATATTACAAAATAATGCCGAAAACGAATGTTTATCGTCTCCGTAGTATATTCATTTAATCCTCTTATAAATTAATTAGAATACTAAGTTTCTTTCTCTAAGTGAATTCATACTCAATTTTTATAACTACTTCGAGAAAATGTCTATAAAGTATCTGGTGATGAGTAAGACAGTCCAAAAAACAACGTCGACCGTCAGTAACAGATCACAGCAGCCATAAACAGTTGTCGTAATATTAACCCAAAAGAGGCAAAAAAAGAAAAGAATTTGCCAACTTCTCTGTTCATACCAAAATGTATGCTATTATGCAGCAGTGACTCCTGCAACCAATGTGGTTATCTCATAGAACACGTTCAGCGGCTTGATAGCTTTATTGGGTGTTGAGCATGATTTAATGATTGAAAAGCGCTCTTGAAAATGGGCTGGACGCCAATAAACGAGACGTGTAGACTATTGCTTTTTATTACCCAGATAATATTGTTAAACTTGCACAGATTGTATTTAAACTGAAAATTCAAAACAGAAAGATTCTATGTTCCTTAAATATGTTCGTACATAGGTGCACATTTTTTTTCAGATAGTCTTATAAACCTATAGGAAAGTTATAGTATACAGAATACTAAAATATTATCAGTTATTTGTATTAACTTTTGAATATAATAATTGTGTTTATTGCTTATCTTTAAAACATCTGTTGTTTATTACTTTTTCTATTATAATTAAGATTAAAGTATTACTTGGTTATTTAGATAAAACTAAACAAAAAGAGTACGCACGTCTCCGACTAGAGGGTTTTTTATATCATAGGCGGTAAACGAACAGGTGGGTCACCTGATGTCAAGTGATTACCACCGTTCATAGACCCCAGCAACACCAGAGGTGTCGTAAGTGTGTTGCCAGTCTGTGTTGGTGGGGAAGGGAGGAGAGGGATGGGAAAGGGGGGAAGGGAAGCGAGAGGGGGAGGTGGGCCTCCGGTGCTCTCACGCACGCACGCAACAATGTAAGCACTGTTACTTCACGTCCGTTTTCTGTGGGAAGGTGGTACTACTACCCCGGGTGAGCCGACCCTCTCTTGAAACATGGAACATCCATTCATTCATTCAGGTATAATAGCTTTAAAGTGGCTTCCACCTACAAAAATGGTTCAATTATTGTGATATTCTACTATATTAAAGCGTATAATTACGACCAAAAAAAAATCTAAATATACCTGGCTTGTCTAGTCTATATATTATCTACGGGATCATGAGAATACCCTAATTAAGCAGTAAAATAGTAATAGACGCAGCAGTAAAGCAGTTTTCATGAGTTTACTCTCTCTGTTTTATATGATTTTTATGTACTCTGTCAACAGCTTTCAAAAATATGAGCCCGGATATTGAGAGCGATCCTAAATAAATAAGGTTTTCAACGAGCTTAGTCGGTTGTAAAGCGTAATGAACCGGACACGGTTACCTGAGGGCTTCTGCATGATTTTCTACCGCCTACCGATACAGTATATTAATACATAACGCTTTTAATTAGGTATCCGTTATAAATAATTTTATATTATATTTTAAAAGAAATCATAGAAGTCTGTCGTTGTGCGCGCATCTTGCAAAAAGTAATTACCTATATAGATTTCGATGAATCATTTTTAGTTTCCATTCTTTTACACTTGGTTACTTCTTGAAAAAAAAACACAATATCTTCACTTAACATAATGTTGCTGAAGTTTTAATAAAGTACAATTTTATATGCACTACAAAATGTTGAAAAATTTTGTAAGCAAATCATATTTTTGTTGTCAAATTTTTTATATTTTCTTCTGGACATTGAATATATGATTATGATAATATCCAACATAGACGAAGACGTTGTTGAAATTTTATACATTAACAACATAACAATAAAGCATAAAATATAATAAACTTTATGTTTGAGGAATATTTATACAAAATTCAATTTGCTATATATCTTAATTATTGATTTCAGCAAATAGTAATTATATGAAATGATAACAAACTTGTGTGTAGACGCCTTGCTGGTCCGGTGAAGCTGTTAAGACCTTGTTAGGTCAATAGAGTAGTTAGTTAAAAAAAAAGTGTACAGCCCAATGATATTATAAGTAAAACGGTGTATTATGTTATAATTGGACACAGTCATTATGTATTTACAAGAATGAGGCGAAACTCCGTCGTCTGAGTGTTTTATTAAAGGTTAACTGTTTCCCGCTATATCATTCGAGTTGAATTCCTAATATTATGCATCTTTCAACCCCAAAACCCCTCACCGCGTCGTACGGCCTATTTGCACTATATTGTTCACACTTATCGTACTTTCTGACTTAAAGTTTGTACGTAATTCATTCTATACTGATAGTTATAACATTAGCGTATAACACGCCTCAATAAGACTAAAGATGCTTTCAAATCTGACTAATTGTTTCAGAGATTAAAGCTATCTTTATGATCATCATTATCTTAATAGAACAATCAAAAACTTGGTCACTTTTATAGAATTTATATTTCCATCATAACTAAATTTTACCTTTGGTATTATGTTACTGGCTTCCGCATCCCCGGGGTACAGTGCTTGACTTCATACTATACTCAGAAGAGTTTTTGTTATGAAAGCTAAATTGCAGTAAAATTACTATCCATGAAGTGAAAAGTTTTAGTTAAAGCAGCGTTACGATTTCCTTTGCTAATGCTCTTTGTGCTATGCAATATTTCCCGTGTGACATACTTATATAAGGTATAAATAGTTTGTTCATTTTGTAAAACCTTTTTATTGTTTTTATATAAATACATTAGTTGATTTCTTTTGTTCATCTATCTATTTACTATAATAAAACTGTAATAGGCCAAATCTGTATATTAAATTACATATAACAATAATAGTTAAGATATAGTAAATTGAATTTTGTATAAATATTCGTCATTTTCAAATGTAAAGTTTATTATATTTTTGGCTTTGTTTTCATGTTGTTAATGTATACATTTCAACAAACTAATACTAGGTCTTCGTCTATCTTGGATATTATAATCGGGGTAGACTATTCTATCGATATAGAAGTCAAAAATATACTTTTTTAAAATTTTGTTTGTCTGTCTGTCCCTGTGAACACATATCACTCTGAAAATAAGGAACCAATATTGACAAAAACTTGAAACAGTGCTAACTAATATTACAAGGTTACATTTAGGATATTTTTTGCCCCATAAAACTCAAGGAGTTGTCTAGGATACCGGACGAAAGACAAAAATATGTATTCAATGAAATTCTTGACAGATATTGGTAAATTTTCTTTGTGCTATATATAGCAGACAGATTATTTAAACATTTAACCTATATTCCATAATTTTATCGTTTTGTATTCAGGGAATCCTTGGTACCACCGATCCAATTTTGAATTTTTTTTCAATGGTAGAAAGGTACTCCCAGTGTTATATATATAGTTTATTGTGGCAAATATATATTTTGAATGGTTAATCACCAGGAATTTAATTAAAATCAGCAAAAAATCATTTATCACCAATACTGCGAAGACATTTATCGGCAATATATGTAGGTTAATTTTTTATCTTAAATGGACCCGGTAGGTGATGCTGCGAACGGGTTTTAGGCTTATTTTAAAGATTTCTAACATACCAACTGGGTATATGTTTGAGTGAGTCCCTGTATAGTTCGGATTTACAACTGAAAACGGTAGATGTCGCTGCAATCGCGTTTAAAGTTTATTAAGATTTTTCGCGTTTAAAAATACAATTGAAACAGGTAATAACCGATTTGGTGCAGACGAAGTTTTACGGGTCAGTTTTATGAAATAAAGGTGTATGATGAGTGATAAAATAAAAATTATATTTTAGTGTGGTCGTAACTTTACACTTCTGTTTGGAGTTGTTTTTTTTTTATGTCATAGGAGGCAAACGAACAGATGGGTCACCTGATGTTAAGTGATCACCACCGTCCACAGACACTTGCAACACCAAGGGAGTTGCAAGAGCGTTGCCAGCCTGTGTTTGGGAGGAGGATGGGGGGGGCAGGAAGGGAAGGAAGAAGGGGAAGGGAAGGTAGGTGGGTCTCCGGCTCTCTCACTGACCGAACGAAACGCAACAATGCAAGCACTGTTAATTCACGTCGGTTTTCTGTGAGAGGGTGGTGCTTCCCCGGACGAGCCGACCCATTAGTGCTGAAAACAATAATAGCTTCAGTTTGGCTCTACCACTACTAAAATTGAAAACCTGATTTTTTGAAAAACTGATTAGCAGCTGTCACGTCATACTGCAACAAATACAAAGTTTGCTCTTATTTCTTTTATGTTTTCATCTGGACATTAAATATATGGTTATGATAATATGCAACGTAGACGAAGACGTTGTATTAGCTTGTTGAAATTTATACATTAACAAACATGAAGATAAAGCCTAAAATGTAATAAATTTTATATTTGAAGATGACGAATATTTATACAAAATTCAATTTGCTATATCTTAATTACTAAACACAGTAAATAGTAACAGTAAGTAAGTAGTAAATATATAAAAAAGGTAATCCTGTTAATTACCTTGAAAATTAATACGAGGTTATACGCAGGCAAGTATGCCCGACTGGATTGCAACCATGCACTAGGAGTAGAATCCGCAATAGTACCATGCTTAGGCGTGTGGCCAGTGGCGGATTTGCAGTCTTGGCTGCCCTAGGCCCCAGGTTATGTAGTAAGTACCAGTCACCCCTATGTCATTGAATTTTCTGTCATGATTGGCCGCCCCTAATATCTGGCCGCCCTAGCCCGGGCCTCCTGGGCTTTAGGGCAAATCCGCCACTGCATGTGGTGTTTCAGGATCAATCGATCTACATCTTGTATGTAGTGGGATACTACGGTATCCTTACCCAGCTGCTTCGTTATTATTATGATAAAATACTCAAAAACGATTTACAGTGTCTCTGTCTTTGTCTGTCGCGTTGTAGGTATCGAAAGATTTACAGGTGGCTAATTCATTGCGAGTGCAGATTGTTTTTCAATTTCTGAACAGTCACAGTTATTGTTGAATTGCAGTATATTTACCATAATACATTTATAAAACGTTTTACTGTACGTACCTGATGATAAAAAGCCAACGTTACGGGATGTTATAACCAGGCGGTCATTTATCCGAGTAATGATCGCGGCCGACGTAGCTTAACTTCGGTGATCGGACGAGAATCGGTGTTTTCAACACAGTGTTTAGCCTCAGCACTTTTCGTCACATAAAAAGGTTGCCGATCCTAATTTCAAACTCTTTCATATAAGTATAACTTTAAAAACTCTTGTTAATAGGTATGTATATCCCTGATGGATATATGATATATATATCACCGTTCCTGATTATGGAACTAGCTGATACCTGCGACTTCCTCTGCGTCGTGCATTATCTTAATAATATATTTTATGTACAGAGGAAAATACATAATCACCCACATCGCTTGGTTCACTTCTCCACGGCAAGACAATATATTATGAACGTGTCGTGTATGAATGTGTCGTGCTTGTAAAAATACTAGTTTCTTAAAACTTTAGGTAATAGTCTTAGATTCTACAATAAAATCCCAAAGCATGTTACCGACTTGCCGGACTGTAAATTTAAGCGTCACATCAAGCGGTTTTTGGTGTCAAAAGGATATTATAGAATGGATCAATATGTGAACGATGGTGATGCCTGGAATTGATTCCTCTCTGTGTAGTCACTAAAAGCTACTGTATCATGTATTGGAATATCTTAAAAAATGTACTCGATCGAGTTTCTTGCCGGTTCTTCTCGATGACTGGATTGTTTTCCGAACCGGTGGTAGTTTTGACGTTCATAAGTGCCTTATTAAGGCCTAAACTTAATAAAGTATTTTTTATTTGATTTCATTTTATTCATTTTGTAGTAAAGCTATCGTGATAATTTATTATTAGAAAAGGACTAACTCAAAGAATTAAAACTAAAAAAAATAGTAGAAATCTATTCAGTAATCTTTACGTGATGCGTTACCAACGCTATCATCATCATTATCGTTATATATTATAAAGCAAAGTCCTCTGTCACGGTTGTCTGTCTGTTCGCGATAATCTCAAAAGCTACTGAACGGGTTTTCATGCAGTTTTCACCACTAAATAAAGTTATTCATGAGGAAGGGTTAGGTATATAATTTGTCAAAGTTTCTTTTTTATCAGGGAGGTATAACTTATGTATATAATTTTTTTTTATAGAAGCACGGCGAAGTGATTGCACTAAGCCTGATGTTAAGCATAGTACAATCCAAAAACATCGGCAACCACCGCGAGACAAATTATCCATCGCCGGTCGCCGCTGTCATACCGGCCATAATGACGAAAGTTACCCGGTACTGGATATGCATAGGCTGATCCCGAAACACGACGCGTAGAAGCGAGCCACTATGACGGGCTTTTTCGCCATATGCATGGTGGTTGCGACCCAGTCGGGCTGTAAAACCCTACCGCCCCGCTCTCGCCATTGCCTCGTTCGTTGATCAGCAGGGTGCACCACGTGCAGGTGAGGTTGGCTTGGGTG
The DNA here is from genome assembly GCA_014332785.1 of Antheraea mylitta. Taxonomy (NCBI): domain Eukaryota; kingdom Metazoa; phylum Arthropoda; class Insecta; order Lepidoptera; family Saturniidae; genus Antheraea; species Antheraea mylitta. The sequence continues at coordinate 4,728,490 of JACEII010000019.1, forward strand.
TCTCAAGTCTTAAGATGTTATTCGACACCCCTTACACCCCTAATATATTACACCCATAATAATAAATTTGTACTTATCAGCAAATAAAAGTTATTTCCTGTCGATTTTCCTTTGATACAAAAATGCTGATTAATTTTTCATCCAACAAAACCACATGACTTGGAAAAAGGATAATTTGTTTTATGTAAATACAATTTAACAGGAATTTATGTTTAATGATTTTTTTTATTTAACTTAATCTTATATTGGCAGGATAATAATATGGGCTCCAAGTTTCGACTCGACGATGTATCGGTTCAAATTACAGATAAGCTGTTGCTTCCGTCATGGGTGATTAGGTAAGTCATTTACGTAACAAGTAGGTATTACCTAAAACTCTACTTCTAATCCAATTTGACAATACACGTATTATAACCCAATTTAATATATATTTGTACGAATGTAGAAATATTAAAAAAGGAATAACAGATACTCGGATAAAATTAACATATTCTAGGACGTGATAGCGTACTCATATTTTTTAGCAACTTTAGGCTATTGAAATTCGTCCGTGAATTGTTTTTCCATAGTCAATTAACGACTTACATTATGTGTAATATTGAATTTAGACAGAAGGTATTGAAATACTAATTGTCTTCACGACTCTGCATACATTTGTCACTATTTATTGCTATTATTATATTGTGTAATTATTAATTGTTGTAATATATACCTGAGTTATAAGAAAGTAT
>JACEII010000019.1:4729230-4802367 GCA_014332785.1 Antheraea mylitta
TGTAATTATTAATTGTTGTAATATATACCTGAGTTATAAGAAAGTATATGGTATGAGAATATTTTGTGTTCAAATATTCATCTAACTTGTTAATTATTGTGTCGATCATGTGAATAGTACTGAAGTTGACGTACTTCAGCGCCATCTATTGGCCATTCACAGTAAAATGCATTAAAACTTTCTTCGTGAAAAATTGACATTTTGTGGTGGTTGGTCAAAAGGTCTTTTTTCATAATTTATAGGTTGTTTCACTCGCTTGTGACGATAATCGTAACTGTAAATAACACGCAGTTCTAGAGTGACTGGTTTGGGTGTTGGGGTTTAACAGTATCAGATTTACATACTGTTTAAACTCTTTAGAACGTCTTTCGTTATATTGAAAAACTTTCTATAACGAGAAAATTAGTTTAATTTGGTTTGTTTACCACAAAACCATTTATTTTTTCTCCTAATTCTGCATAACGAAAAAATGCTCACTCCCTTGGAATTTGTTATAAACAGTATATTCCACCGTATTTATGTCTATATTAATATTATAAAGAGGTAAAGTTTGAGAGTTTCTGAGTTTGTGAGGTTCTGGGTAATATTTTCTGAAACTACTGATTCGATTTGAAAAAATCTTTCAATGTTATATAGCTCTTTTATGGAGGAAAGTTATAAGGCTATATATCATCACGCTATGACTAATAGACCACTAATGAAGAATGTTTTAAAATCGGGGTTTCTTTTTTCTCTTGAGAGCTTCCGCTGAGTGTTAGCGTTAGCCCAAAGTTGCTATCTCATGTGAACTTAGTGTAGTAGTCCGGTGAAGCTGTTAAGACATTGCTAAGACAATAGCATAGTTACTTCGAAGAAAAAAAAGCGGACTTAGTCGCGGGTAGTTGATATAAAATCCTCAATTTTAAAATTCTTGTGTTACGCCAACTTTAAAAACTTGATATTTTATACAGTAGGAAAGTTTTAATTTATTAATTTATATTCTCTGTTGTTACGCTGTCGCGGAGGTAAATACGCAGGTGTACAAAGGCACGAGTGGCTTACCGCTTTATGTTTACAGGTCGGTAGTTTTGCTGTTTGCTGTGTTGAGGCGACTCGCCCAAACCCTCTCGTCCGCACCCTGTCAACATAGATAACGTCTACAAAGCCTGCCTAAAACTGCTCAGCAAACACACCATCCTTTATTAAATGTCACACCCATTATTCAATTCATTCAATTCATCTATCGGTTATCGTGGATTTTATCGAATACTAATAGTAATAAAATATAATAATAGATCGACATCTTGCCTTCTTCACCTGGTAAGTGTTATATCAATAATACAAGGATTGTATGTTTTGCACAAGGATACTATTGTGATTAGTATATTTTATAAAAACTAATGATCTACTAGAAGTAATAATATCAATTGTTTTTTTTTTATGTTATAGGAGGCAAACGAAGAGATGGGTCACCTGATCTTAAGTAATCACCGTAGTCCATAGACACTTACAACACCAGTGGAGTCGCAAGTGTGTTTCCAGTCTTTGTTTGGGTGAAAAGTTAAGGAGGAGAGGAGTAGGGAGGGGTGAGGGAAGGGGCGATGGTCCTCCGGCACTCTCACTGACCGAACGAAACGAAACAATGCAAGCATTGTTACTTTATGTCGGTTTTCTGAGGGTGGTACTACACCGGGTGAGCTGACCCATTCATGCAGAAACCAGTTATAGCTTCAGCGTGGCTCTACCACCTACAACTAGTTTTAATCTGAACGGATAAATATATTTTATATAGAGGCATTATCAGTAAGCAATTATTGAAATAAACTAAAATCAACCAAAGGAGAAAATTTAATAAGGGTTTATTGTTACAACGTTTTCATCAAAATTTCACCCACCAAAGATTGCACGAAACTTTGTTGGATAATAAAGGTGTAGCTTCTAATTAAAATTTAGAAACTTCCATTCCACATAGGAGAAATCAATCTAGGTTGTAACAATAAAGGGTTGTTGACTATTGTTGGTTAAATTTTGCTTGTCGTAATATTACAGTAAATTAACAGGCAGTTTCAATGGGATAATTCAAACTGAACTTTGAAATTTCTTGTTATGCTGAAAATTCATTTCCACGAGAGTATTTGTTACAAATAGATACCTTATTATATTACAGTTTCTTGTGGAATACTTCCTACTTCCACTGTTATATTGGGAACAGTTAATAGAGAAATTTACTAACTTCATCTATATCTTAATACACGAGATAGACATATTTATAGCTAGTCAAATATAGTTTAGGTATTACATATTATTACAGAATATAATTAAAACTGTAGAATATCTATATACTCGTATACTTACAATAAAACTGTAACAAAGCCGAATCTTTATTATGTTAGATAAATTTGAAAATTATAATCGGGGTAGGCTTTGTTATCGATATAGAAGCCGAAAATAATCTTTTTAAAATCGTTGCCTGTCTGTCTGTCCCTGTGAACACGTATCACTCTGAAAGTATTAAACCAACTTTTACGAAACTTGTCACAGTGATAATATATATTATAAAGTTACATCTAGGATACTTTTTGTCCCATAAAAAAGCAAGGATTTCTCCAGGTGGACAAAAGTCAACAATTTGAGGTTAATGAAATTCTTGACGAACTTTGGCTAATTTTCTTTGCGCTATATATAGCAGACAGCTTAAAGCTATATTTCATCCTCTTATGACTTTTAAATCACCGCGAATATTTAGTTAGTTTAGGGTAGTTTTAATCTTAATTGACCTCGGTAGGCGAAAGTGCGAACGCGCTCTAGGCTTACCTTAAAAGATTTCTCACATACCAACTGGGGGTATGTTTGAGTGAGTCCCTTGATGGTTCGAATTTAAAATTGTTAACGGTAGGTGTGCTTGCAATCGGGTTTTAGGTTTATTAAAATTTTACACGTTTAAAAATATAATTGAAACCGGTGATAATCGATCTGGTGTTCCACGGGTCAGCTAGTTCAAAAATAGTATTTTTATTATATTATGGCAGATCGCATTACACCGGTTAATCATTATTACTTGGGAATAAATCAATAAATATTAAGAGACGTGTAGAAACGAATTTAATTGATTTGTAGTAAAATGAAATTGTCTAACAAGACATGTAGACATTATATACTCGGTTGTTTTTTCATTCATTGGGGTTACTAGTATATTCACCTAAGCAATAAATTACAAATATTAAAATTAATCTGTTTTCTCTAAATGTTATAAACACGAATGTGGCAACAATTTTAACCCTTCTTATTATTTAGTACAATTTTTTAATTTCGTGAACAACATTCTCACTGTCGATGACTTGCATGTTTACTTCATTAAATAGCTATTTCAAGTTACCCGTTAACAATACTAAACTATCTTCTATTCCAAAACAGACTTTAACACATATAACTATTGTCCTTAGACATTTCGCTAGGGATAGATTATATTTTATTACGGAATGTGTATCTAATATCTTCATATTAGAAAAACTGGTCATTCGAGCAATAACTTGAGAGCTTGAATAATCAAAACAGTAAAATATATCTATTGGATATATTTTATTTTATAAATATATCTATAGGATATATTTTATAAGACATAATTTCTATACATAGCTATAAAGTCTGGTAATAAATTTCTCAATGTTAGAAACACAGACATCTTTATGTAAGAGTGGATGAAAGTCAATACTTTTTCAAACGATTCCTTTTATTTCACCGATCGCCTTTGACGTGGATTGGCTTCTTTGACTTCTTGTTAATAAAGTCTCGAGAGTCCATTCTCACCTTTACAACGTACAGTTAATTTAAGAAATAAGAATCATTTTATTCCAATGAAATAAAATTATTGAACTAAATTGAAACGAAATTTATGTGAACGTTTTATTTTTTCGATGAAATGAACACGATTTCTAGAACATTCAAAGTAGCTATATTATTGTAACACGTTGCTTATATTGTATATAATGCAAGTACTTTTTGAGGTCAACGTAGCCTCGAAACTACTGACGCTATAAATATGAAATAAGGGGAGAGTATGTTTTTTATAGCGTAGGGGTGTACCAAAGAAGGTTCTTTAAAACAACTCTTAAGCCGATGAAAATAAGGATGTAAGTTTGTATACATGATCCGTATGGCAGTTTGTATGTAGGCACTTAGAATGAAATAAATACATATTTCAGGGAGTTTTCTAGAAAATATTATTAACTTAAAAGCTGATATATATTTCTGAAAGAAACAGCATAGGGACTATGACAACTTATCTTTTAGATTCGATTAACCTTTTGCCATTTTTAATGCCAACCATAGCGGATGGGAATGATCTAGTTTCGAATAAATGATGCCTTTAAATACGGTAGTGCCTGTTATTTTTAAAATATTACTGCAACATGTATATTGTTCCTGTACTCACTATAGCTAACTTTATAAGAACGTTGACATTAATTTACATAGTCTGAATCTGAGCTAAACTGCTTGGAAATACGAAACGTCTGATAGGTCACCGCAAAGATAATTTAACTTCGTAACGATGAAGGCTTTTTATGGGGCAGTTAATTATAACAAGACGAAGATTATATTTTAGAATCTTTGGTAGGAAAATTAATTTTATACCATTTCTGACGTACTTGAGTAGCTAGATTAGAATTTAGAAAATTTATAGATACACTAGCGACCTGGTCCCGTTTCTCGTAGGTGCAATGTACTAATGAGGCATCATAAGTATTTTAACTAGGGAGGTAATTAAAGTATTCTATTGTATACGCAGGATTATATTGGTGAAAAAAATATGTTTTTATAAGCAGGTTTCAGATGTACAATAATACAATACATTATTATTATGTATCTTGCATCTTGTGGCATAATTACTTTGGGCTAACGTCTATACGCAGCAGAAGTTCTCAAGAGGAAAACAAACCCCAATTTTGAAACATTCTTCATTGGTGCTCCGCTCCTATTAATCTTAGCCTAATGATATATAGCCTATAATCTTCATCGATAAATGAGCTATATAACTCAACGAATTTTTCAAATCGGACCGTTCGTGAGATAACCCTCTACAACGTTACAATATCACAAACATTACCACTTTAAGTCAGCGTTATCCGCCCGAAATTACATTACAATTTCATTAGAATATGATATAGTATATGATAATATAATTTATTTCAATGATGTATGTCACTACGAAGCTTTCAGGTTATGTAAGAAAGATCGTGAGTTCAATTCTGCCCAGAAGCGAATAATATTGCGTTCCGACTATGTAACTACGGGTTTCTATGGTGATTACAGATATTTCGAACTCTTTTTCTGTTTCGAATGGGTTGACAACATTTACAGGACGCCAAGTTGGAGACTTTTTATGTAAATGTTAGGGCGTGGCATATTATATAGTCTCCTACATGTCTGACAAAAAGTAAATAACAAGACGATATATTTTATGTTTTTTATGGTGGGTAGCCAAATTGGCTATATGAGAATTTCCATGTCATATAGTGGGGTGTAAATGATGGTTTCTTGAATGTCATAATTAATATATTTTTCTTGAAACGTTTTTATGTTTATTTTTGAGTTCTTTACTTACCTGGAATATCCTCTATCATTGTCTCTTTAGGTGATTTGATGTTTAGATCTAATTTATCAGCTTTCGCAGTAGTCTTGTTATTTAATTAAATCACATTCACAATAAATGTTTTAGAGGAGAATAGTCGCTTGTTTGTGAAAGTTCACGTATTCATAACGGAACATCTCAGTGCAGCGCAACCATATCTGTAGTGTCAAATGACAACGCTTGGCGCCTCACAGACAAGTTCATAATGGAACACTAGTTTATGTTTTTTACAATGAGAAAATTATATAAGATAATAAATATGGAGATTATTCATATTACTATAAATAAATAATTCTAGTTTACAAGTACTTTCTACATTTATGATTAATACTAAAATTTTATGACTAAAATTAACCAAACCTATTCTAGCGGAATATTTATTCTAGTTGGATATTTTGTGAATACATAACTAAAGTCTAAAACATTCTATATAGTCACTATATAATTAACTTGTGAAGATGTAGTGAAAATATCACTACCGTCATCCCAATCATAGATATAGATTTTATCATATATAGTCAGTCATAGATTCATAGATAGTCATAGATATCATAGTCATAGATTTTATTGAAATTACTTTGTCAATGGCGAACACAAAAATATCTATACATTTATAAATAGTAATTGAGTTTGTTCAAAATATATAGAATGCCACCATTATAGAGTACTCCCTATGAGCAGTAACGTCGAAGTAGAATAATAACCCTAGAAGCGACTTGAACCTTTGTTAGAGGAAGTATCCCCTTACAGGCTTTGTTTAGAGGCCGGCAGCTCGCGACGGGATGCGTCTATCTAATTGTCCTGGACCTTTCGTGTGGAACACCTCTATGCCTTAAATAACCATCTCTGGACATTCAGCATCAGTGTTCTAGTATTGCATTGGATTGACAGCATCTAACAACTCGTAGTTTAAACTGTGTTTTGTGAAGTTGGAAATATACCTATTTGGAATAAAAATAAATATAATAAAAATAATTTATTGTCCATACATTCATATCTTACAGGTAATATTCTTCATTTAGTTTTCATTTTTAAGTTTACCACTATACGTTTGTTTTTGATTGTGACCGTTGTTGAATATAATTATGAATTAATGAGTATTATGAATGCTTGTTATATTAAAACCAACAAAGACAATAACCAAGTAATGAAGATATATATTTAAAATTTGATTTACTATAAAAACTAAACGTGATAAATGAGAATAGCTTTATTAAGTTCTAGTATAATACTCTCTCGAGTTTGAACTCTGAATACATAAAGAGATACTGAGGCCGTCGTCTGGGCCGGCGATCACGTTCAACGAATTGTTTAACCATATCAAAACCCCTGTAATATATTAAAAAATCAAAGAAAATACTCGCCTTTCTCTTTATCCGTACTTCTTTTACATTTAAAACGGTCATGAATAATCAATTTTAACTTCGTTTTAAATTAGCATTTCTTCACGCAACGAAACCCTATTGATTATAAATATTTTATTGTAAAGATGCATTATATTATTTTTGAATTCCCTATGTTCATAAAGTTTAACCTAACGGGTTTGACATTAGATATTTATGAGAGGGATGAAGCCAAATTGCGATGAGGGTGACCTGCGCTTCAATCTGTTACAAAACCTTTGTACCAAAATCCCTTTTGCGCTTTCCTCAATTCCGTTCGACACTGGTTCAATTTGCAATTTCTCGAATCAAAAGTTCTGAATTCGGCGTACCGTTTGCGCGCAAACGGTTTAAATTGAAGGGCATGGGCTATCGATGTTCTGGATTTAATCAACGTAATATATTTAAAAGATGTTATTGTTATTAAATACAGCTGGCGCGATTCATTTTTTTTTTTCAACTGACTACGCTGTTGACCTAACAAAGTTTTAACAGCTTCACCGGACTACTAAGGCGAGCGCTTAAGACACTCAGCCGATTTTATTTGACAACTAGCTCAAGGGTGCACGGCACACCTTGGCTTGGGTTGTTGCGTGATACATGCGATTCGCAACCTATCTGAGCTAACCTAAGCTAAGCTAATTATTCATACATATTTGAGTTATTATATGTGTATCAAGCATACATACCTCAATAACTCCTATATGTATTCTGTATTGGAATTTTTTTCTAAACATTCCAGTTCAATAAGGGAAATAATAAAAGCCCTTCCACTTTCATGTGTAAGTGCGTGCACGTGTGTGGAGGTGATATGTTTAATGTTGTTACAGTGTTGTAAGATTTTGTGCAGGCGCGATTCAATTATTTTCATTTTAGTCAGTTGCTATCTCGTATGGAGAGGCGCGGTGCGGTGGGGTGTTGCCGGATCGATACGGCCCACGGCCCCGCGGTCTTTCAGGTACACCTATACGTAAATAATGAAAAACGTTCATTGTAACTCACCGTAGCATCTCAGGACGATTCGTGTCAAATGTCAATGAAACATGGACGTGAACGCTTCTCGAATAAATGTTATTACAATAAACTAATTGTTATAAATTTATTATCCCCATTTCGTGCTAGATTAAGCCTTCGACAAGTTTCGTCGTATATAAACTAATGGTAACTTCATTTACTGAAGTTGGGGCTATGCCTAGTCTAAATTATTCGGGGCAGGGTAAAATAATTTGGTAACTGGCTAATATTATCTCATGACAAAATATATATAAAAGCGGTCATAATTTTCTAATTTGATTATTACTATTCTTACTTTATACATCGTGTTATTACTAGTCGTAAGGAGGAAAGCATAAATTTCTTAATTTTTTAATTATCGTTACCTAGACTGTGTTCAATTTCTTATTATTATAAATAATATTTTTAAGCTTTGTATTTCCTCTTAGACTAATAATAATAACAGCATATACTATTATACTATACTACATATACATATATAATATATTTTTGTAGTTTAGATTAATAAACTTAAAGCAAAACTGAGTTTTTTATAGAATATATTTTGCGTTTATTTAGAAGTTAATGGTGAAGTAATATAGTGAATATTAAAAATGTATACATAGTATAACTACTGTAAAGTGTAATAAAGTTACTATGGTAGTTTTTCTATACAATACTACATATTTAGTTTGTCGATGAATCAAAAGGAAGCCCCAGCTGTGAAGTCTGAAGAATGCTCGCGAAGTCATCGGCTCCATAATTTGACTACTGAATTCGCGTGTGTGGGTGGAGTGATTAGTATATTCTCTAGCACCATTCGAATTCAGTGCTTGAATGTGGACTCTCAGCAACCAACTACGTTTCACCGAATGAACACTGGTTTATTGAAGATTTTTATTATAAAATTCATATGAATATTTAGGTGGATAAGTACAGTCGATTTTACTGTGCAAAGGAATTTTATTTTTTAATTCTAAAAATTACTCACTGTATCTAAATGATAAATGTTTCTCCTGATAAAATTGTTAAATATTTTGTTAATATTTTTTTATGTATTGAAATATACGTTGTTTACTAGTTTTAATTATTTGTATAGATTTTCAGAATATCACAATGACAAAACCATTAAAAAATCCAATGTCCATAAACTTTGACATTTGTAAATATCTCGTGAATGTCTAAATCGAACAACATTTGTTTGATATTACTTTTGAAATTTTTTCATTTAATATTCCAGTGGTTCTATATTACACTAGCGGGCCTGATGGACCTTGTCTCGCCCTGACGATAAAAAAAACCTTGACAAATTATAAACCTAAACCTTTTTCATGAATCACTTTATGTACTGATGAAAACTGCATGTTAACCCGTTCAGTAGTTTTTGAGCTTATCGCGGACAGACAGACAGACGTGGCAAAGGACTTTGTTTTATATGTAGTGATTTGATTTCAACTGACTTAAAATTTCCATTTTTCTTAAATAGTTTTTGTATGTGTCCAATTTTCATAATTTTAATATTGGGCTAATCTATACACTCACGAGAGGGTAATAGTATTTCAAATGCTAAGTCCGTAAAGTCTTTAATTGCGTATAATGTTGATATTTTAAGAAGTCGGTTTGTTTTTTTAATAACCGTTTTACTAATTCATTGTATATATAACACCATTATGCATATATATGATCTTCTTAATTATGACATTATTCTAGCATAAATATAAAGTTCTATTGTTGAATAACTTTACTCCTGTAGTATAGCTAAGTTATAAACAATATTTTATCTGTGTAATAGCGTAATTTATAATTAATTTCATATGAACAAATTAATCTTGTTTTGTGACATGAACTTGATAATTTTTACACAAACGAAATACATGTAAAATGTGCCGAGTAAAGCAACAAAGAATTATATTATTTGTAGTAGTAATTTGTATCAATTAAATAATTTATTCATGTAAAAACCCTATATCGATAATTTAAATACTAAACAATTATTAAGAAAAATGGAAGGTTCCATATAACTAACGTTTACAAAATGATGATTTATGATATAATCCGAGGCGAAGGAGGAAATATTGAGTTGCCGCGTTGTTATATTATGAAAAATTTTACGTCTATTATTCACTATATAAATTTTGCAGTATTACAGCCTGTGATGGAACTCTACTATTGGTTTTTTTAGTAATTCAAAGAGATGAAAAGGATTTGTAATTATTGATTGGTAAATGAAAGATTTCGAATTGAAACAACTTGTAAAAGAAATTATACATTGTTCGGAAACATAATTTTAAAGGGGTTGAAATCGAGAATGAAAATAATATGGGTGTTTCAAGGCCATTGAACCTGATATCATAACATCTGACACATTGATAGGTGCATGTTTGTAACGTGTATTTGTAAATTGTCATAATAAAGTATAATAATCTATCTATCTATATCTATATCTATATCTATATATACTATAATAAAACTGTAACAAGTCGAAATCTGTACATTAAATATTTTTTGAAAATTTTATTCAGGGTAGACTATGTTATCGATATAGAAGCCAAAAATAATCTTTTTACAATTTTTGTCTGTCTGTCTGTCCCTATGCACACGCATCACTCTGAAAGTACTGAACCTATCTTGACGAAACTTGACATAGTGATAACTAATATTACGATATTACATCAAATATACTTTTTGTCCCATAAAACGCAAAGGGTTCTCCAGGATAAAGTATTAAAGTCTAGAATCTAAACCCGTATTATTCTGAAAGTACTGAACCAATTTTAACGAAATTTAACACAGTGATAACTGATATTAAAAGGCTACATCCTGGATACTTTTTGTCCCATAAAACGCAAGGGGTTCTCCAGGATAACGAAAAACCAAAATTTGTAGTTAACGTAACTAGACTTTTTTGCGACACCTTAGTACAAGAGCCGGCAATGTTAAAAGAACAAGAATTTTAGAATACCTGGTTCTTTAATATATCAATATATATTTTTTATATCATAAGAGGCAAACGAACAGGTGGGTCACGTGATGTTTAGTGACCACCACCGTCTATAGACACTAGCAACACCAGGGGATTTGCAAGTGCGTTTCCAACCTGTATATGGGGGAGGGTAAGGAAAGGGAAAGAAGGAAAGGGCAAGAGAGATGGGCCTCCGGCACTCTCCTTGACCGAACGAAACACTACAATGCAAGCACTGTTATTTCACGTCGGTTTTCTGTGAGAGGGCAGTATTAGCCCGAACGAGTCGACCCATTCATGCTGAAACCAGTAATAGCTTCAGCGTGGCTCTACCACCTACAGAAATTATCAATATATCAATAGACAGAATTTAGGATACATGGCAGCGGGTTAACATTGTATTTTTAATAGGCATTTTGATATATGATTAATCAATAATAAGTTTAGGAACATTTTTTTCAGTAACTTTTAAACGCAATTAAACATTCAGACACATTTTTATAAACAATCATATACCCGCTGATATATTTTATAAATAAAAAAAAGAATGTGGTGTCGTGGGACACCAGGTAGGAACGAAGTTCTTTCGGCTAATGTAGAATCGACACTATTTGGAAAAAAAAATCGTGCTCAATTTTATGTAATCGTAATTCAAATTATCAATTAAAATAACAAAATATGTCTCTTCATTTTTGTTTGACAACATAAAATTACATAGAAATAATTACAAAAAAGGAGAAAAAGAAAGGTATTATACACTACTCGCTTGTGTATACGACTGTCGCGCCTGCGCACGTCTCATTTAACTGTTTTATTCCATGCACTTTTCGTTATAATTTTACCATCACATTTTTTTCAGTTCGGTCGCGCAGCATAATCCCTATCGCCTCCAAGCCTGCCGTAAGGAACTTCGTTCCAATAATAAATTTCAAACCAATTTTTTTTTTCATTGCAAAGAACAAATTTCATTTTATTAAACATTATTGACCACTATATACAACGATAAACGTAAACGTATGACTTGGGATTGACACCATCTCAAATATATGCATCGTCGACCATCATGCTATACAAAACCGAAATACCTTGGGCCGGCGAGGTGAAATATCTTGGTATTACTTTAGATAAACACTTAAATTTCGGTTCACACACAGAAAGAGTGCGAAACAAAGCCGTATGGTCTTAGGTCGTTTCTATCATTTGCTTTGTCATAAGAGTAAAATATCCCCCAGACATAAACTCACTTTATATAAAACTTGCATCCGTCCGATTATGACGTACAGTTGTTCGGTCTTTGCACATGCACAAAATCGTATTCAAAAGTTGCAGGTTCTCCAGAACTGAGCTTTACGTAAAATCACCGGTGCCCCATGGTACGTCCGGAATAAGGATCTCCATAGGACCTGGAGATGCCTTCTGTCTGAGCGTATATAAAATCACTTACACGTAGTTATTTCGAAAAAGCCGCGAATCATCCCAGCCCGTTAGTGGTATCCGCCGCGAACGATGAACCCGTACCCAACGCTGCGCAGTATAGAAGACGACCGCGACACATTTTTACCGACCCTCCTGATTCAATCACGTCAGCGAACGATCAATACCACCCTGTCTCTTCAAACTGAGCGTGTTCTCACCCACGCCCGCATAACCGCAGATCACGCCGCCGTGGTCTGGGAGTAAATTTCGCTCCCGCACACCAAATTAGGCCCTTCTCGGCAACGGCTCAAGCCTAGATCTGTTCCCTGGGCATGGAGCTCTTGAGTACGCTGCTCACGCGATACAGTGACACAAGAGTTCTACCCTTATTTTTCGTTATCCTATCCTATATAGTTTAGAGGAATTTTTCCTACACAAAATACATACAGGAGTTGTTGAGGCACGCATGCTTGGTACACATGCATGTTTCAATAACTTTACGTATATAAGTTACCGGATTATTAAGGCGAGCGCTTAAGGCACTCAGCCGATTTTATTTTGGCAACCAGCTCAAGGGTGCACGGCACACCTCGGTTTGGCTGTTGCCTGTTGCATGCAAAATCGCGACCTATCTTAACTAACCTAGCTAACTATTCATATATGTATGAGTTGTTGAAACGTATATGTGTACCAAGCATACACGCCTCAACAACCCTGCATATATTTATTATCGGAAAATTGAGAGCTTTTCAGTTCCATAAGGGAAAAAAGTAAACCCTTCCACTTTCATGTGTAAGCGTGTAAGCGTGCACGTGTGTGGGGGTGATCGTGTAGTGTTGTAGCAGTGATGTATATTTGTGTGTCACCGTATCGCGCAAGCAACGCACTCAAGGGATCCCTACCGAGGGATTGAACCTAATGTATAAAACTGGCTTGGTTTGAAGGTGATAGGTACTATGTTGTGAGTGGTACAGAGATTATTTATAAAAATATACTGGAAATATATTTCAAATACGTTTTCGAAACAGTTTATAACTCTTCGACAATAGTTTCAAGCAAGTGACATTTGACGCTTTCGGCACGATGTTTGACGCTTCGATACGGTGTTCATATATTTTTCTTTAATACAATGGAGTATGAAAAGGTTTTAATACAAGTCGAAGATAGTTATGATAAAGTAAGTGGTAGAGATGTTTATTCGGTTTTATGTAGGTTAGTTTTTATTTTAATTGATCCTGGTAGATGAGGCTACGAATGGGTACTAGGCTTATTTAAAAAAAAATACATGTAATCTGGGTATATGTTTAAGTGAATCCGTGGATAGTTCGGATTCACAATTGGAAACGGTAGTTGTGGCTGCAATCGGGTATCAGTTTTATTTGCGGGGCGGTAGGGCTTTACAGCCTGACTGGGTCACAACCAACATGTACATGGCGAAAAAATCCGTAATAGTGACTCGCTTCTGCACGTCGCGTTTCGGGATCAGCCTGTGCATGTCCAGCTTTCTGTAGGCCGGCATGATAGTGGCGACCAGCGATGGATAGTGTGTCACTCGGTGGTCGCTATTGTTTTTGGATTGTACTGTGCTTACCATCAGGCATAGTGCAGGCATTTTGCCGTACTACGAGAGAAAAAAAAACAATTTTTTCGCGTGATAACCTATTTGGTGCAAACGAAGTTGCACGAGTCAGCTAGTATATCATAAAAGAAACGTATACTGATAAGGGTGCAATAGAGGCAGAATGTTCATAAGAGTACCTACTTAGTTAAATGTTTGAAGTATTTGATATTTGGATAATTTATATATAAGAGGATATAAATACATTGCATAGACATTCTAAAAATCACAACCGATATACGCAATATCTGATAAAAGGATTAGATTGAGAAGTAGTTTTTCCTCACGGTTTATAATTAAGGTGATGTATTTAAAGTTACAACAATTGGAAGTACTAACTAGTACAAACTATTGGAAGTAAGAAGAAATTAGCATTAACAAGGGTTACATGCAAAAATAAATTAAAATATAGAAGAAAATTATGAGGAACATTCGTGTTGATCGAGCTCTGTCCTAAATACATTACTAAATTTCATTTTGGTTCTCTGAATAAATACTCCATAAGATTCTTGAGACTGATCAAAAGATAATGTACAAATTAAAGTGGCAGATGTAGACTAATTGAAACGTTGCACAGATATTCATTACATGTCGTTGATAAGGATTAAGAAAGGATTTTGAAATTTATCTTGGATAATATGACTTACTAGATGCATGACCGATCATGCTGTACGCAGCTGAGTGCTGGGCTACGAAAGAGACACATGAGAGAAAATTACATGTGGCAGAGATGCGAATGTTAAGGTGGATGTGTGGTGTGATTAGAATGGATAAGATTAAAAATGAGTATGTCGGAGGAAGTTTGAAAATAGCACCAGTGACAGAGAAGTTGAGGAGTAATAGGTTAGCATGGTATGGACATGTCATGAGGAGAGATGAAAACCATGTAACTAGAAAAGTGTTGAGTATGATGGTGGACGGATATACGAGTAGAGGAAGACCGAAAAAGGTATGGATGGACTGTGTGAAAAATGATATGTCCGTAAAAGGTGTGAATACTGAAATGACATGTGACAGGAGAGAATGGAAAAAGAAAACATGTTGTACCAACCCTAATTAGGTGGGATAAGGGTAATGATGATGATGATGAATATGAGATAATAATCCAACATTATAATTTCTAGTATTATTGAATTAATATCTATGTACTGAAACTTATAATTTATATATACTTTTTATTGTGAGTGAAAAACTACCAAGCTATTTGAATGACCTACTCTGTTGTGGCAACAATAATTCACACCTTGCGCACTGCGGCAAGTGGCGCTCTCTCTTGACACACGATTACTTTGTCATATATTTTGGAATTGTTTTATGTATCATAATGAGCAAGGATTATGTAATATTATTATTTAAAAAAAGTGTTTGTGTACTTATGTACACGCTTTAAAAGTTATACTTCTTTGGCGTAACAAGATAAAATTTTTATCTTTTGCCTTATTCTACGTTTGTAGAAAAAACGACACTAACAACAGAAAAAAGGAATTTAATACATTAAAAGTTTTAATACTAAGATAAAACTACAATACAAAGAAATAAAATGTTGATTAAAGCTAACTTTAGGGTGTCGGTTTTTCGTCACAGTGTGTGCGCGCATCGTAAAATTTGCTCTAATCATTTTTCCCTAACACGCCAAAAGAAGTATTAACTTCAAAAATGACTACATATTCAGCGAACACACAATGGTGGTATAATAATGATGCCACTGTAGTAAAAGATAAGTTGTGCAGAAAGATTTTTTTCTTTTTTTTTGTTAATATGAAATTTACCTGTTAGAAGGCGTTTTTGTCCACCCATAATAAATGATAAGACGACAAAGAATAATGTTTTAATATGAGCTTCACTATTTT
The DNA here is from genome assembly GCA_014332785.1 of Antheraea mylitta. Taxonomy (NCBI): domain Eukaryota; kingdom Metazoa; phylum Arthropoda; class Insecta; order Lepidoptera; family Saturniidae; genus Antheraea; species Antheraea mylitta. The sequence goes on from JACEII010000019.1 coordinate 4,745,060, forward strand.
CTGTTTGTTCTGAATACTACGGCTAAGTATAGATTTTAGTATAATTATTACATATCATAAATTCGAAATGACTACCTTCGCACTATTAATTAATCAAAAGTTTTAAAGATTTTACAATAAATTCTTTCTTTAAAAAAATCATGCTGTTTTTATTCAATTAAATATTAAATTGATAAAACCCAAAACATATTTTTCATGTTATCAAGTAATAAAGAGATATGAAATCTACTTCATGTTAAGCAGACTCAACAGTCCATTGTTATTTGTAACGTACCTCAAAAACTACTTTCATTTTAACTATAAAGGCATCTGCATCATAAAATAATCCCAAGGAGGGTTGATGTCAGGCAGGCAGTTAATCGTACAAATTAAGCCACATGACAAGTTGTGCCGACCCTCCTTAGGCGGGATAACGGCAAGAGGATGATGATAAAAAGGCATCTTTTTTATATCATATTGGAGGCAAACAAACAGGTGGATCACCTAATGTTAAGCGATCACCGTTGTCCATAGACACTGGCGATACCAGGTGAGTCGCAAGTGCGTTGCTAGCCTATTTTTGGGGGAAGGGGGGGAAAGGGGAGGGGGAGAGGAGATGAAAGAGAATAGAAGAGGAGAGGAGATGGGCCTCCGGCACTCTCACTGATCTAACGAAACGCAACAATACAAGCACTGTTAATTCACATCGGTTTTCTATGAGGGTGGTACTACCCCGGGTGAGCGGACCCATTCGTGCTGAAACCAATATTAATTTCAGCGTAGCTCTACCACAAAGAATGCAAACCAACTTGCATATGCCTAGTTCAAACTTAGGAGACCTATTTTGTTGTTTGGTTATATATTAAAATTTGAATATAATATAGAATAAGCACTGGTGTTTTGCAACAGAAATAGGCTTGGTGCTATTGATAGTAGTTCAAACCTAAACTTTATAAAGGTCAGACAAAAATTGCGAGACTCCCTTTGGTAATGTAAGGAACTCTTGGACTGTGAGAGGTGAACGAACTTTTTAAGTGTAAGTTGGGTCTGTAGCGTCTGCTTACATTTTCATTTATTATATCACTGAAGAGCCTTTAAAAGTGATCATATGACAGAAACAGATATTCACGTAACCATACATAATCGGAAACATACACGAGCGCGGTTAAAACGCTGTTAACCGGATAGACAAATCATCCTTAAGTAGAAATCCACAAGACAGGTCTCGAGCCTAGTGTGGAGATCAATGTATAATTTATAACATGCTTACAATTTTTTTTTAATTTATCAATATATGCAACTCTAGTATAAGTGGTTTTGGCAATAAATATTTTATTATTATATTTATACTATAGTCGGCTCCCGCCTTTGTGCATAAAATATAACTAAGTAAAACAAGGCTTTAGGATTCATGAAGATATCTGTTAATGTGAAAAATATAGCTCAAAGCTTAATTGAAATTAATTTTAGTATCATTCAAGTAGAAATAAAATAGTAAAAGCTCTAATATTCGATATTTTGAACATTTATTTATACCAAAGATATACTAAAATTATTGTTGTGATACTGAAAATAACGAATATTAAAATATCTGGCTTAAAATTTAACAGATCGCGGTGATTCATAATTAAATAGGAAATATAACTTTATTATGACATCTTTTTTAATAAATAAAGATTATATTAAAAGAATTACCTAATCTATTTTTTAAAATATAATACCATAATAGATTTAAAGGTATAATTTGAAAAGAACTTTTCTGTGTTTATAATCAGCGAACTCAATATAACGTTTTATCTAGATAGTTGTTGGTGGGACCCGAGTCAGTCATGTAGTGGATTTTATATTTTATTCATAACTAGCTGTTGCCCGCGGCTCCGCACGCGTTTTTTTTTTAATATATTAAATAAATGTAAAATTTTGATCACATATCTAGTGTAAATTACAATAATACTCTTTCAAAAATATTTGTAAGTATCACACGCACATCATCTACTGTAACAGGTAACATGTACTTGTACATTATATATGTGAATACGAATAGTGAATCGAATGGGAAGAAATTTATCATCAGCCACATAACTGTAACTTTAAACTGCTATATATGACCCTTAGTGCCCACTTACACTATATAAGAAAGTAATGAAAATATTAAGCTATACATTTTCGAACAATATGTGTTAAATCTTTTATTATATAGATATAATATGTCCATAGTGTCGATATAATTAAGTTATTATCATACCTTGCTATAATTTAAATCACATATAAACATATGACTTTCAATTACAACAGCGATACCCTTGGTGTTACAGTTGTTAATAGGCGACGTTAACCACTTACCATCAGGTGGGTCGTCAGCCTGTTTGCTGCCTTTTGGTATAAAAAATCTTGGAGTCCAGTACAGCTCGTGTATGTTTACAGTGAACAACATATTTTTGATTAATTTCACATGGACGAAGGCACGGATAACAGCTTATCACTACATAGTGTAAGAAAAAGTCCTGTTCCACGTCTGTCTATATGTCTGTTCGCGATAAGATCAAAAACTACAGAACGCATCTTCATGCCGTTTTCACCAATATATAAAATGATTATTGAGCAAGGTATAGGTATAGTTTGTCTTATTATCAGGGCGGGCAACGTCTGCTGAACCCGCTAGCTTAAAATAAAACAGCTAATTAGTTACTTATTTGTCCGTAAAATTCCCGTTTAAATATTACTTGTAGTCCGGTGAAGCTATTAAGACCTTGCTAGATCAATAGCGTAGTCATTTCTAAGAAAAAAAAAACCGTTCAAATAGGTCCAGCCGTTTCGGAGATTACCCGTAACAAATAAAAAAAAAACCAGACATATCCACAGAATTAAAAAAAATGTTGATATTTGTAGCATCACGGATATTTTTAATATAAAATACACTCACTTTACTTTTATTATACGTAATATATCACAAATCAAAAATTGGGTACAAAACTAACGTAGAATAAAGTTTTTGAGGAGTTTTTGGCGGGATTTTAGTCTGTCATGTAGTGGATTTTATTCATAATCTTGTCTTACTTATCTGTATATTGTGTTAAATTGGTAGAGTTTTATGTAATATGGTTCGTTTATTGTGCATACATGAAATGAAAGATAAATAATACCGCGAAGCATGAATTCTGTTGTCTTGAAAATTAAGAAGATAAAAATTTACGAAATATTACATAGAGGATTTGGCGCTTATACCTTTACATTATCTTGGATATAGAAAAAAACTACCTATATTAATTACTTCAGAATTGGCAGTATGGATTAATTCCTTTGACTATCTTATTGGATGAATATTATTACTACTAAACTTTTTGAATAGCGACACAAAATAAACTTTAGAAATGTTTGCGATATAAACGTACCACGTATAATTAAAAATTGCAAAGAAAAATAACGTAGAATTAACTGTTTTAATAGGAACAAAATAAACCATGAAAATATTTGCGAGAGATTGTTATCGCGTTACCATGGCAATGCATATAGTACTGACATTAACACGCATCGAAAGCTTCCAAAATAGCCCGATTTTGGGACATTCTTCATTAGTGCTCAGCTCCTATTGGTTTAAACGTTATGATATGTAGCCTATAGCTATCCTCGATAAATGAACTATCTAACACTAAAAGAAACTTTCAAATCAGATCTGTAGTTCTTGAGATTATCGCGTTCAACCAAACAAACAAACTCTTTAGCTTTATATATTAGTATAGATGTTGTGTTATTTAACTCTGTTTTGTTTTTTTTTTTTCGGAATGAAATCGCTGTTAACCTAGAAGGGTCTTCACAGCTTCACCGAACTATCGAGGCGAGCGCTAAAGGCATTTAGCCGTATTGGGATGTTTGGGCGACTACCTCAAGGGTGCACGGCACACCTCGGCTTGGGCTGTCGCCTGTTTTGTGCAAAAATTGCAACCTATCTGAGATAACCTAAGCTATCTAGATATGCTTATATGAGTTATTGAAACATGCATGTGTACCAAGCATGCGTGCCTTAACAACTCCTATATGTATTTTGTGTCGGAAAAATTCCTCGAAACTATATAGGACAGGATAGGATAAGGAAAAATAAGGGTAGAACTCTTTGTCGCTTATTTCTCTGAAAAAGAAAAAACAGCGCGTAAGTGTGTCGGCGTGCACGTGTGTATAGGTGATGTGTATGATGTAGCAGTGATGTAAGGTTTTATGTCACTGTATCACGTGAGCAGCGTACTCAAGGGCTCCACGCCGAGGGAACGGATCTAGGCTTGAGCCGCTGCCGAGGGGTAAACTCTATGTTTTGTAATATTGTTGGTGTTTTACGTAAGTGAAGTGGGTATGAAATAATATCACGGAGGATGAAATCTACGATGCCACTAAAACTCCCTGGAAAGTTGTAACGAGAACCATCATCTTGTTAGGACATTGAAGTGATCACAGGAAAATTGTAATATTACTTACATGACAACGGTAGTATAATCTATTAAGGCGGCCACATACATACGGAATTCCGTCTCGGGATTCCATAGATGTTTCACATACACGTTTTTTTGCGTTCGGAATAAGAAGACTGAGTTGAAAGATGATGTCCATTGAATTCAGACATTTTAATAGCGATGATTTTCTTCTTAAATATAAATACATCATCGTTACGGGATACATCCACTCAACACTCAACGATTGCAATACAGTCAATATTATATATAAAGGGCCAAATTACGAAGCAATCCCAAAAACAGACTGACTGACATTCCGTACGAAATTAACGAATGTGTGATGCGACTCGTACAAAATCTATGAAAGTGATGCATTCGAAACAGATTTTTTTCCGTGCAAGATTCCGAACACACAAGCTACCATACGGAATTCCGGACCGGACAAGACTACGAACGGAAAACTACTGTATGTATGTGATAGGTCCATAGGTTTGTATGGATTTACTGCGTTCGGAATACCGATTCAATATTTGGAATCAAAATTCCGTAACGGAATTTCGTATGTATGTGGCCGCCTTTAGAAGATTTTCTTTTAAACTTTATTTTTGGCAACCAATCTTTCAGATTATTACTCCCATTGTCACGTAGTCAATAATATTACAAGCCTCGTACGATCATTTCAATATTAAGCGTCGTGTGAATCAATATTCTAACAAGATGGTGGATCCCTTGTTAGAACCTTCCAGGGAGTTTTTGTGGGATCTCAGAATTTCATCCTCCGAGGTATTATTTTCCATTCACTTCACTTATGCACAATAAACTACGTAATATTACGTAAATCACCACCAAATTTACAAAATATAGAGTCAAATAACAGAAGATTATGAATAAAATATAAAATCTACTACATGACAGACTAAAATCCCGCCAAAAACTCCGAATAGAAGATTGTTAGCCCGAAAATTAAACGTTTTATCTGTAGTTCCACAGATTATCTCCTATAAATACTTGACCTCCTTATAAATATCTGATATAAAGGAATAAAATAAAACAAATAATTCGATAGCTGAATATGTATATTTACTTGTCCTCGATGTCATGCTTAATCTTATAGTGCATAAATAGGAAATAATTATTTACATACAATTAAATTCTTAATAATAATTATGTAAACCGTATGATATAGGAGAGACAGCCAGCTGTCCACGCGTCACTTTCTGTCATAATTATATGAATAGTTTTACTATACTCTTACACATTTAAAAAACTATTTTATATGCATATTGTACAGCTAAGAATAAACTACCACAGACGTTAATCTTATGAGTATTTAAATGTTTTAAATGAAAATAAATGTAGGAACGAAGATTCTTTTTGACGCGTTCCATCATTGTAATTCGTTTCTATTTGATGTGTAACATCTACAGGCGGATAGTAAATCTGATTGTTGGCGTGGCGACCGAAAAACGAACTTTGAACTATTAACGAAATATTTTAAAACATTTGCAACTCTATTCGTATAATCATAATATTCAAACTGTTTTTTTCACCACTCGTTCTACTCGTGTTACGCGGCATGCACCAACGACGTAGTGCCCTTTGATACACGCCGCCAACACACTGCACATGCGCCTAATTGTTTTTCTGTATATTGTATTTAATAAACATGAATATTTATGTAATAAAATAAATAAACAGTCATTATTTTATGAAACAAATTTGTAATGTTTAATCTTTTTATTATGCCATAGCTGATTACTGTCGTAATCTGTTCTTTTATACATATAAATTATACAAAACAATTTCGATGTTTGACATCTGCCAGGCGTTCCGTGACGACCCAATTTTTTTTATAGCGTGACAATATGACGTCACTTTACTTGATGTTACCATAATATGGATACGTTCAATTAATGTAATTTAGAAGTATCGTTTTTAATTTAAAAGAAAAGAATGTTTCACGGCTATGTGACGTCTCTGTACTTGATAGTGTCATATGGACGCGTTCAATTATTTTAAATTTAACGTTATGTTTTAATTTTATTTTTTTTAGTCCGATATGACGTTACTATTCTTGACGGCAAGCGCTATACAAAACAAGCGGCAACTACCGACTGATCTTCAATACATCGGCCGTCGCTGTCACATCGACTTGCATGCTTCTCGACTGTTGTATGTACAGTCACTGATCCCGAAACACGACAAATTAAAAAACAGTCACTGTGACTGGTTTATTGCTATACATGGTAGTAGCGATCCAATTGGATACAGATTCTATGACCTCATAAAATATACACATTGCGATTCATAAAGTGGATTATATTTATTTGTATTCGATGTTTTTACATTTACATAATTAAGAGGAGGAGGAACATATTTAAAAAAATAAAAAAAAAAATCATTCATAAACATTACAAAATGATTACAGAACATTCTTAAAATTAAAAGTGACTATTATTTACAACAATTATTATCTTATATCTATTAGTGAATTGTGCAAAAGCGCTCTTATTGAGGTAATAACTTACAATGTGTAACTGGTGACTGTTAAATGACTAACCGCATATTAACATACATATAAAATTAAATAACATCTCAAAAAAATTACCCAAAACCTAAAAAAAAGGTAACAGAATTGTCATGGATTCTGGATTATTCGATAATAGTATACAATTTCACAAATAATAATTCGAATCTTAGCCCCGTTATTAAAATAACAGCTCTCTTCTAGGTTAAACGAGTGGGCAATTTTACGATACTAGAGTTAGCGTCGTGAAAATACCTCGTAAATTTAACAAGACCCATAAACTGAACCACCCGGTTGTTTAACTAACGGTTATTATATCACTACGCCACTTCTTGTGATAATTTTCGTCGTTTGATCTCTCGATTTCCCATTATCCGAGTCTAATTTGTGTTTGGAGGATTGTATCTGTTTCCATGTGTCACCTAACGCTTTACTGAAGTGATCGTCGACGCCGCCTTTACTTGCCTGTAGAGTTTAATATTATCACAATAACTTATAATATTACACATTATTTCTATGCAATGGAGAGATCATTATCTAATACATAATTATTCTGCTGTAGATAACCTCTTATACACAATGATATTATAAGAAAAAATGTGTAGATATATTACCTACATGATATCTTGACAAAACAAATCGCACGATAACGCACACATACGTAAAGTGATATTGTAACGCCACAATATCTTAGATAAAATGTGGAAGTAAGATTACATATTCTCAATATCGATGGAGTAAAAGAAATGGTTATATGTTTCTTAGATACGGGTGGATTGACGAGGCAGCCCTCAAAAATAAGCCAGTTAGTCAAGTTTTAACAAGGCGATATCGGAACGCTTTTGATGGATCTACAGCTTTTTGGTTATAATATCATTGATCATACGTTATTGTTATTGATAATTACAATACTGCCATCGTAAGGAAGAAAGACGCATAGAACAAATTAAAAATATTTTATTTAATTTAAGTCCTAAGAGGGCACCTATGGATATCAAAACAATCACCGGTTTGGAAAACAATCCAGTCATCGTGAAGAACTCGATAGGGTCAACTTAAGATATATAACATTATTTTCAAATATCCTTATTAGGAGCCATTACATACATTGAATCAATCTGTCACACGCACTAGTATTGCCAGTATCGCACTCACTATTATTTACTTATGCTTAATATTATATCAATTAATACAACACACAATATACATAAAATATTGTATATATATTTGTATTAATTAATTAATGTTACAATCGTTTTAGTGGATGCACAGAAAAACGTCTCGATTCCAAATATCACCATCGTTCATGCCACCAAAAACATAAACCAGAAAAAATCAAATGGCTTTCTTAGCAAAATGGGACTAAAATGATTTTTTATTAAGTGTTATTTGAGAGCAGAAGCTCATCATAGGTGAACAAAAAATATTAGCACTTTTCCTCTCAATATTACAAAGAACGGTAGACACATTCCTCTTTTTTTGGATGGCAGTATAGTCGACCGGTGTTATCGCAAAGTGAGAATAATTAAGTATTATGCAGTAACCAATATGTCTAAAAGGGAATGTAATTCACGTTGCTCCCAGTTAGAATATTCATTTTATTATTGTGTTATCGTTACAAATTTGAAAACAATACAAAATATCATATTACCCAACAGCAGAACAATTGGCAACAATTTATAAAAACGTCCAATGAAAATAATAATTATAAAACAGACGTAAACAAAAAAAAAAAAAACTAAAAATTGTATTTGTCCTTGAGCATCGTTAGATACCTATATATACCTAGTCTTGGATTGTCATAAATCTATAATATGTCAAGTACATCATATTTCCTGTTCGGTTTCGAGGACTTTCCTGTTATTTTTTAAAGTGGGACCTGCTTCAAAAGATCTACTTTCCGATGAAAAAATTGTCCAGATCGATTTCTAAAAAATCCTGAGGTCTTATCCACCACATTAATCTTAACCACAATCGAAACGAAAACCTACTTCTGAAGTTAAAAAGCGTTTTTAACTTGCGAATTCCAATATACTAACTAATAACCCTTCCCGACATCGCATAGGATTAACGTGCAACGTGTCTGTGCATTATATTCATCTAGACGATTTAAATCAATTTTAGCAGTTTCAGAATCGTAAATTCACTAAATACAAAAAGTTTAGTAACTATCTCTAAATTCGCAATTTCAAGTACTTATGTGAAATCCTTTAACATATTTATTAAAATAACATGTAATAATACATAAGAATGGTTACTTTGGAGCTATCCTTTAGACCAGTGTTTTCCAACGTGGGGCCCACGCCCCACAGGGGGTAATTTGATAGTTAAGGGGGACAATTTAAAAATCGATACTACTTTAACTTTTTGCTTTGGTTTACTTAAATGCAATGCTAGATATCGGTGACAAATTTAACAAAAAAGGCAGATTCTTAAACAAATGCTGTTAATTTGGTATAATTTCATTTGACGTTATCAAAATATCTACTGAGTAATTAGGTCGACGAGTCAAGTAAGTTTTTCATTATATTTTTTAAAAATTTACTTACAATGTTTTGATAACAATTTCATAGTGATATCTTTGTAAAACGTATCATTTATTATTCTTAAGGGAGCAAGACAATTTTTAAAGGTTAAAAATTATGTATAGCGGGGATTTTATAGAGATTTTAGAAATGTTAAGGAGGGGCATAGCCTAAAAAGTTTGGCAAACACTGCTCTAGACATAGGTATCGAGCTGTGGTACTTTCTTGTGAACATTATGACTTGGAATGAAGACATGACGAAGACATGACATAGAAATGACGAAGTTCTGAGGCAGATACATAAAAAAAATTACAACCGAATTGAGAACATCCTCCTTAATAAAGTCGGTTGTTAATACAAAAACGGTGTAATAAATACATTATTGCCATTTATACTCACTTGTGGTTTCTCGTTGTCTTTTAATCTTGACGTTTGAATTTTTTTCCACGTATCTCCAAGCGCTTTGGCGAAGTGATCGTCTACGGACAGACTCGCGTCATCGACTTCCATTGCGATAATTTTAGCCGGTTTCGGTGGTTCTTCAGGTTTGAACTGTATCGGGCTGCTGGCCCTGTCCTTGGTGTTCGGTTTCGGTCCTGGTTGGGAGTCTTCGTTGTTTTTCTTAAACAAGTTCATGTAATCATCGCCAAGAGATCTTCGGAAGTGCTCGTCGATAACTGGATCACACATCGACATTGACCCTGCAATATAAATATGATTTATGAAGAACAGCTTAGATCAGATAAAATTCATTATTTTTAAACTTTATTTTTGTCAACCAATCTTTCAGATTATCACTTCTATTGTCGTGTAGTTAATAATATTACAAGCGTCGTGTGATTATTTCAATTATCTAACAAGATGGTGGCTCCCTTTTTAAAACCTTCCAGGGAGTTTTTGTGGCATCTCAGAATTTAATGCTCCGTTGTATTATTTTCCATTCACTTCACGTATGCACAATAAACTAACTATATTACGTAAAACACCACCAAATTTACAAAATATAGAGTCAAATAACACAAGATTATGAATGAAATATAAAATCCACAACATGACAGACTAAAATTCCGCCAAAAACTCCGATATAATTCTTGTAATCAGATTTCAGATTGATGCTACTTCCATACGCAAACTCAAAAAATAAACTATTCAATTTAGGCCCTGAGAAGGCCCTTATGAACGTCCAAACTATCACCGGTTTGGAAAGCAACCCAGTCATCGAGAAGAACCGGCTACAAACTTGATCTGGTTTATCTTCTTAACATATATAAACATATATATATATATATGTATATTTTGTATATATTTCACGTCACAATTGTTTTAAGTGGATGCACAGATTAGTCAATTCCAGACATCACTATCGTTCACAATATTGATCCACTGTATAATAGCCTTTTGACAACAAAACTCGCTACACATGGCGCTTAAATTCACAATCCGGCAAATTGGTAATAAATATCCTTTCAGACTTTGTTGTTAAGTCTAACACTATTCCATAAAAAAAACTCTTGCTTTTGTTTTGTCACAATTTCTAGTATTTAGATTATGCCGGTTTCTTACGAAATTCCTGTTGCTACTAAGTTTTGCCTGTGGTCGCTAAAAATCAAAGTGTGAAAAGATTTTAGCCTCATGCGTTACAAACTATCGAGCTGAGGATAAAGATGCAGCACGATAACTGGCTTCGCGGTTCTTACACACAACAAAGGAACTTGGAAATGCTAATTTCGAGTTAATGACAAAGGCGTGGGGGGACGTTTTTTTTACTGTTTTACTGGAATTACTTTCAGAGGTCAGTTTTTACTCAAAGTATTCGAAGCTTGGTTACGCAGGTATGGGATACAGTTCAATATGTTTTGACATAATTAGATGCTAAAACTGGTCTAAATCTACAGTGAAAGTGACCTTAAAAATTGAGAACTTTTAATTTGTATAAATGTTTTTGATCTGCCATGCAATAAATTGTATTATTGTCTAGATATGTTTGAAAAAAAAAAAACAAAGTTAATTTATTATCGTATATAAAGTGTCCAGCATAATGTAATATTGTTAAAATTACATTTTTTTAATAAATACAAAGCATAAAATGAATTTCATTTTATGATTTTAAGTCAGCCTATTCAAATGTTAAAACAATTTAGTGCAATAATCATTTTTAAACTTTCTAAGAAACAATTACTATCAAATGAGACGACAATTTAAGAAAATAAACTTTTAATGGTTTTCTGTACTAAAATAAACTGGATTTTGACTCGGAAATGTTTTAAAATGTAACTCGAAACTTACCAGGTGGTGAATCACTGTTTTTGGTAATAACCGAGGGTCGTATGTAAGGCGGAGGTGCCGGCCGATTCCGCAGCCGCATGTCTATGGGTACTTCGTGCTTGTTGCCTGGATATTCTGGTGGGGCACCTGTTCACATATTCATACCAATTAAATGCTTTTCCGAAGATATTGAGTTTTTACTTAAAGTATTTCATTAAACAAATTTCACAGTATTACAATCCAAATTCATAATCAAAAATGGTTTATAGGTCTAATATAACCAAGGACAAAGTTTGTAGTATTTTATTACTAGAATTTAAATTCAATTCTCTTTTATTTTAAACAAAATGATACCCGCTTATTCTCTTGTGTTTAAAAAATCATAGATTCTTAAAAGAGTAATAACTTTATATTAGACTAGCGGGCCGGGCGGACGTTGTCCTGGTTTGAAAATAAAAAAATCTAAAATTCAACCGCAGCGCCAGCTACCGGGTCTAATTGTGAATATAAACCATTCTCGGATCCAGTGGAACACGCACACGAAATTTCAATCAACATTCAAAAATCGGTCTAGCCGTTTTGGAGGAACTCGGTAACGTACACACTACACACGTACAGACGAAATCTATACATAAAGATGTAAAATTTTGTGATGATTTACTTTTAGAAAAGGACCAACTGTGTAAAAAGTAACACTAAAGTCACAAAATGCTCCCCTTGTGTTAGGGGTAAGTCGATGTTTTAAGGGTGGTCAAACGAAAATAATTGGTGGTCAAACATGGTCAAAAAGTGGTCAATCCTCATACCAATTTTCGTAAAGTTATCTCAAAGTGGGGGGGCCAACTTCACGGAACTTAAAAAAATTGATCGAAATATATCTAGTAGCTTTTGAGTGAAGCGCGTACAACTGCACACTTCTATTATTTTATTTGTACAGGTCGTTTTTGTTTAATTAAAGATATACTATTACAATTTTCAATCTCAATTAATTTGATACCAAAGTACTAACGTTCTTTTTACATTAGACCTTATTTCATTCTGCAAATGGATCGAGTGTTATTAATTAATGTTTAATTCTACAACAATGACCTAAAACCAAAAATATCACAAGTCTTTAATTTCTTGGGAAATATTGCTTTTCTCAAAGAATAATCGAACAAAACTCGGTATGTGTTTAAACTCAGAACTGCCAGAATGGAAATAAGAAAATTAGTTGCATATTGTTGACTTTGGCAAAGAATCAAAAACCACATATTTCGATTGATTGCAATGATGAAAACATACACGGTTTGTGCAATATAATATATTTGTCTAGTCTATATACAGTTTTAAATTAACTGAAAGCAATATTTTACAGTAAAGTCTAGTTTTAGCGTGACTTGGCAGAAATTGTTATATGCATATAGATAAATTTGGACATATGCATGTTATTTGTTACATTCTTCTTTTTTTTTTTTTACTTTATTTTTAGCAATCAATCTTTTAGATTATTACTGCAATTGTCGCGTAGTCAATAATATAACACGCGTCGTCCAATCACTTCAATATTAAGCGTCGTGTAAGTCAATATTCTAACAAGATGTTGGATCCCTTGTTAGAACCTTCTAGGGATTATTTTTTGTGGCATCTCAGAATTTCATGCTCCGTGGTATTTATTATTTTCCATTCACTTCACTTATGCACAATAAACTAACTATATTACGTAAACCACCACTAATTTTACAAAATATAGAGTCCATTAACACAAGATTATGAATAAAATATAAAATCCACTACATGACAGACTAAGATCCCGCCAAAAACTCAACATTCTTCTTATTTTACAGTTAAAATATCGCCACTTACGGTTTCCATTCATAGTTAAATTAGCAGGACCCTCTTCGTGTTCATCTGATAGCTCGCCATCGCTATGGGGCTGAGGGCGTGCGACGAGCGCCGTGCTGCGTCTCTCGTTGAACGATTGAGATCGTAGCGCCATTTTGCAGTTCTCTCTAAAATCATTTTATACCTTTATCAATGTTTGCAAACTGCGATATATTACTGTCGATTCATCCATCGAACCGTGAACGCTCTGGCGCGGGACAATGTGGATTATAATCTAAAAATGGTCATAAAGGATCATAATAAAACCGCCATAAAGGCAATAACATCATTAAAAATCCACTCTGAAATAGTTGATACTTTATTCAAATAAAAAAAAAGTAAATAAATAGTTAAGTTAAAATAATACTAAATAAATTAAAAAAATACATTCAATAGTTGCTCATAGATATGATTTTTCACGGAGACAATAAATAAAAAGAAACGAATGCAAAAAAGGTGCGGAACAATAGTCTGCAGAACAGAAGAATATGAAAAAAAAGATATATCACTGTCATTATATATTATGAATCAAAATCCTCTGCCATGTATGTCTGTCTATTCGCGATAAACTTAATAACTACTGAACAAATTTTACTGCGGATTTCACCAATAGATAAAATGATACACGAGGAAGGTTTAAGTATATCATTTGTCTAGATTTTTTTAAATTATCAGCGCGTGATAATATCCGTCGGGCCCGCTAGTCTTAAATAAAATAATCAATATAATACTCTGTATACTATCAATATTTACTCTTTACTTATTCATTTATACATTTAGCGTTATATTATCTTTTTTTTTTATATCAAAGGATGCAAACGAACTGGTGCGTCACGTGATGTTAAGTGATCACCACCGTCCATAGACACTAGCGACATCAGGACGTCGAAAGTGCGTTGCCAGCCTGTATATGGGAGAAGGGGGAGGAGAAGGAAAGGGAAAGAAGGATAGAGGAAGGGACGTGGGCCTCCGGCTCTCTCACTGACCGAACGAAACGCAACAATGCAAGCACTGTTACTTCACGTCGGTTTTTTGTGAGAGGGTGGTGCTTCCCCGGACGAGCCGACCCTTTCGTGCTGAAAACAATAATAGCTTCAGCTTGGCTCTACCACTACCATGAACTACTCAGGATTCAAACCCACTTCGATTGGCACTGCGTTCGAATACTTAATACGTATATAATGACGATTATTAAAATTTAAATTATCGTTTCATATATATCTTTTCGAATTAGTAGATAGTAGTTATAATGCTAAAGGTTAACCGAGACTTCACACTTGAAATTTATATTGGAATATCAAACTGACCCAATATAAACTTGAAAATAACTGTTCCATATATACGTAGGAGAGACGTCTGTTTAAATTATTATGGTTAGATAAATAACTTACACTGCGTATCATGAATTGCTGTTTAACAACACAGCCAATAAAATTGATAAACTTGTGGGTGGCTTTATTATCATACTGCTATTTGTGGTCTGTTTTATAGCGGCGTATTAAATTTGAGTTATTTATCTTAACGTAAACGATTCACATAAGTACAATAGAAGCAACTAACTGCAGATTTATATTACCGTATAAAATTTTTATATAGATTTACTTAAAAGCTAGGTCTAGTGTGTATTAATATTATCTAATATTTTTTATGAATAAACAGTGAAACATAAGTGTCAGCTGTGTGTAGTAAATATCAATAGATTTTTTATTAAACATTTATATATGTTTTTTTTTAATATATTCAGTTTTATTTTTTGTTATTTTAACAGTTCGTATCTGTGTTTATATGTGTTATTTTACTTTAGATAATAATTCAACTGTGTTAAATAATAAAATATGTGTATATAAATAAAATATCGTTCAAATATTTGATAATAACATATTTATATTTTAAGTTTCACCATCTAAATTATTGGATGATTTCAATTTTGCTAGAGCGTTCATCCAATAATGTGATTAAAAATTAATTTCACTTATTAAAGACAAAAAGTGCTATTTAACATTTAAATATTTACGTGATTTAAGAAAATTAAGGAAATCTACCTAATAAATTTAATTTGAAATTATTTTATAGCTAAACAGCTGTAGAAATATTTTTTCAGAAAACTATTCTTTAAGATTTCATGGAGTCATTTTTAGATTTAGAGCAAACGAGTATTGTAAATGATTTTTTTTATATAATTTATGAATCTGGTTAATAAAAGCAAACGCGATACGTTAGGAAACAATTGAAGTGCAGAAAATAACAACAGAGTAATTATATTGTAGCAATTATAAGGTATTTAATCGCTCTATCTAACAGTCATTACCAAATTTATTCGCTACATTCCGCACAAGATGTGCATACTTGAGCAGGCTAGAAATGCAAGTGTTCATAATTAAGAAAAATTCTATAATGAAGCTAACTTACTAACGGTTATAACATTCTTTGTACATTAGTCAGCCATTCCACCGTCGGTATAGTTATTACGATTGATAATACAATGCCGCATGTGATGCTTATTGCTGCACAACTCAGAGGTGTAAATTATAACGATCACATAAACATAAACTAAACATCATAATCAAAATATATTTTATTCAGGCTCTTTATTTATATGAAGGCGCTTATGAACGTCAAAACTACCACTGGTTCGGAAAACAACCCAGTCATCGAGAAGAACCGGCAAGAAACTCGATCTGGTGTTATATGTTTTTACAAAACATAAATAGTTACATTCGTTTTTAGTGGATGCATAGAAAGGGATGTCATTTCCACATGTCACCATCGTTCACGTATTGATCAATCCTAAATAGCCATTAGACATTAAAACCAGCTTGACGTGATTCTTGTATTTACTATCCGTCATATCGGTAATACGTTTTGGGACATTTTTATAAAACCTAACACTTACCTATAAACTGTTTTGGTCTTAGTGAGCCTGAAAAATGGAATGACCAATTTGTTGCTGCTTCTAGTATTTAAATTATATCGGTTTTATATTGGGAGGGCAGAGTTAAGATACCGAATCTCTGAAACTCAGTCCTTAATGATCATTCTCATATTGGATAGAATTGAATATTCTTTAGCACTAGGTATAAAAAAGATAACATCATATAGAAGAAAAAAAATTAAAAATTCAATACAATTACAACCTGTAAATAAGTTTTATTAAAATTAATTACCTCGGCCGATAGTCCGGTAAGCGGGTAGAACGCCGCTCCCGTCTCCATTTCCCTGTTAACTCTTTAGACTGGATTCGGGGAGTTTCGGGAGATAGCGTGCGGTCACCTTCCGATTCACCGCTCGATGCCGTTGACGGTGTTTCTGGAAAGAAATAGAGAATACATTATTAATACATATAATTAAATAAAAAAAGTTATTTCATTGTTTTTTTTTTTGAATTTATAAAGCAAATTATGTAAAAGTATTTTTGTAATTTACTCGGTGACATTTTAATGCAGTTTTCATTTGTTTTAAACAACTTGTTTATTTATTTTAGCTTTATTAAATCAAACATTTCAAAATATGTGGTAAGTACAAAGGGCCATCTTATTTTAGACAGCAATTTTTTCCCAACAACTTCTATGTAGTATTTGTAATAATTATAATTATATGCATAAAATTAGGTAACATTATAAAGTTAACAATATAGTCAAGGACAGTATCTTATACCATAAAATAAAACCGTACCAAGTAACAGAAATCTATTCTATGCTAATATTATAAAGAGGTAAAGTTTGTGAGTTTGTGATGTTGTGACGTTGTAGGGGGTAATCTCAGGAACTACTGGTCCGATTTGAAAAATTCTTTCAATGTTTTGAATGGTTATAGGCTATATATCATCACGTTACGACCAATAGGCGTGGAGCACCAATGAAGAATGTTTAAAAATCGTTTTGTTTTCCTATTGAAAAAATCCGTTGCGTGTTAGTGTTAGCCCAAACTAACTATTCCATGCGAACGTAGTCGCAGGCTCGGCTAGTTAATTCATAAAATCAATGATTATACTGATATCTTTTCGCTTACAACCAATTAATTTATGAGAACCAAATTTATTTTATTCCAATACTATTATTACTAGTTATAATTATGCTAGGATATTACAAAGATATACTTAACGTTAGGTGATATGGTCTTCTGGAGCATGATTAATTTTATGTCCACTAGTAGGTAAGATGTAAGGTAAAAAAAAGTGATGCAAAAAATATTCCACGATGACTAGTTAATTGTGATAAATATATGACACTAACTCTTTGTTGGGTTTTCACGTTTGCCACTCACCATTGAGATCAATTATTGTTTCTTCGTTCCAATAAAAAATAAAATATATACATATAAATTTACTTCGAAAACTAGTGACAGACAAACAATAAAACGCTACGGGGTATACAGACATGGTGGCGGTGCGTACATTACGCATTTTGATAAATCTAAATTAATTCCTGCTGTAATAACGTCAAAACGAACTCTAATTCGGTCATCCTCCCAATCTTTGGTCTCATATCAATAAAAGAATGGTGCAACGTCCTATTTATAGAAACATATCTACATAATTCAAAGATCAAATTTTATCCCTCCAATACACTTTATGTCGTCTGGTATAAGCACTTCACCAATAAGCCGAATAAAAAGTATTTTCTCTTTTTTAATTATAGAATGAAAGTATTTTGGCAAGTACATTAACATTTCATTCGGTTTATCTAAATTAGTATTAGTTTATTTTAGTATTAGTGTAAGTTTACAACTCCAAACATTATATTAAGAGGATGTATTGATATCGAAAAAAGTGCGAATCACACTATTTGTAAATAAAAACATATATATATATATATATAAACATGTAACATATAAGTATATACATACATTTTAAACTCTATCTATGACGCTTCTGTTTCCTCCTATTCATTGTATTCGTTCATTCATAATTAAAGGACAAGAAACTAAAGCTTCGAGTTTCTCATTTTGAAAGTTCGAGAGCGTAGTAATTAAATCTTGCATAAAAAAACTTTGGTATAAATCACTGATATTAGATAAAATATTTTACCTTTCCCCGGTGAAGCGATCCATGGTTGCCATAAAGGCGCGTTGAACTTAGGTGATTGTGGAGGATCCATAGATAGGTGTAAATTGTTCAATGAAGTCCGAGCGAGAATTAATAAATAATTCGGTAGTTCCATCATCACAACACAGTACTATCACAACTCACACGTTCAACACAAATCAAAGAAAACAATAAATACAATCCCATAACAAATAGAATTTAAGAATGAACTCTCAATTACTCCTTATTATAACAGTAAAGGAACTAGAAGACACACCTAGCTAATTTCCCAGGAGCGATCCTATGGCAAATGGATTGGCGTCTCGGCACAGGTAACACTGAAGGCCGACTGAATAAAAAACGAACTGGAAGAGATTACATTGGAATAAATAAATGAGATGAACAAAAAACAAACCGAAAAGCAAAAAGAACATCACGCTACATCCACACGGCCGCGGCCGGACGTAGCGGCGCTTCCTTCGAACCTTTTCATAAACAGGATGTTACTGGAACAACCAGTTTGACAACTCCGGTACCTTACATTGACACTATACAACGAAGTACACTATACTAATTACCAACTTGAACGTCAATAACTAAGTGATCTTCATATGTACGACGCAAAACTTAGGAAGAATTGTCACGTTCATCTTTACCCTCTATTAACAAAGGAAACGATGACATGACATGATTTCGTTAGCAATGAGGCACTCTAATCAGTGAATACATTGTTTCGTCATTTTCATCAGTGACCTTATTATCTCTGTTAGAAGATTATTAATTTTCTTAAAATGAGAGTAATGTTATGTCAATTAAATTTAAACTAATCAATCATTCTTGATGTCGATGTATAAGTTAACGATAAACAAAACTTAAAAAAAAAACTAATATTTATACCATAAATTAAGTCATTACAAGAAACATGTTATTAGGTTTGATATAGTAGTAGTGTATCTAATTAAATTATCATTAGAATACTTAAAATACCTGTAGATTTATTATGTTAATAATATAAAAAAGTTAAAGTATATGCCCTACTTAATTAGACAGCATATTATATTGGTCAATTTTATTTTGATGAATTTTATATTTTCATATATTATATCCGGAATATTTGATATATCCTTAATATCTTCTTCTTCTTCCTAATAACTTAATATTTCCATCCTAATTCATTTGACAATATTCTTACGGAGTGATAGTTTTGTTCGTTATGGAAAAATTAATACTTCATTTCCAAGGGCTGCGAAAAATTAAGCTTCATTCGAAAATTTCGCCGCCAATAACTACGAATTATGTTATTTGTCATTTATATAATAGTAGTAATTTAATGGATCACAGAAATAACATCCTGTAGTTTAAAACACATCAACCTGTTCAGTTCATTCATGAAAGTGCGTGCGCGGGGATTAATGGATCCCTCGCCCCACTGCCTTTCTTCATCAACAACCTCGAATTGATTTTAAAATCTCGCAACAATCGACTATAGCTGAAGACCTTTAAGTTCTTAGTTCATTGCTTTACTCAATTCTTGTAAAGATACATCGAAAATTCAAAAGTAAACTTTATTCTAGGGTACATAATATTCAATTTTGTTAGTTAACATTAAAGAGTGTTACGTATGTTCTAGCATTATGGTGGTTGTAGCCTTGGAAGGTTGTATTTTATTTTGTTGTAAGCCGGCAGCGCGGCGTGAGGGCAAGGGGTTCGGGGAAGCCAGATTGTGGGAAGTTACTGCGCATCTCTGCAGGGTATTACAGGCATTAACTTTTTTATTGTCTAATAGAGCGGGAGGCAAAGTGCACCGACAGGTAGACTTTGGCGCCGTACCGCTGCTTTAATTATGTCTGGCCGATTCGCTGAATAGAGATTGGAAATAAGGATTTAATTAGAAAGTTCACTGTTAAAGACTACTTATGGTTTTTTAAATCAAATTTGAGATACGAAGCACCAAATATAAAATTACAATTTTATTGACATGAGATTAAAATAGTGCTTGTTTTTTAAGTTAAATGAAGTTTATTATTGTAGTTAATTGATCCAATAATTGTACAAGTTCTGACCAATAATAAAAGGAAGCTATGTAGACAATTGTAATTTAAAATGTATATGTTACTTTTTAAATATATGTCTAATTTATGCTGTGAATAGAGACATGACGCTGGGTTTGGGTAAAGTGGAGTGGGAGTGTCTTGTAATATTGGAAAATCTTTCCACTTTAGCCTTTTATTGTGGTCTGTGAATGACGTTTAAAGGTTGCTTTGATAGTAAAGTAAATACATGTCATTGTTAGTTATAGCTTTTTCTAGTAAGGCCATATGGCCTTTTTTTTTTTTTATTAACGTGGGGAAATACCTAACGGATACGCTACCCTCCCGGGGAAGAGGGTAGGTGATGTCCGATTCGCACGGACTAAAACCCCACGGTGTACCGTCCGCCGCATGGTAGGGGCAGCCAGGGATCGAGCATGCTCACTGACCTGAAAACTGCCCCTGCAAGGCCATATGGCCTACTAAAAAGTAAAACACAGATTACAATTAAGTACAATATTATTTAACTCCAGCCATTCAGATTAAAAGCCATGGAACCTTATTCAATACTACTCTTAAAATGGGGGTTACTGGAAAATACTATTAATAAAAATTAGCACATGATTTATAATTATTCAATTTTTTTTTATATCATAGGGGGTAAACGAACAGGTGGGTCATCTGATGTTAAGTGATCACCACCGTCCATAGACACCAGCAACACCAGAAGCGTCGCAAGTGCGTTGCCTGCCTGTGTTGGTGGGGAAGTGTGGAGGGGAAGAGATGGAAGAGAGAGGGAGGGAGGTAGGCCTCCGTCGTTCTCACTGACCGAACGAAACGCAACAATACAAGCACTGTTACTTCACGTCGGTTTTCTATAATAGGGTGGTACTACCCCGGACGAGCCGACCCATTTATGGTGAAACCAGTTATAGCATCAGCGTGGCTCTACCACCTACAAAATCTACATATTACTCTGTTTCAGATTTTTGATTTTTAGTGGCAATAAATACTAATGTGCCTATCGGTTTTTAAGCTATCATTAAAAACATAAGTGATTTCTCAATAATCATCACCGTCTAAATAGCGGATATCCTGCATTATCTTTATCGAAAAAAATACATCGATAATATTTTCGACTTGGTACATAGGATGTGTGTAATTCGGTATTTGCATGTGAAATAAAATAGCTGCGGGGAATATCCGCCCGCGATGGATTTACTCAACAATTTAGAGATTTGCATCTGACGCCTATACACATTCTCAGTCTATATTAAAAAATATGCTGTGAAATTTATTTCAACGATTTACGTATATATACGATATTTATATTATTACTATTCGTGCCCAATCATACATTGCTGTGGCTATTTTTTTTCCTAATACAAACATGTTTGTATTCGTTCGAAAATGAACTTTTACACGATTATTTTGTTAGTATTAAAATATATAATTATTGTTAAATTATATATTCGTCATTTAGTTATTATAAATACATCGATTCTTTTATCCAATGGATAACAATAAATAAATTTCAATAAAATACTTCATATAATTCCTTATGTTTTATGGTTACTTAATATTAAAAATTAACGTAAAATATCTAAAATCTTCTTCTATACATATAATAGGAATGTAAATCCAACGTGCCTGTACTTTTTTGAGAAAAAAACAGTTGCAGATGTCTAGAAATAAGTAATAAAATACATTTCAATCATTTTGAGAAATGTCTGTCTGTGTGTACGACCACGCATCACTGCCAAAGTACTGGGTTCACAATAAAACCACATCAAGGAAATCATAAAGCATATCTTTGAAAACAACTTAGTTTTTTATTCATTAAAATTGGTTCACTCTAACAAAAGTTATTGTAATTTTAATAACGATGCGACGTAAGTACGAGAGAAATGTAGATAAGTAAACGGACTTTATTAACCACTGTTTATTATATAAGGTTCCACGAGGACGAAGTCGCGGGCACTGCTAATATATAATAAGAAAATATTTCTTCTTTATTCTCTTCATTTCAAGTGTTATTTGTGTAATTATATAAAAGTTCTACTATAAATGTGGAATGAGAAGATGTAGGTGTAATTCGGTGTATAGTTTTGTTGGGACCCGGCTCGGGGCGCATCCGCTCCCGAGAGCTCCCGTGATCTGATTGCTAGCTTCGGGGACCATTTATTTGCACGTCACAATGCCCATTAAAGTCATACGTAATCCAGTTGCTGTGGTTGCCTATCATTTCCATATATTAATTTTGACTTCGAAGTTAATATATCTGATATACGTTGTTTGGCTTTACGCATTCAATTATTATTGAGTTAATTTATATATCTAATTAGAAACTGTATCTTTGTGGTGACATTTAGAAGAATCTTGGCTACGATGTCTTTATAATTTCGTATACAAAAATAACAAAAAGGAAGTCGTCTAATTTTACACTAATTACAATTGGACTGTCTTTAAAAAGATGTGATGAACTTAGAAAATACAATTTCAATACTCATCAGGCACTAGTTATTAAATCTATGCTAAGGCAATATTACTAAGTACCTATTCGGCTAAAGACAACGTTTGTATGAAAAAAATTTTTTTTTGAAAAATCGTAAAAAAATAGTGAAAAATGTGGGTTAAAAAAATCTCCATATAAAAAAGTGAGAGTCGTTGAGATAGTAGGGCGTCAAAAATATTGCCACACAATTGACAGATTTACGTTTATAACATACTAGCCTCTGCCCGCAACTTGTTCGCGTTCTCAAAAACATCCCGATTTTGAAACATTTTCCATCTGTGCTCCGGTCCTATTGGTCTTAGCGTGATGATATAAAGCCTATAACCATTCTCGCTGAATGACCTTTATAACACTGAAAGAAATATTCAAATCGGACCTGTAGTTCCTGAGATTACCCCCTACAACGTCACAAACTCAGAAACTTTACCACTTTATAATATTAGTATAGATTATACAGTAAACTAAATCCTGCAAATAGTTCAAAAATAAGTCACGAGTAAAATGAATTACATATGTCTGTTGGAATTTGGGTAATAAGCGTTTACATTGAATTCCGTTCATACCTACAAGAATTTAACAACACGTATTTACGATTGGAATTTTAGGACCGACCTCATCTGATTACAAACGGGAAACTAACACTACTATATTAGTCATGAAGCATGTTCAACTGTAGCAGGAAAAATACACAATATAGAGGTAGTACTGTAGATGTAAAAAGTGGAGAGAGTTGGTGAAAACTACAATTAGGTAAACATTAATAGAACTGATCAGATATGTGTATTTTTTGGCATAAAACGAGTTCTTTGTATAAAATGTCTCCTATCAAGATAACTATAGCGGACATTTTTTTTATATATCATAGGAGGCAAACGAACAGATGGGTCACCTGATGTTAAGTGATCACCATCGTCCATAGACACCAGCAACACCAGAGTTGTTGCCTATGTTGGTGGGATAGGGGGAGGGAGAACGGGATGAGAGAGGAAGGTGGGTCTCCATCGCTCTCACTGACCGATCGAAACGCAACAATGCAAGCATTGTTACTTCACATCAGTTTTCTGTGGGTCGGATGGTACTACCCCGGATGAGTCGAGCCATGCTGAAACCAGGTATAGCATCACCGTGGCTACCACCTACAAAATGTAGACCGTTCTACACGCATTAAAATATTTTTAATGAAAAACGTAACAATCCCACTTCGTATACAACAATATATACCAATTAGTAACTGCTTCGACATTCCTTAAGTATGTAGAGGCGCTATCTTCATGTTTATTTCGTGACGGCGCACGAATCCGAATATATTAATTATACATTTACTTATGTAATTGGTATTTCTCTTGGTATATATTACTAGGTACATAATAAGACGTGCTTTATTAACTCACTAAGAACATCGATAATGTAGAAACTGTTTAGCATGTGTACCAAGGTGTTCCATGGATATAATATCATAGGATCCAAGTCAATATTTGTTATTATATATTAGTAACTAAAATTTGCAAGGTTCTGATAAAATGTGTACCGTTGTAACTTTTATGAAAGGTCTATTTATTTATTACTTCCTTGACAGATTAACGACGCTTTCACAAAATATTACTTAAATCTAATACCCTACAAGTTCAGGACAGTGTGAAGCATCTTTACACATGTGCACATATTGCGCCATTGTTTTGTTTCAGCACTATCTCAATAAAATAATTTGTGAAAATTATAATTTAACATAAAATCAACATGCATATAATTTAAACAAATCTGAGCGATATTTACTGAATGAGCAATTAAAGATGTCAATATCATTGTTATTAATGTTATTATACAGCTGTTTCATACGATTGAGAGGAGTAGTTCGGTGAAGCTGTTAAGACCTTGCTAGGTCAATAGCGTAGTCAGTTTCGAAAAAAAAAAGAAAATTGAGAAAAGAACAGATGTTAGTTCGTAAAAACATTTTGTAAAAAACAGTCAGAATAGGTTTCGTGGAACCTTTCTAGGAACTAAAGGTATATTATTAGGTAGATATTATAAAGTAGGTTATTAGTCCGGTGAAGCTGTTAAGACCTTGCTGGGACAATAGCGTAGACATATCGAAATATATATATATATATATATAAGGTAGGTTAATGTAACCAATCGTTAAAATAATTTATATTTAACTAGAAAATGCTCAAAGATGTATTTCATAAATGATAAGATAATTATAATTTTATAACAGTAACGTGGGAACCGGATTTTCACACGCTTTGTGAATCTTTTATATTTGTTCTGTGTAAACTTAATTGTAGATTTGTTTCATTGCTATTTTTCATATGGTTTGAATTATAATTTAGTCTTATTATAATTTTTTTTATACGTTACAATTTTATTATTTTCGTGTTCTAAGCGGCGCACGGGAGATTAAGGAGCGAAGGCAGCTTGAATAGGAATTCCATTGGAAATCTATGTATATATGTATCAATTTCTGTTTTAACGCATTATAATAAACCAGAACCTAGTGTGGACCTAGAAATATGGATATATAGACGAAAAATAATAAAACCACGAAACACCTACGTTTTGTTTTAATTGAATATGAAAAAAAAAGTTACACAAACATCGCTAATCTATAAAGTAACATACAAGAAGATTTTAATTAATTGTTTTCATAAATAAAACATCGCAATGTGTTTTAATAGTGTAAATGCTCACGTGAATAACGTCACAGGAATCTGTGGCATGTTGTTAGACTTTCTAATTCAATTAGTGATGACAGAGAAATTGATTCATTCTGGGTTAGTTGAACTTCTTATGGAATTAAACTGAAATTATGTATAAATTAGTTTTTTCTAAATTATCAGCTGTTGCCAGATCCTTTAATGTTATCACAATTATGTTTATTCGATAAAGAACTAACATATGGACCATAAATTCAAATAAAAACATATAATTGGTACCATTTAGATACATTTTAGATAACACTGAATCCATTTTTTAAGTTAGTCAATTAAAGTTAATATTTGATTTAATCTTTAACAACAATTTTTAATATTTCTTAACATTTGAGTATTAAAACATAGAATTATATATAAGAGATCATTTAAGTATTTATGTAAGCACTGATGGGGGAGGGGTCCTTGTTTTGCTTATTTCTTATGGTATAAGAGTTGGGGGTCTGGATAGTGATTACGTCTGCATTATTTATTTACTGAATTAGAATACATTTGAATATCTTTATACATAAATTTCTTCTGAACGTTTATATGTCACTGAAATACTCCTAAATGGCTGGACCGATTTTGATAAAATTTTGTGTGCGTGTTCCAGTGGATCCGAGAATGGTTTACATATACAATTGGACCCGGTATGTTGCGGTGTTAGATTTTTTTGTATTATCAAGGCAGGACAACGTCCGCCCGGCCCGCTAGTACTTATATAAATATTTACGTAATTATGGGGGAAGAGTTAAGAGCATTGCTTACTATTTGCTGACCAGAGGGAAGGGACGGCCAGAAATTACAAAAATTCTGCTTACGTAATACTTGAATGGTCCCTAACAGTGTATTTAATTATTTAGAATCGAAATAAGACTGTCTCATTTTGATCCCTATAAAAATGAGTAATCGTCAAAATTAGTATCGAAATCCAGTCATTGTAAAATTGGATGTTTATAAAACAACGTCGTCATCTTGAAAGATGTGTCGAACAAATTGTTTACATAACAAATATAGGTAACTTCAGTACAGGTGCGGAAGGCGGATGTTTGCAGCGAAAGTGCGGGAAGCGCCATCCAAACATTCCGCATTCCACACTTCGTACTAGAAATACAATATGTTAGTAATATTATTGGTATATCAATGTCCATTGAATTTAAATAGTTCCATATGTTGTAAAAACTGTCGTGTATTTAAAAACTTTACCAAGGTTTATTGACAAATTTCAACATTGATTCTTTCCTTGACTGATAATATTGGTAAGGAGTTTTTGGCGAGATTTTAGTCTGTCATTTAGTGGATTTTACATTTTATTAATAATTTTACTCTATATTTTGTAAAATTTGTGGTGTTTTACGAAATATAGTTAGTTTATTGTGCATAAGTGAAGTGAATGGAAAATAATATAACGGAGTATGAAATTCTGAGCTGCCTCAAAAACTTTCTGGATGCTTCTAACAAGGGAGCCACCATCTTGTTAGAATATTGAAATGATGACTTGTAATATTATTATCTACACGACAATGGCAGTAATAATCTGAAAGATTGATTTCCAAAAATAAAGTTTAAAAAAATATTGGTATATACAGTAAAATAAAATATATCACAAAATATATAAATATATATAACAATTATCTTTCTAAATTTCCATTTTTAAGGTTCTAATACTAATGTAACATAGAGTTATAATAAGAATTTACAAATCATTCGAAACAAACTGTGGAGTGTAGCACCAGCTCAGGGTTTGACCTGTTATAATAACCTCGATCACAGAAAAATTATCTCAGCACTTATGTAAAACAGTGACATCTATACGACAATATATAAAATATAATGCAAAACAATCCATTTAATTGTGATTAGCGCCATCTACTAATTTATAATAAAACTAGTTCACCCATTTAATTTTGTTAATAATTTGAAAAAGATGGAGCTATTACAGATTCTTCGAAAAGTTTTTGTTCGAACTAAGTAAAAACTGACACAAAAAAGAACCTAAAAGAACAGTGAATTATGTGGTACCAATATAGAAAATTCGTAAAATTCTATATTGATATGTTCTATACAAATATAATAAGGTTGGGTTTTGTATTACACGAGTTGTAATCATCGTTAATGAATATAAGTACTAAGTTTCGTTTATACGTTTTATAACTAAGATCGAAATATTAAGTGTATGACGTTTCTATCGCATACCACTCTTCGTGATCCTTTATTTTCATGCAATGAAAAATTACAATTACGCACTCACTGCACTCAATTATATTGTATTTGTATTTCGAACAGTTTTTAATCAGGCTGTACAAGAACACAGATTATGTATACTTTTTTATGAAGCAAAACATTTGTAACATTTTAGAACAGAGGTTTTACTTTAAGTTTATATGAAACTAGCTGGCGTTGGAAACTTAATTCTTGTGAATTTGATTTTCTAAGATACTCATGTAATTATTATAGTAGGTTTTCTTTAGAACATTGATGTTTGTTATTCTAACCTCCGACACAGTATTTTTGTCTACCTACATATTATATTTTATGCATCTCCATAAAGGTACAATATAACAAAGATAATTTAATATCGGTAAAAATAAATTAAAGATAAAAAAATATTTCCAGAAATATAATAATAAAATATAGCTCATAGTTAATTCGATTAAATAATATTTTATGTGAACAAATTATCAACCAACGATAATTAAAAAACTAGTATTTCTTTCTCCACCCTAGCAGGGTTTAAGCTGACCGTGACGGAAGTGAACCGCTGCGCTCAGTTGCACATACCACCTCATACTTCCATGACCTTAGGCTTAGAAGTTAAACATAGGAAAGTTATTTTCAAATGTATACTAACTATCCAATATAACTGTTTACGTCTCAAAATCACGAAATTCCCGATACGATTAAAACTACCTTCATTTATATAATATTGAATTAAATATATATGATACAGTTTTGCGGTTGTGCGCGCATCACGTACAAAATACTGGATAGATTTAGATTTTTTTTTTAATATTTATTCTTAGACTCATAGTCCTTGTACAAAAATTAAATTATCACATTTTCATTTAATATAAAGTGATTAAATTTTTAAGTAACTACGAGTTCTATGTTTATAGAATTTATGTTTAATGAATATACATAATTTTCTGTAGTGTTTACTACAGAAAGTAATGGAATTTTGTAAAGTATAATTTTGTATCGATTTTTTTTCTGTACATGGCATATTCTTTAATATAATAAACAACGCAGAGGAAGTCGCGGGTATATGCTGATTTTCTGTGTATATAATTGTTCACAGATAGAAAAAACAGATGACATTAAATGATATCTAATGTATTTAAATTTCAAGTGAAATGGATTGGTAATTTATAGAACTGGTCGAGATTAGTAGCAAAGAACATTAAAATTCATTAATAGTTAGCAATGTCACGGTGCAAGGCAAACTATATTTTTATATAGTATCTATTTCACGGACATATTTAAAGAAACGCGATAAAAAGAGATAAATTAATATGACCACAGATCTATTTGTTATAATGTAAACTTTTAAAACTAGTTGAAAAGTATCAATTAATTAAGTTAACATTATTGAACTCAAAAAAACTACACTAAACAAAAATAAAATAAATTAAGCCGTGTATTTTAGTTATAAGGAATTATGACCATAATTAAAATTGAATATTGTTCTAAAGACTGATTTTTTTTCGTAATGGGTGACTAAATCAGTATTTAGTATTGACTCCTCTCGCTGTTAAAACCTGCATCCGCCTGGGCATACTTTTTATTAAATTGTCAAGGAAACTCTGTGACATTAGGTACATTCTTCAACCAATACAGTTTTGAGATCCTCTAGGTTAGCTGGTGCTGGATTTATTTGTTTTCTCAGTTTGTCCTAGATTTGTTCTAGGTATCGGATTTAAGTTTGGCGAGTGTACTGACTACAACGATCAAAAATCAAATCAAAACATACTTTACTCAGTTTAGGCCCTGAGAAGGCGTTTATGAACGTCAAAGCTAGCTACCGCTCTTCTTCAGATCGCTTTGATTCTATCACTTGTCGAACGCCCTGCAGAAATCGAAGTGCGGTTTCTAAGGGCACTTCAATACATCTGTGGTCCCTCTCTATTATTACTCTTTTGAAGCCTTATCCTTAACTCTGTTGTATAATCTTCAGTGTGCCGGTTAAACAATGCGAAAAATCACAACTAGACTTGGTCGTAATGTTGGAGTCACTTTATTATTAATGTAAGCATTTTCAATGAAATTTACAGATTTAGACACCTGAATAACGCTAATATACAGCGTTATCATTTAAATTTGTGAAATAGTATTTATTTCAATGGTATATAAAAAATCATTTTTTTTTAATAATTTTAAATTTGTTAAAAACTACAAAATCCTACAGAATTTCACATATATGTAACAAAAAAAATCTGATAACTAAAGAAACAAATGAGAGTCGTAAGTAAAATTGTATTCAAAATCTTCCTTTTTTCAAATTATATAATACTGTTGTATATATTAGGCGAAACGAAATAAGAAAATATTTTCTGTAATTCTAACTTTTTTTAGTATTCCTATTTCCTTGCAAACCTTATGTCCATAAGTGTATTATGAGCGATAGCGTTTGGTGTAGTCCGGTGAAGCTGTTAAGACCTTGCTGGGTCAATAGCGTAGTGAGTTCGAGAAAAAAAAAGATAGTGTTTGGTAAAATTACGTGTGCATATTTACTAATGGTTAACCCACTGCGTGGCATGCAATATTTACACTGTGTATAATAAAATACAAAATTTACATACAAATCGAAAATGAAACGTCTAATTTAATTAATGTTAGCTATTCATAAATAATAGATAACTTTAACCTATGACAGATGCAGATATGTAACTGACGAGTTACTTAAGAATCATACCTAAATGTATTGGATGTTTCGCTAACTATGCGACGATCTCTGCATTACATAAGTCGGCATAGCACCACGTACATACATACGTACGTTATAGCCCTGACATGCTTCGTCAAACTGAATTGCAACTCGTCTATAAGGTGATCCCTTATGGGGAATCAAATGCTAGTCCAATGTTTAATACAGAGTCAATACTGTGCATACTTAATTATATACAGTCAGTATGTAAAACAGATTATAGTGTATGTAATGAAGAAAAGCTTGATGTGTAAGAAAGAATTTAAAAAATTATGAATATATTTACTTGATTCCTAATACACCTTAGTGCGTAATCGAAGGCTGTCTTTATAAAATTTTGATATAGTTTACTACTATGATTCTCAAAGTGGTCCATTTAGACCCCCAGGTCTATTATATGTACCGTGTATTATGACGACAAGATGGAGGCCGATGTCAGCGAAAAAAAATGGAGGTCGATGAGATGCAATGAAGGGCCAACGTTAATGATCTTATTTAAGTAGGTCGTAGATTTTTTTACGCGGTAGAGCCACGTTGATGCTATAACAAGTTTCATCATGAATGGGTCGGCCCGTCCGGGGCAGTACCACCCTCTCACAGAAAACCTACGTGAAGTAACAGTTCTTGCATTGTTGCGTTTCGTTCGGTTAGTGGGAGCGCCGGAGGCGCACCTCCCTCTCCGTTTCCTCTTCCTTCCCCCTACTCAACACAGGCGGCAACACACTTGCGACTCCTCTAGTTTCTATAAACGGTGGTGACCATTTAACATCAGGTGACCCACCTGCTCGTTTACCTTCTATGATAGAAAAAAAAAATGTGACTCACATGAAACAATACACATTCTGTCTATTTAAATATTGCTGCTTCATAATATGAGGACATATCCATTTGAAGTTGAAGAATTCGCAAAGAACTCAATAACAAGTAATAGGGGGGTTACGCGTAACCAAAAATCATGGCAAGTGGTCTACAGACAAAAAGTTTGAGGACCTGTGGTTTATTACGTTGTCCTTATAAATTACTTATTAATTCACGTTTAACAGTCATAAAAAATTTTAATATCTACACGCCCAATTTATTCGAAGTTTCTGCATGACTTTATAGAGGTCAATTGAAAAATCAAACTACGTGGGAGATTATTTAGATTCTTTACTTATTATAAGTATAGATTTAATCGTGTTGTAGGAATTGCGGCACTAATTTTTAATAGTAGTATTTATTTAATTTAAGCGATGAACGTGCATGAAGGAAGCGGTAATTACGAGAAACATTCGACTATTTAAAATTTCAATAATGAATAAGAGGAACATCAAAACCAAAATCATAGGTAGTTATTTACCTTTAGGTATAAATTTAAATGTAAGAAACGTTGTCAACAAAACATATAATTTTGTAAACAAACCCTTACTAACATTTATAATGTCCGTATACTTAAATGTTACAGTTTGTTTGTTTGTTAGATATTTACGTTTTAAATACAACACACAACAAAGGTTTAGAGACGTTTCATCCACAAAAAATCGGCTGTTACCGAGGGATAGATTAAATCTACACTAACGCAAGCAAAACCACGTGCTAAATCTAGTAATATAATAACATCGAATTTTAATAGACCATTAAAACATTAAGGAAGACTACGTGAATATGTCGAATAGCTGCACTCTCGCTTTAATGGTAACGAAATGGAGCTCGTAATCACTAGAAATTCTACTATATTTGATGACTTCATTGCTTGCTGGATTCCTTTAGTGCGTTCTGCGTATACTAACAATGTATTAATTGTGCAATTTTTCGTTATTAACAAACGTGGAATTTATCTTAAAATCTTTAATATATTACGCTCATTTCTGCATAAAGTTTATGCCAAGATTGTGTTCGGAATTTAAACGACTATCATCTATTATCCAACTGTTAGTATTTGGCGTAGGTACATAAACACGTGACCTAATTCTGAATTTATTATCATACTTTATATTTAAGAAAATTATATTTGTTCTATCAGCAATTATTGTGATCAGGGACTGCATATCGTCCTAAGAATGCTGGTAACTGTAGTCTGCAACGCAACCTACATTTAGCATTCTTTTCGAAACCGTAACACGCCGCCCGTGTTCCGGATATTAGTATATACATGCCAATTTCACCTTAATATCTTTCGCAATAAAACCGATTTCAATTAGTAAGGCTTAAAGAATGGCAACTATCGCAGTTCTAGAGAGTTGTAAGACAACATACTAAGTAATATGTGAAACACATCCATTGATTGATATCATAGTATTTTCTATAGTAAATATTTTTTTAATTTTACTACAGAGTTTTAGATTTACATAAAGAATAAATTTGGTAGGAAAATAAACGTAATTTATTTCAATAGCTTCTTATCAACGTTTGAGGGGTTTGTACATAATATTGGTGATCAATACGATTTCAGCGTTAAAAATGCTGAATTATGTTGTTATGAAGTTGAATAATGTTGCCGTTTCTGAGGCAATAATCGCACAAAAAACTACCAAATTTGTCGGACGATGTCGAGAGCACGGTTCGGCCAAATTCCTGAACGCTTTCTCTGGCGCGGTATTGGTACTAGGCAGAACGCTCGCGAGCCGCGACGCCGCGTGTCAGCGCATGCGCGAGCCACGGTCTCTGTCTACCACAACACACATCGCAACGAAAGTGAGCGCAGAAGCCGCTGCACCGCTGTCATCGCATTGCATAATTATCCGCGGTCCAACCATTGTTTGTAAACACTCAATAAACAAGAATATTTAATTCCTCTGCGCTATCGTAGATAAGATAGGTCGTAGGTATAGTCTGTAAATTCACTATCGCTTGTTTTGAAATTCTACAACAAAATACATTTGTCTACAGATAGCGAAATAGCTGGATGATGTTCGACTGTTTTTAGACGTTTGCCTTTTTTTAAACAAAAATGTAATTTCCTGATGCCAACAAAATAATGAATATAATGTTGATGTAAGTAATGTAACCTGTTTAAAGAAGTCTGATGAATAAATAATATGAAATGAGTATTGGAATGCGGAAATTTCTGTTAAGGGGGTGCAAGCCGGATGGCTGACTTGATTGTAGGTCGGCGAAATTCTCTCGGGACGCATTTCATGTCTTCTATTATAGGTACGGCTCGTTCTCAACACACAGTGAATGCTGCTTTCTCAAGACACTTTTAAACTCCATTGTCATATTTTTAAATAAAACATACTGTATAGCGCCACCTATTACTATAATAATTTGATAAATAAGGATTATTGTTTTAAAGTTGAATTTCGAATGTGCCGGTTGAACGAGCTATGACAAAAATTATTGAAACAATCGCTGTCACGCCGTGAGAGCTTTGACGGCCAAATTCCGACGATCGGTCATCACGACTGGGAAGCAAGGTTTAATCATCAATGGAGCCGTTTATTGCGAAACAAGTTTGAAGAACAATGATATCCTTTATATACAACAATTAAATTCGTTGGAGAAATACATTTTTAGTCTTACAAACATATATTTTGTATAAATGTTTACTAATCAGTATATGTCATGTCATGCATACCATCTATATATTGTAATTAATGTATATTATGTTATATATATAATGTTATCATAGACTCTATACGAGATTGTTTGAAGATGAAAAATGATTTAATCATGTGTAAATAATAGCTTATCTACTTATTACAAGGACGTAGGTTTGACACTAGTACTTTGGCAGTAAACATGTCTCTATTTCTCTCATACTAGTAGTTTGTGTGTTGCTTTATAATATCGATATAACATTTTTTTTCTTTAGTAGTCGAATACTAATATTATAAAGAGGTAAAGTTTCTGAGTTTGTGAGGTTCTAGGGGGTAATGTCAGGAACTACTGGTCCGATTTGATAAATTCTTTTAGTGTTATATAGCTATAGCTCATTTATCAAGGAAGATTATACGCTATATATAATCACGCTAAACCAATAGGAGCGGAGTACCAATGAAGAATGTCTCAACATTGGTGTATTTTTTCCTTTCAAGAGCTTCCCCGCTG
Organism: Antheraea mylitta; assembly: GCA_014332785.1. Taxonomy (NCBI): domain Eukaryota; kingdom Metazoa; phylum Arthropoda; class Insecta; order Lepidoptera; family Saturniidae; genus Antheraea; species Antheraea mylitta. Next base: position 4,779,873 of record JACEII010000019.1, read on the forward strand.
TGTGTTAGCAATAGCCTAAACAGTGATGAATTTGCAGTCTTGGCCACCCTAGGCCCCAGGCCATGTAATAAGTACCAGCCACCCGTGACAGTGAATTTTTTGTCACGGTTGGCCGCCCTAGCCCGGGCCTCCTGGGCCTTAGGGCAAACCCACCACAGAACCCAAAGTAACTATTCGACGCGGACGAAATCGCTGGCAGAGGCTAGTTTGAAATATAAATTAAATGAGAGTTTATAGGAGAAAAGTCTCAGTGACACCTAATTAAAGTTCGTCCAAATATTCCAAGCAAAAAACTTTCAATATATTGCAATGCATTATTTTTTCATATAATATTTTCTAACTTTAAAAATTAAAACATGATGATCATTTTTTTTTAATTCCTACAATTAATTTGTTCTCGAAGGCGATTCGAACATTTAACATAACAATTTTCAAAACCGCTTCTTTTTTCAATCATCGTTTGTTATTTTTTGGATTTTGCATTTTATTTTATATTTACTTTTATTCCTCAAATATATTAAATTAGGGCTTTAAGATATACTCATAATATCTTAATCAATTGTTACTAACAACAAAATTTGATTCATTTTGAAACTTACTACGTATAGAGATAACCTGTTCTATTTTTCCTAAAAGTAGTCCGGTGAAGCTGTTAAGACCTTGGTAGGTCAATAACGTAGTCAGTTCGAACAAAATTTTTTCCTAATAAAAAAAAGTCTTGAGTTATTAACGATATCTGTATATTATGATGACCATGAGTTTTATTTTTATTCATAAATATGTATTATTCGACTTGAATTTGCATTCCGCATTATATAATTCAGTTATTGAGCACAAATAAAGTGAATTAAAATAACAATAAGGAACGTGAATTTTGTTCTGTCACATGTTCTAGCGATAGTCTTACTAGAACGTGTTCTGACAATTAAAGAAATAGTACAAAATAAGCTACAAAAATTGTATTCAGTAGCCTAAATAAATTTAAACAATTTTTTTTTATTAGCTGTAGTAGTCGTGTACATCTACATAAAAATGAAAAGAATAGATGAACACGGGAAACATTTCCTTTGCTTAGAGTCACACTATTTAAGACGTATTTGGCTGTTTTTAACCGACTTCAAAAAAAGGAGGAGGTTATGAATTCGACTGTATGTTTTTTTTTTTTTTACTCATTAATGTTCCTTAAAAAATATTAAGATAGCCACTGAATTGGTATCTGACGTACGCCACTGAGTAAATATGCTTTTTCGGACCAACTAAGTACTAAGTTCAAATAATCTTGAAAACATAAGATGTGGATCGCATATATTAACTTTATCCTTAAAATGAACGAACTTCCTAACCAATAGGCATTATACCAAGTGCGTTAATTTTTTTTTTACATGAATACGTTTCATATGCGAAGTAAATTTTTGATGAACAGACACGTCCAAATTAGAACAGTCAAATTTTTATTTTGATAAAACAAAAAAGATATTGTAACAAATTTTTGTTTCAAGCTTTATGCTTATCGAGTTGAAGCACGGAGTAAGTAAAATAAACCATATAAATAAAGCAGTGGTGAAACTTCTTTGAAGAAGCTTCTGCAAACTTTCAATGGGATTTTCAAAGGAACTTTTTAGCAATACTCTTGAAATTGACTATACTTTTGTGAGGAATATGTATCAGATGAAGGTCGCTACTTTGAACAGAATTAGTATTAAATGATTGTGTCTAAATATAAAACGATGTTGTGAACAAATTATGTAACCTTTTCTGAATAATTCTGTAATAAATATAGTGCAAACTGAATCGGTCTTGTATTATTCATAGAAGAAAAAACCATTAAAAGAAAATGTCTATCAATTTGGATTGACTTTACTTTCGTATTGTTTATGGTATAAATTAGCGAACAGACAGTTCATCTGATGTTAAGTGATGCTGTAAATCTTAAAAAGGTCTGCAATGTTAACTGAGTCCCATCAGTAATAGATTATTCTTGAAAACTGAAGAGCAACATTTTATGGTCTATTTTTATTATAAGAAAACTATTGTTTACGTAGTTGAACCTTGGACAGTTTCTACCATTCTCTAACGCAGGCGACTAAACATAACAGAATAATTAATGCAAAAAAGAAAAAGTGGTATTTCTAGCGATGACGAAAAGTTAAATTGTCATTACATTGTCCATGTAAATGACAGTAAATTTAACATTAGCGAGGGATATAACGAAGCTATAATTAATTGAATCTGTTAAAATGTAATTATTTATAGAATTTCTATAAATAAACGTCACGAGAGTTGTTGCAGATATCTTTTTGTTATAGGTAGCACGCGACATTCTCGTTTGGACGACTATTAAATAATGTCAGCTGGAATCTGGAATGCGACCCGCCTACAAGGCCGTGAGCCATCTTGCGTCGCAGCTATTCGATAACATAGTTTGCCACTATCAATATTATTAATTTGTTTCGCTATTTTATTAGTTAATGCAAACAATAGTTATTGTAATCCTTAAAAATATATAATTTATAGGTGTTTATGAAATATTTTCTTTAAGTACTTGATTTTTTCAAACTGGGTCTTGAAACCTGATGACTTGTGAACATTAAGGTGCCCAAAATTTATAGGAATTGTTGTTTGTAGAAATTTTTATATTATTGTCATTTTTGATAATATATTGTAGTGTCAAGTAAATCAAATGTCATCTGCCAAGCGTATAATAAAATCAGGTACCTATATGCATATACTTCTCTCATAATTTTGAATTTGTAAAGTTTATAGCGACATAGTGAGAAATGAAAAATACATTTTAACCTTCAAAATGAACACTTAATACAATAAATACGTAGTTATATTTATGAGATGTATTAGCTTTAACATTATCAAGCAGTTCATATGTAATGATTTCTTTTGTGTTAATTTGCAATATAAATAATAGTGTAGTATTTACCGAAGCTTTCCGAGTCGCTTGTTGGGTATGCAGGGCAGGGCTGCACCATGGTAGCTGCTCGCGAAAGCACGTCCAACGCGGTTTCCACTTTTTCCATGTTGTTTCTATAAACGTAATAAATAGTAAATCATTTGACGTCAAACCTTAATAGGTTTTTGATAACCATATATTTAAAATCAATTCAAAACCTTAATTACCATTTAAGCTCAACCAATAAAATTCTTTCAAAGTTAATGATTTCGGAACAGTATTCCAACAAATCTACCGCATAATATATATATATATATATATTTAGATATATAATTAGCAGATTGTATTTTTATACTGAATCAAGAATAATTCTGTGGATACGTCGTGCCGACTGCGTAAAAATATTCGTAAATAAGAATGTATTGCAGACTAAAAAACATAACGACATTCGAATGAATACCAAAGCGGCGGAAATTCCTCACGGTAATACGGCTAGACGGTGGACAGACGTGCGCCAAGTCCTACAGCCACCACGTAAATAACAGAGGAGTCAGAGCAAACAAAGAGTTGTGAAACGTGGCTATCGGCCGCATACCGCGCCCGCCCTGGGAACCTAGCCAATGGACCGCTGCCTCGCGAATCGCACAATTATTAGGTCTATCTATCTTCAAGAAGCCCGCCTATCGAGTTAGGTAAACATAATAAATCTCTTTTAATTGGTTATACACATGTGACTTATATTTCGGTCAAATATTATTTTATGTAATTTATTGCTGTTGTCAGAAACTTATGTCTGTATAAATTTTTGGTAAAATTTAATTTTCAACTTATAAAAATGTGACAAATACTTGCTAAATTGAACATATTTAGACATAACGCATTTAGTAAGAGTCTCAATATAAGGTATATAAAAGCATAAATATTCGTATAAATTTCATATGGCTGCTAAATATTTGTGTATTCATGAATTAAAAATTTATTTCTTAAAGTGCAGTGAAATAACCTTCTGAAAATATATGTGTTTATGATAACGTGTTTTTGGTCTCAAAATCCAAATATATCAAACGATTTTCAAGAAGTGTAAGCGATCGTGCGATGTAACGATTAATTCGGCTCCTCAGATCTTTTAATAAATGCAGTTTCATATATAAATTTATTATAATTTATGTTATATATCTTAATGTCTGATCTGAAGTGATCAACGGTTCAACAAATGTTCAAACAAATATTTGTGAATTTATGATATTCATTTAATTATTTTTTGACCTTGAAGAATAATATTATAAATTAGATTCTTTTATGTATTTCTTGAATATATTAATGTATATATATGGCTATATTAATGAACGATAGTTAGATGATTTGAATTGCATTGTTATTTGTGTCTTTACGTGCAACAAGTCTAAAGTTCAAAAATTTTGATCGACTTTAAACTAAGATAATATATCAAATTAATCAAAGCAACGGATTACGAACAGATATCATCATTCTTTTGTTTTACAGTCACAAATCCTTCTGAATTTTATACTCAAGTAAACAAATGCTAACGAAAGTATAGCATAATATATAGTATAATATTTTTTAAAGTGTAATCTATACTAATCTTATAAAAAGGTATAATTTCTGAATTTGTAAGGTTGTAGGGAATCATATCTGGATCTACTAAGCCTATTTTGGAATCGGTTTAGGAAACCGACCGCAAACAAGTCGGAGAAAAAAGGGTCGAACGAAAACGTTTCTTACGAACGCTGTCTTAACGATGAGAGATATATGATTGGGTTCTAGACAAAACTTGTAGATTGTTGATAGTACCTACAAAAAATCAGCATGTGTCTTAAATATAACTTTTATATTTAAGTCACAAAAATATTAATACATGTAATAACTGAGCCACAGCAACACATGACCGAATCCGCTAGTATAAAATAATAGGAGAAAAATTCAAGATGGATGGATTAACTGATGCATCCCAAACATCGTTATAAGATCCACAACAAAAATATTCTTGCCCGACATTTACTCCGCATACAAATTTAGAAGGAAGACGACTCTAAACATACACCTCACCCAACTACTCACAGGACACGGCGGGTTCTCGGAGTACTTAAATCGCTTTAAGTGCAAAGAGAGCCCGTCGTGTGTCTGCGACCCCAGTATACCTGAAACCATAGTCCACCTACTGGTAGAGTGTCCTGTACACTGCAAAGACAGGAACGATATCGAAATTAAAATAGGAACTAAAATAGAAGAACCAAAATTGAACCAATTTATTTGTCAAACAGAATACAGAAAATACTTCATAGATTATAGCATAAAAATTATTAAACTGGTAAATTTAAGAAATAAATAATATACAAGAAGAGCATTATAAACAAATACACAGATATATAATACAATAGCGCCACAACAAAAACAAACCTAGCAATAACACTGGAGACCACAAAAAGAAACCGAATAAAGTAATGCAAATCAACAACAACAACAAAAAGGTAAACACAAGTGGGAAACAAAACAAACTGCAACATCATTGTCCCTGACAAAAATTCGTCGGGGAAAAAAAAAAAAAACATCGTTATGTGAATGCGAATTTTATGAATGCATATTTTAAGTATAAATAAAGCGAGATTCAAAAGATCTCATATTAAGTAATAAAATTATAGAGGTCTTATCAAGCAAAAATGACTGAAAAGATTTCAGACATTTTTTTTACTCCTTAGATACTTTAGCCTTTATTTAAAAGAAAAATATCACGATAGTTTAATAAAAAGTTAGTATGATTTATAAAAAACTACGATTTTTATCAGCACTCCGTATTCAGCGATGAGTGTTTTGTAGCCATGGATAAGGGAGCAAGCGGTGCGGTGCTTATGGGGGTAAATTTCGCTCCCGCACACCAGATTAGGCCCCCCTCGGCAGCGGCTTAAGCCTAGGTCCGAGCCCTCAGGGTAGAGCCCTTGAGTGCGCTGCTCGCGGGATACAGTGACACAAAATCCTACATCACTGCGACAATATTACACATATCATCTCCACACATGGGCAAGCATACACGCTTACACATGAAAGTGGAAGGGTTTTTATTTTTTTCTCTTATCGAAATTCAAGAGTTTAGAAAATTATCCGATACGAAATATATAAGGATTGTTGAGGTATGTATGCTTGGTATACATATGTGTTTCAGAAACTCATATATGTATGAACAGTTAGCTTAGGTTAGTTCAAATAGGTCGCGAATTGCTCGTATCAGGTAACAGCCCAAGCCAAGGTGTGCCGTGCACCCTTGAGCTAGTTATCAAATACAATCGGGTGAGTACCTTATGCCTTAGTAGTCCGGTGAAGCTGTTAAGACCTTGCTAGGTCAATAGCGTAGTCAGATCCAGAAAAAAAGGTGCTTATATTTATTTCCTCTATATACACATAAACTCAATTATTAAGCTAATATACAACGCAGACAAAGTCACGGCTCACGCTAGTGTCATGATAAAATTCACAATTACCTGCTCTTTTAATGAATAATGCAGACCAAAAATATTGTGATAGTAATAAAATGAGATTTGCGTAGCTAGAGCTAGGTATGTTCGAATGCCAGACGAAAAGTTTCTGTGACAGCCAACAAAAACGTATAAGTATTTATATCTGAAAGCCTTAAAATATGTTTACACAGATAAAGTAGATTTATATGTTGATACCAGAAATACTCAACTCGATTATACGCATTCCGAGCATACTTCAAATAATTCTATAAACAAAAGTGATAAATATAAATTAACGTAAAATTTAGAGAATGTTAAGTGTAGCAATGACACCACATTTACTACTAAATGCTTGAACGAAGTGGAAAGGTACGGTAGGAGGGTAGAATAAACAAAACAACGGTGTATGAGTGAGTCGATGACTCCGTTAATGATGAGGAATTTGGTACATTAACCACAATAGAATTTTTCTATCCGGAGGCGTAGCACGAAAGCTGACTGTGATGTTATGTCGATCTGTACCCAACGAATATAGGTATATCATTCGACACATTATAGCGTCACGAACCGAGTCAATGGATCATCGAAGTAACGGAATTTAAGACAAAATACTAAGTATTACAATACCTTATGCCGTGATGATTCGAAATACACCTTTGTGGTATGCGATGAATTTTTGGGCATATCTATAGGTACATATAATAAGAATGTAAATGTAACGTGTAACTTATTAGACCTATGTAAAAAAATGCAGATGTCTAGGAATAACCAATATTATATCTTTGAAACAATTATACAAATGTTTGTCTATCTGTATGAACACGCATCACTGTTAAAGTACTAACTTCATGATAAAAACCTCTGTAAGAAAATCGTAAAGCATATCTTCGAGTAACATTTAGTCTTAGTTATATAATAATCGGTTCGTTGTATCAAAAGTTAATGTACTCTTAATTACGATGCTACCTAAGTACGAGAGAAAATTAGATAAGTACATGGACTTAATACATTCAGATGACTTAATCGCTCTATTTTACATAAGGTTTGACGCGGACGAAGTCACGGGCACAGCTAGTATTTTAATAAAATTATTTAGTGTCATTCTTTTCGGCTATGTATCCAAAATTTGTGGAAAAAAAATGTGGGTAATAAATATGCTGTTTTAAGCTTGGCAAGTTTAAAAATATATTTTCACTGTAGATTACTAGAGATAATACACAAATAAAAGAAAAAAAAATGGCAGATCAAGAAATAACATATTAATAAGAAGAAAGGCACCAACTACGAAGCAACTACTTTAAGGAAACTCCAAAGTATAATAATTAAACGGAATCTTGCACAAAGTACAATAATTGTTTGTATTAGTCAAAATTTTCACAACATACGTCATTGCTTTATATTTATATTTGAGGTTATATTTTTAAAAGGCGATGAAATAACAGAAACACAAATGTGTATAAACGATGTCCGCTTTTTTTTCTAATCATCAAGTAATGACATTGAGAATATTTTTAGAGGATATACAAAAAACTTAGTGATTACATTAATGAATCTCATTAGTTAAAGAGATCTACTATTTACAGTATTACCTCTATAATATATTAAAAATATTTTTAGAGGCAGATCAATGTTTAGACTGAAATAAGGACTATTATTGTCTGTGCGAATGTGAATTAATTAACCTAGAATTAAGAGAAGCAAAAACTAAAGTCGCCAACTGGTCTTTGACATACGACGAGACTGAAAATATTCATCACATTCTCACTTAAACAGACACAGGATATGAAATAAATGTTTTTTTTTTCGAACTGACTACGCTATTCACCCAGCAGAGTCTTAACAGCTTCACCAGACTACTAAGGCGAGCGCTTGCAGCACTCAGCCGATTTTATTTGGGCAAGAAGCTCAGGGGCGCACAGCACACCCCGGCTTGAGCTGCTGCCTGACACGTGCAATTCGCGACCTCTCTGAGCTGACCTAAGCTAACTATTCATACATATATGAATTGTTGGAGCATACATGTGTACCAAGCATACATACCTCAACAACTCTTAGGTCTTAATAAATGTAATTTTAAGCTCAATTTATGGTAGTTATCTACCTACATTTATTCTCTTAGATTTGATAACCATGTGTGTTTCTGTTTAATTATTAATACTGCGTAAATGTAATGGTTATATTACCTATGTTATATATCCTATTATAATTAATTTAGATATAAATGTTTCCAATAAGTAAGCCACTGACGGCACCAACAGTTTATAAATTTTGTAACGTAGTTTTGAATGATTACCCGCGACACAGGATTTAGTTCCTAGTGCGGGAATTTATAGTTATTTCTATGCCATGTAATATCATTTGTTTGTTCTCTATTAGCCCTGTAAGATATTTAACTTATTGAGTTTTTTTTAATTACTAAATGAAACCGAGAACTGTTTCTTGTTAATATGTATCAAACCTTTAAGAGTATTGTTAGGTTTACACCACTGTTACAGGTTTAGATTCAATTCAATAGAGTCTCGTGTATTTATTTTATTGAATAGAATAATTTGTTTTTTATTGAGTTAGATGTCTAAACTTAATGACTTGTTTATCAAAAAAACGAGCAATTATTACTTCCGTGAAATATATACCGGGTTATATCAAGGAAAAATTTGTGATTAAAACTAAACAGTCTTCATTAGCACCAGTAACTAGTTATTTGTTGAGGAAATAAATGATTATCTAAACTAATTATTAACTCTGTTTCGTATGACAATCAAATGACCAGGTATATAGGCATTAAAACTCCCAGTTCAAAATTAATTATCAAACAAAAATCAATACCATACGGGGATTGAAGTTATTTCGCATATCAATACTATACGGGGATTGAAGTTATTTCGTCTATCAATATTATACGGGGATTGAAGTGACTTCACTTATCAATACTATACGGGCATTAATGTTATTTCGTCTATCAATACTATATGGGGATTGAAGTTATTTCGTCTATCAGCACTATACGGCGATTGAAGTTATTTCGCTTATCAATACTATACGGGGATCCAAGTTATTTCGTCTATCAATACTATAACTAGTAAGTTTATAAAAATCGATATTGTAAGTTTATAAAATCGGAATTTTATGTTATGAAATTTCAAAGATTACAGTTCTAATGTTAATTATTAACTGCTGTATATCAATTATATTACTATGTTTAATTAGCCTCAAATGATCGCAATTCAGAGGTAGTCAGAATATGTTGGTATTCCTAAGGAATGAGTTACTAAGTGTATTCTGCAAACCAAAACACAACAGATGAAATTGACATTAATTACATTTAAACAATTGAATTTGGTGGTGAATATATAATATACTAGCTTTTGCTCGCGGTTCCGCTCGCGTTAATGTAGACTTGACTTATTACTCAGGAACATTACTTTTACTTGAGTGACCTTGTTTTTTGTCTTTCTATTAAATTGAAATAAAACGAAGTACTTAATTTACATAATAAATATACTTTTTTTTAACTGACTACATTGTTAGCCTGGCTTGCCTTTACAGTTTGACCGGACTACCTAATATATACATAATACGTATAAATATTTAGTAATTATGGTGGAACCGTAGTCACGATTCGTAGATTATGCGATGATGGTTCATGTTATCGAGTTCAGTCTGTCGAAGAAAGTTAAGTCTAAATCATACAATGAGTAACGATTTCAGTCACTAAAATATATTGATGAAACCATTTATCAAGCAGCGAAACGTATGTGCCCATAGTTGTAGCCCCTTTAATTTAATCACCTTGAACCACATCGTTACTTAAATTATCATTACTGAACTTTATAATATATTCAACGTTAAATCCATGAAAATATAAAAAATACCTCAAAGGATGAACCCAACATCCTGATCGCTGAAGCAGAGACACTGTCATTTTTATTTACATGTTTCGTGGCTAGACATATTTCAATATAGAATCTATATTAATATTATAAAGAGGTAAAGTTTGTGAGTTTGTGACGTTCTAGGGGGTAAACTCAGGAACTTCTGGTCCGATTTGAAAAATTCTTTTAGTGTTATATAGCTCATTAATCGAGGAAGGTGTATATAGCATCAAGACCAATAGGGGCGGAGTAACGATGAAAAATTTCAAAATCGGGTTATTGTTTTCCTCTTGAGATCTTCTGCTGCGTGTTAGTGTTAGCGGACGAAGTCGCGGACAGGACCTAGTATTTTATATCCATAATATACCTTAATCAATAAGAAGGTAATACTCAATATGTATATTTAAATATTATAAGGATTTATAAGTAGATATGTAAGTAATAATAATAGAATGTTAATACTAATATTATAGGAATATATATGGATTTAAGTAGAGATACCACCAATACATGTAATGTCAACCAACCGAGAACTAAATTATTATCACCTGCCAGTCTTTTTAAACGAAAGCCACATGGTAGTCAAACCTTGACATTCCGAGTGTTAAAAATAATTCTCTAGTTTAGTTAAATGGCATCGATGTTTTTTAAATATACACGTTAAATTTTGAACGTTAAGGTTGAATATTGGAAAAAATTGTAATACTATTGTCGGTTGTGCCCTGCGTTTTGGGGTGAGTGTTTTATTTTACGACAGCCGCCACCCCTGCTGCGCCTGCGCACGTGGCTCGAAGGGACAACGGAATACGGGCAGATGTTTCGTATTTAGGGCATGTGGAACTATATAAATGTATATACAAAACTAAATAAGATATTTAGAACAACCTCTTACTTTAGCTGCATTTTTAAAAATTTAAAATTATAATTATTCCAAACAAGTCCTTGTAATTGAATGTATTTGTGTAAAGTTGATTAATTTTGATTTTCATGGTCAATTCAAAGAAAATATACTTTAACATATCGTATAAGTCTTATTGCTCTGTGCAAGGTGATAAGACATCGTGACGTCATTAGTCATTGTAAGATTTGCATAAATTCTCGAGTGCTCACATAAAGCATTCACAGATAAAAATTATTAAATTTTGAAGAGTCCGATTAAGCTGTATAGATTATTATAACAAATGAATCTTAATTTTGTAACGTATTCGGGTCTACATGAAGTTTGTATATGTATTAATCTTCGCGGGTCACAGAGTTGGCTAATCGGTGTACGAGTGTATATTTTATCAAGTTCTTATCAACATGCAGCCAATATGCGATGACGGGCTAGAACGTATACGCTGCGAATGGTCGCATTCCACACTATTATGTTCGCGAGATTCCATGTACCTACTACAACAAATGTACGTCTCGCTTCTTTCATGTAGCGGCGAATTTTTTTGCGTTGTGAACTCGTAAATCAAACCGTAACTCATTACATGATAGCAATACCAGTTAAACACAGAATAACACTATAGCAATACAATGAATAGAGTATTTACCTCTAAGTTATGATAATACAGTTAACATTTCAATGTCAGATACAATGGATAAATAAAAAATGAATAAAAAAGCAGGAAATCATAGTGGTTTGTCAGAATATAATTAAATATTAATGTGTTGAGTACTTACAATAATTATGATTCCCACGACGTTCCACAGTATAAACAATTTAGTTTTTCACTTAATTAATAAAGAACTGACACGACGATTCGATGTGTTCTTCAGTTTAATAATGTTCTAACTACTGAAACATTCATGACAATGCTATAAAACCCGGCGTACTACAAAAATCAATAGGTATGTATTAAAATCGCAATAACCCCTAGTTACATTCGTGAGAATAACGCGTCACGTTACGCGATAGTACCTAATGCGACGCAAAAAATATCGTACTGATCTAATGTTTATAACAAATACATTGTCCGTCAAACACTTATGAAGTTTATTGTTATTTCATAAAATCCAACTATCGCGCCACGACTCTGTTGACGAAATAGTCGCGTTTGACATTTGAGCCGAGCCCACTACGAGTGGAATTCGCGGAATGTCAAATATTTTCAGTGCTGCCATCTGTGTACAAGAATCTCAATGTTCGCAAAGGCGGCACACTGGAGTACACGACGTAGTCGTTCATTGTTATCAACAAGAATATTATTTATATTCAAGTACGACTAAAAATGATATATGTGGTTTATGATTATAATATGTCGTAGCTAGTTTTCTTTTTAGTTTGATATATTGTTTAAAATAAATGAAAATATGAAAGTATTGCACCAACTCTGTGGCACGTTTGCGAATCCAATGGAATGCGTCCAGTGTAAGCCGCCTTTGGAAGACGTCAGTGGCGCGCGCAGGCGTGATGTTGGTTACGGCGCGGCGCGGCGTCTGCTACAGGGTTATCGACACATACCATAGAGGCGAGGAGTAGGGTCGCAGCAAGCGCCGCGCCGCGTGCCACCGCGTCAGCCTGCGCATGTACCATAACAGTTTCGGTTCGATACTTTTATTAGAATGTGTTTGAGATAATGACTTTTCTCGACCATAACAAGAATTATTCTTTTGCATATCTTATCGCAAACAAATGTATGAAAAAAAAACAGATATAAAAATTAATACAAGTGCCTATTTATAACTGTTAAATCATACACAAATAAACTGAAAATTCAAGTAACTCATCACATGTAATTTTATATGTATATTCCCAATGTATTTGTTGATTATAGATACCTGGAAATTATATATTATATTTTATAAGTGACGCGATGCGTGATTTTTTTTTAATAAATCGTATGGAGATTTCGACAATTTTTTTTTGTCTTAAAAAAAAAAACATTCGTACCCTCGGCTCTAGTAGAATATAACTACGTACTTAAGAAACACATTAGAAAACAATTGAAGTCCATACTCTATGTTGAATGGAATAGTACTGAAAATCTACCCTTATTTCAATGTAGTCTAAGGCGGGAATGTACATTCTACTAATTTAGAGAGATTGGTTAAATTTTTTGTTACGTTTTCACTTTTGGGCCCAAATTTAATTATTTTACCATTAAAGAAACTCAAATAAATATATTAGTTCGCAATCAAAAGCCTATGAAAACTGTCATGTCTCTTAGAAACGTAATTTCGGTTTCAGCCAAATACGGATTAATTATTAGTAGTGTTCCATAAGAGAAAATATTAAAATTCTGAGTATTAGTACCATCAACTTTAATGTTCTCATACAGTTTTCAGGAAAAATACTATTATCTTTTAATATTATTAATTTATACGATATAACAAAAACACGTGATATCTATGATATAATAAGAGAAGGCTGTTATTTAATGTCAAAATCTGAATTTCAAACATAGTAAAAGGATACGTAGCCCGAACGTTTCGAAGTAACATCTGAAATGTACGGTCGTTTACCGCCATCTCTTAAGATCTTTGACCAACTAAATCACGGGTGCCAATAATCCATTCGATATGATGACAGTATAGTGCTTTAGCATTCTACGAAAAGTTGTTATAAAGCCTTTTTAATTTATACATTTGAGAAATGTAAATAATTCTACAAAATATTATTAATTTTTCCAAGATGTTTTTAAAAATTACAAGTAGACAGATAACGTAAAAAAGTAACAGATAATACACGTATCTAAGATGGCGCCACTTTCCTAAGAAATATTCAGGCTCAGTACATTTTAATAAAGAGACCCGCGATAACTTACCTTTTTGTAAAGAATTCTTTTAGTCATCAACATGTTTGTTTTTTACGATAATATTCCTTAATTTTATTTTATTTTTTCGACGAACTTATTACTCTACTGGCCAAGTAAGGCCTGCACAGCTTCACCGGACTACTCGGACATTCCTTAAAATATTGTGTTGGCGCTGGTTATCTTCATTATACATTCACAGATATGTGTATATGTTATAATCATAGAAAATTGATACTATTTCACATGTTATCTGCTCTATATATTAGTGATATTAAATTATATATTATAAATTAATTTAATTCTAATTTTGAGCGGTATTTGATCTCAATACACTTGACATGGTGGAAGAGATAACCGTGTAATCAGTACACAAAATCTTTATATATAATCTTCTTCTGTACGTGAGCATGTCACTGAAATCCGCCTAAACGGCTGAAGCAATTTTGATGACGTTTTTTATGAGTATTCAGGTGGATCCGAGAATGGTGCAAATTCACAACTGAACCCAGTAGGTGGCGTTACGATTTAATTTTAGTATTTTTTTTATTGTAAAGGCGACACAACGTCCACCAGCCCCGCTAGTATATGTATAAAATTCAATATGTAAAAATCGTAGTCCGGTGAAGCTGTTAAGACCTTAGACCAAGGGTCAATAGCGTAGTCATTTCGAAAAAAATCAATGTGTAAAAATATTTTTAAAAATATGTAAGTTACAATATATATTAGGTATATGTGATTGGAGTTGAAAAAAACAGACATGTCCATTACATAAATTTTATTTTATTCTAAACACAACATTCTTAATAAATCTCATGAATAAAACAACGCATTTCAAACGAATATAAGCAACATTTACTTATTGTTTCTAAAACATTACGTTGTATTTGCAGATATAAACTATAATAAATGGTTTACTCGATGTAAGGTCCGTTTAAATATGCAGGATATATTTAAAATTTTACAGGGTATTGGATTATTCAGGCTATGATTCTACCAATTTAATTTTTTTTTGCTCACGTTGTTTCTATTATCTATCTGTAAATAGTCTCTTGGAATGGAATTTAAATCGTATTCATTAATTCATAATAATAGAACATAGTACTATTTATTAAGTAGTGTACTTTAATACTGCAGATGTTTTATTTCATTATACAGGACGAAATATGTAAATGCAATTTAAAGCGAAAACAAATAATTGATTCAGCAATTATATTTAAAATCCGAGTTTGAATTAAGTAGAAATTATTTTGGACTTTATACTTTGCCATAAGAATAATTATTGATTATATAATTTAAGCTTTTGACCACTTGGTCTTGACTTGGTTATAATTTGAACGAGGTCAAAACAGTTACCTACAAGAATAAATAATATTATGTTCTATTGTTTCAAACTGTATAGAGGTTTCATCTAATATTAACGACAGGTGTTTTCGTGATGTATTGACATAAAATATATTTTTTAAATAATCCTTTGAAGGAATTCTAAATAACAAAGTTGAACATATCTTTGTAAATTTAGTAAAAAAAACGTAGGAATTCCTCATTAGGTAATATTATTAAAAAACATTTACTAACGTACATCACATAATTAGGTATAATAATTTGGTTCCATTTTTAAAATACGTATTCAATGTACACATACATTAAGTAATATTCCTATACAGGACCATATAACGTGGATATGTGATGTAACAGTAACATACTTCTAATAACATATTTTTGTCGATGACATCGTTCTGACTTCATTGGAAAATCGCGCGATCGTTCGATTCGTAAACCCTATTCATTGTTACGCACTGTACAGATATACTTTTTTTTTTCATTTCTATAGAAAAAATCACGTGTAGTTTTACTTTTTCACACAATTTCTTGCAATTTCTGTCACTGACTGACGTGGTCACTACAACGTCAGAGTGACGATGAACAAGGCTTTAATAGGAACAAAAGAGTTTCAGTGTTCGAAATAGATACATCAGTGCTGTACTAATGCTGTAATATTAGTCAGGTATTAAAAATCATTTCAAAGGTAAGCTAGCAATTCAACGTATGGGCCGTAAACATGATCTCCCTCCTATATTAATTATATTTGATAAATTCCCACGTCATAGTCCTGTATTAATTAATGAACTATAATATTAAACGATTAATTATAGATTTTTGATAATTTATTTCCTTAAGAATTATTTACCGTTTATTTATAATGATTTATACAAGATGTTCTTCCAATATACACAAAGTAGACAAATACATATGGCTATTACATTCGAATAACGCAAATTGGCAGCCTGTATTTGTATCGCACTAAACGAATATTTCTATGTTGTTTAATTTGTCTAATGTGTTTTTTCCTCATAACACAGTTATAAATATCTCCAATACCATGTGACAAAGTGATAAAATGTGTGAAATGTGTAAAATGAGACGGTATTTAATTTTAAAACGAATGTAAAACAAAAACCATACCACGATGTTTAGAAACTCTATTCAAGAGTATAATTAGTCAGTATCTATACTTGATTTGTTTCAATTACATCATTTCGTGTTAACTATGATATTGAAGTCACGAGACGTATAGAGAGGACATTTATTTGGCATTAATTTATTTACAAAATATTTGGCTAGCAAAGCCAAATAAAAGGTAGAAGAGTTGAACAAGAACATGAAAGAAACGCCAGATTATAAGGCATGGAACAGTATAACGTTACATTTTCAAAAATTTTATTGTATCTAAAGTGGATACTGGACTCTCAGGCGTAGCTAGAGTCATAATCGATACCTGTATTAAAACCTAATGGGGGACCTTTTTAGTTATATTGTATGTTGTGCTTCTCACCGCGCGAAGCGGCTGAGTGCCTTAAGCGCTCGCCTTAGTAGTCCGGTGAAGCTGTTAAGACCTTGCTGGGTCAATAGCGTAGTCATTTCGAAAAAAAAAAACCGCGCGAAGCAGGCAACTTAACAACCTGGCTTTTATGTTTTTATATTAAATCTACTGGTATTTCATTATTTATTTACATGTTATGCTTTAAATACGCAATGGCGGACTTAATGCCCAAGGCATTATCTAATCTGTAATCAATCAATATTTGAGTTTACATATAACCTGGGCTTTTTAGGAGGGGCACGCGGATACTCGCAGTTCCTTTAAAGGGAATTTCGTGAATATAGAAAGATTGCCATAAAAACTGAAAAAAAAATGAGTTTAATAAAATCCAATCTTGGTAACCTTGACAAAAAAAAATCTGTGACAAAAAATGACAAAAAAAGTCTGTTTTCTTATAAGTCACAGTTAGCCATATATAAAATCTAATCAATCATTCTTGAATAGTTACAGTGTCGCACAGAGGTTTGTGGTTAAGGTAGATTATAGGTCGTAAAAAATTATGGAGCTATAATTTTTGAAAATTAATGTACCTCGAAAAGAAGTTACAGAAAAGCCTGTGTATGACATTTCACAAATTTTTGCTTACATATTCAAAGGTCTCTATAATTTTGGGGCCACGTATCATTAAGGCTGATATGACGACAGTTACTCCTTTGAATGTAGTTTATTCATAGAATTGTGATCATCTTCTTAGGTACTTTCTTACGAATCAAACTTTTTAAAACCATGTAGTCCATCTTTAATTTTTTGTTGTCTCTGTAGGCTTGTATAACATGATTATTTTTATACCAAAAGTATAGAAATACTTATCTATTAAAATTTGTGAACTATAAAGAAATCCTTTTACTGTAGTTACGGGATATAATGATAGAACATCTTGTATAAACCGAATATATATCTATCTACACATTATATTGATCTAATCATAAGCTGTGCTTTCTCATAAAAATATTTTAGTTTCTGTCTACATCAATAGGGTGTGTATTTTTTATTGTTATTTCTAAACATTCTAATATTTTGGTATACTTGATTAATCCATGCTTTTATTTTCTACGGATTAAAGGATTTTTGTCTTAATAAAACAAGCTATGTAAAACAAGAACTTAGTATAGTGTAGAGAATCATTGTATTAGAATTTTTCAGACAATTAGTAAAAACTGTAGTACATAATCCTTATGGGTTGTTGAAAGGGACAGCTGGATATTAAAACTTTTTTTTTAATTTGTCCATACAGATTAAAATCCTATTATATACTATAGTAGTAATCATTATGTCAATATGAAGCACATTTATTTAAAGATAATTTTTTTTTAACTCATTAAAGCTACTGACCCCACTACCATTATCAGCTTCATCAGGATTAAACAACTTCACAGATAATCACTTAAAATATTTATGTTCTTTAATTAGCAACCATGAACCATTCATGTACTTATTAATGAGATTGCCTTATTAAGACAAAAACCTTAAAATGGATCCGTGTAAGACACGGAGGAAATTACTTCAACAATCTAAATTACATAAGTTCACTACTACGTACTTTTAATTTAAATCTTAAATTATCTTAAATTAATTTGGTAACTGTATATCTTTGAATATATTATAACTTTAATAAATTATGTTTAAAACTTCAGGGGACGGCTTAGCGTGTCAACTGAATATAACAATTTTGTTTTCACTAAATTTAATCAGAAATATTACCTTTATTAAATGCGAATGAAAAAGTTTTTGTAATTTAAAATACAATTATTAAAAGGGAAATATGAATTTATGAACTTTCTAATTTTAGTTTTTAAATGCTCAATAATATTATACGGCTACTTATCTATATTTTAATATAGCTGTGGATAAAATATATTCTAACAAGCGATCTCTGAATACACTATCAATACAATAATTAACAATAAATTTGTAGGAAATAAATATTATGTCGGAAACAGAGTGACAAACAAATTATGTATTTCTCAATAGCGAAGCAATAGCAGAAATAAATAATAATTGAAATAGAACGAAAAATATCAGTATATGTACCAGAAGTAAAAGTAAATTAGAAAGCGCATTTTTTCTAGAAACATCTTCGTAAGTATATTTTAATATTACGTGTACAGACGTATAATCACTATCTTTGCTTTTTTAAGGCTTAAATATGAGTGATGCCTAATCCGAGTTCTATAATTCAAAGACCAAATTAAACCATTTCTACTATAGCTTAATAAGTTAAAATACGTTGTACGTAGGAGACAGATTTGATATAAATTAAATACACCCAGATCTTACTTATTAAATCTATGTCAGTAAAAATATAAACAAACCTATTAATAATAACTCCATGAAGGTCCACGCTATGACTAAATTTGGTACATTCGTTGACTAACTTGACAAAGCCTTATATGTTGTATTTTCACGGGTAATGTCAATTCCAATACTTTTTTTAACATTAGTTCAAAATTTCGTGTAATAGGGATATCGTAATACTGATTGGCTATATTAGTTCACCTTTTTACTAATCTGAATTGAAAAAAAAAACTAACAGTCACTAAAAGTATTACGAAAGGAAACTTTAAGCATAAAATATGTATTTCGTACATATAATACAATTCAGGAAACATTACTCTCAATAAGTTTGGATTGTTAGTAAAAAAATATAGTCGTATAGCTGCAAATATTGTAGTTGGGTGGTATACAACCAACTTCTTTAAATGGAATGTGTTCTTAACAATAAAAAGAGAGACAGGTAATAATTCTCCAAACATTTTTTAAAGTATTAGCATAGTTTAAAGCCACTTACACAATCCATGACATTTGGAAAATATAAAAATTATCTTTGCTAATTAGTTTAGTTTATTATTAATATATATTCTCTTCAATAATAATTGTAGTAAGTAGTATACATTTTGCGTACAAGCGTAATTAAAATTCTTAAATGAACCAGTAAAAAAGTATTTTGGCGCTACAAATATAACAACTTAATTCTATAACTCAACATTGGAAGGATCTGTTACGGAAGCACAGCAAACAGGTTTATGGAATTTTTTAAGGTATATATTAAACAATTTTTTTAAATAATAACAATTATTTATAGTTTCAGGGTATTAAGTTTTTATATGAGATAGTGGAAAATTTCAGTTAGCTCGTTTTTTCTTAAGAAAGTAATTATCAAACGATTCTTATTAAATTTAAATGTAAAATGATTTCATAATAATGGCATTATCATATATTATATCAAGTTAAACAAGATACCATAATTCAAATAGAATAAATTGATTTCTTTTAAAGGCAATGCTGTAAGCACTCCTTTAGTTAATATACATATAAAAATATCACAATAAAACTAAATTACACATTTATTATAAGTTTAAAAATGATATGTAGATAGACGATTAAATGTCTATAATATGTTACGTGGACTTATAATGAAATATAGAATAAAAACACACGTATCTGTTATAAGTAACATTATAAATATGGATGGGATGTAATACCAAATGTCATATTACTATAGGCCATCTTTATGTGTTTTATCGATTGCACTCAAATATTAAATATAATTATAAATAAAATTTTCATAGTTATATGAGGGTCATCAAGCATTATAGTTTCACGATTGTTATAAATATATATACGTAAATGCGTACAGAATTATGTTTATATGCATTATTAATTAATTTTCTCAGTGCCGGTCTTGTAAGACGCTCGCAGATTTTAAAACCCGCGCGGTGCCCTATTAAAGTCATAATTGAGTTTTTGGCGGGATCTTAGTTTGTCATGTGGTGGATTTTACGTTTTATTCATTATCTTGTGTTATTTGACTCTATATTTTGTAAATTTGGTGGCGTTTTATTGGGCATTAGTGAAGTGAACGGAAAATAATAACACGGAGCATGAAATTCTGAGATGCCACGAAAACTTCCTGGTAGGTTCTAACAAGGGATCACACGCCTGTAATATTATTCTACTATAACGTCCATTCAAAGAAATCATTGACACTGGCAAGTGCTTCTGCGAAGCCAAAACAAAAAGAAGAAGAAGTCATTATTCTTCAGGTTTTTAATATACGATACTGTATTAGACAATGTTCCAACATTACCATAGACATTTTGACAATAACAACTGACAGAGATGTGAAATAGAAATATATAAGGATTCCATAAATGTAAAATATATTATACATATGTTTTCATTGCTCTTTTGGAGTCGGCTTTCGCAAGAGATATTAGGTGAATTCTAAAAATTAAATATCGTTATTATCCTATCGGCTATAATAAACAATGTATCGGAAAACTTACTAAAGCTCTGTCACATATTAAATAAAAACTATTAGACAATGACACCCATATAACCTAGCATTAACAATGACCATCTTGCATTAAGGCCGGCACTGAGTCAGTTAAATCGCTAACTAGGCGGGTCACCACTATACCGAATGGACTCAATAATATTTTACCTATTATTTATTTACCCGTCCCTGACTATATATGGTTATCTATTATAAACCGTAATTTAATAGAAACCCACTTAAATAATCAGTAAGTTTAAAATTTTGAATAATTAAAAATAATTGATCAAAACGATGAGTTAAAACAATTTATAAAAACAACTGTTTGAAAAACTGCAGTGGACGATCTCTTGACATGAGAGGCCTACGGTCTGTCTCTCTATCTTCTTGACTTACACCAGCACACGGTGTCATTCTCAAAGGCCTGGTCGATGACGAGGCACCACATCTACGGCACTGAGTGCGTCGGACTCCTAATGGTCTCTGCCACCACCACATTCCGTCTACTGAGGCTTCGTTATTACCTATATCGTACCTAGGCTCGTTTGTATAACGGTCGTAGCTTTTATCATACCCTGATTCGTATAGAGCGGATAAGTTATAATAGTTATTTGCCCAACTCCTATCGGACCTCGTAGAAGATTCGCTGTCGCAAGGAGTGACGGGCGCGCTTCTAATAGTTTTCGGCTCGTAGTATGCAATTGTCTCGTCAGTTAAAGATCTGCGTTTCTGAAAAGATACAATAGAAAGGATAGTAAATATTTTTGACGGATAAGATGAATTAAATATTTTTAACTATTGTATAATCAGTTCCAGAGTTAATTGTAGATGTAAGTTGTATTCAAATGTCGTACTTGTAATTTGTAATGTTAAATTACGCTTTGATTTAAAGCTTAAAATATTATTTTAACAATTCCTTTAGTTTCGTTTACTTTGTCACTTTTTTATATCGTAGCGTTTACAGTTTGACCATAATGTTACCTTATGTTAAATGACGATATTATCACAGAAAAGGTAAATACGTATTGAATATTAGCTCTAAAAAGGTTACGTTTAAAATTCACTGCGCTTGCTACATGTTCGCCATCTTGCTCTTTTGTCTCGCTTTGGTTAGGTTTTGTTAGACTTACGAAAAAAGGATAACTCGAACTTGGCTCGGGCGTGCGCGATGCATTTACTACGAAACCTTTCAAAGCTAGAACGTATTATATTTTTTTTTGTAATAACACCGATTAAATCTATGGAGGATTGACTCTCAAGATCAGCTGCCATGGTAGCAGGTTAAATACGTATTGAATACTTGCTTTAAAACAGTCTGTGTACTTACGTATTAAATGCACCACGCTCG
>JACEII010000019.1:4802377-4819329 GCA_014332785.1 Antheraea mylitta
AGCGCGTTGCATTTAATGCATAAATACCCAAACATTTATAAGCAAGTATTCAATACGTAGTTAACTTTTTTGTAATAAATCCCTAATGATTTTAACGAAGTACTATTTTAAGTAAAACAAGGAAAATGATTCATAAGCAACAAAGCTATGATAACCATTATTAAGAATCAGAAATAATCAGATTTTCTAAAGAAAGATATCTTTCTCACTACTAATAAACACAAACGAGAAGATTAGAATCGGAATTTAATAATATGTAATTGTTATCATGTTTGTTTGTTGACATTTGTTTAAACCTTAGTTAAATCGGATTCTATATTTGATTATTGTAGATTTATGCACACATAATGAAAATACACTTCTTCTGAGGGTTGTTATGTGAATGTCAAAAGTACTGAACGTATCGGCATAGGACTATAATCATTTGAAGGGGAATTTTTCGTAGAAGGTTTGGGTGTTATTTGGATTCGTTTGACCTTATGCCATTTTTTAATGCCGATAAGACGATCGGTATCAAACGTATGGTAGGTACTAAACCCGCATCATTAGCAAAAGAGCTCCAATTTAGTTGTAAAATTAAAAGAAGCGGTGTATAAAGCATTAGCTTAGCAGCTAAAATATATTACATGTCGAGAGAGTACCTTCATAATATCGAAGTTGGGTAGCTTAAAGCGTCACACCTCCTGTAGAAATTTCACAGGACACACGCCTTGTCGATTATCGCCCGAACGAATCATCACCATGCCATCCACTTCATCACCAACTTGGATGACAATCTGATCTCGTAAAAGCATCAGTCCATTATCTCCGTCGGACACCTGAAGATTATTTTTCAATATTTTTTTAAATGGTTTGTGTTGGTATCTACATTAATAATTTGTGTAGTTATTAATATTTGCGAACACCAGATATATGATATTAATCATGAGATTTTAGGGAGTATTACTCTGAGTTAATATTCATTTATTGTATTACTATAGCTACCGTAAGAAATATCATTTATAAACTCGTAATACGAAAATTCCGTTCAGATGATACGTTACAGTTTACTTACCTGAAGATTATGAGTGACTTGAAGCGGTCTTTCTCCCGCTTGTAGTTTGGTACAATATTTAGAAGGAAAATATCCAATTTTGCCCAAGCATTTTCCTTTCCACCAATCAGGATCAGAGGTATCGATCACCGTAACCTTATAGCCTGCTTTGAGGTCAAGTTCATCATCGTGCCGTGATTTAAAATTGTACAAGATCACGTAAAGGTTTGTTGGAAGTAAGCGTTGATGCTTCTGTAATAATTAATGTATTTTAGTACAATTAGTCTTTTTTTTGAAATACAAAACGGGCTTTTGATCTACTGGATGTTGTATTATCACTGCAGCTTATAGCCATTTATTTATAACCAACTGTAAAAACGATAGTGATTTTAACCACGGCCAGACCTTTATTTCAAAGGTTGGAAATGAAGGATTTCTAAGGATTAAATTAGAACATCTTGATAAGTTGCGGGTTTTGCTAGAACTAGATAGACCCTTCGAATTGAAATACAGCAGCATGGGTTTTGTTACTTTACAAGAGAAATTAGTGTCTCGGTAGAGTTTCAGCAGTTGAATCTGTAACTGCTTATTAAAATTATAATTATGATTTAAATACATAATTTTGGCATAAATATGCTTAAAGCTGGGTAGAAACCGTTGATTTGTCAATTTTTAATTAAGAAAGTTAGTAAATTAATTAAATGTAACTTTTTATTAGGTTAAAGATTATTCAGGTTTTCTTTAATCTCCGTTAAATTTAAGTTCCGTTACTTTTAATCTGACACGTGAGTTGATGAAGACATTTTTTTAATTGCATGCTATGCCGATTCCGAGTACGTTTGGCAATTTAAATGTAATAAAACAAAACAAATGAAATAGATAATGTAGTAACAATAACAAAGAAGAAAGGTATGGAATTTCCAGTGGAAGTTATAAATCGTTCAAAAATAAGGCTCAGAATTTGTTGAGAAATTTACTCGACCCCTAACAGATATTTTATCTTACAGATTCTACTTTTCTGGGTGCCCTTGTTGTAGGTAAAATATTATGTTCTTTGATGTACAACTGTCCTATCATAACAATCTTTGACAATTGATTTGGCATTGTATAAGTTACTAACAAAAATACTCACGTTTGGTTGTTTCACCGGTGAAGGACAAGGACTAGCACTGTTAGAGGAAAGGCTTTTGTCCGGTTCATCGGGTAATTCGACACTGCTCATCCGACCTCCTCGGGTACTCAATAATCTCCTGCTATGGACTGGTGATGATGGAGCTATACAATTGAAATCGATTAAACTCAACATATTTTGCAGTTTATTTCAAAACCAAATGATTATAAACACATAGTTTTATTCATTCAATATGTTGGCTTCATTCTAGTTAAATTACATGGGAATGGATTAAAGTGAAAATTATTGTTTATTTTTTTAGCTTACTTTTTTTCTTGGTTCTAGAGTTATAGATTTTTGTTAATTTCACTAATAATGTTTCAGTGTATTAAATATACCTTAATTTGTTATATTCCTTAGTAAGAAACTCCTTACAAGTATTAATAAAATGCAGCAATTGATTCAAAAACCTTTCATTACTTTAGTTACTTTCAAGCATTATGCTTTTTTTCCTGGAATGTTACCGTTAGTTTAATGGCCTCATTTGTATATCTATTACAAAATTAGTGTATAAAATCATAAATAATTATCTGTATAAACATAGAGCATGAGTAACTAGCTTATTAAAGCTACCTTATTTATTAAATAACGCAGGAAAACAATGTATCAGTTAATCGATACTGACAGTAATTAATGTATTATTTTTGTAAAGTTATCTTTTGCAACAAAAATATAGTGTATATAAAGGTCGGTAAAGATTTCCCGTTTCTAAAACAAGTCCATTTACTTCATTATTTTCCTTGCGATTTTATATAAAAAATAATAACGTACATGAACGCGTGTAACTGTAAATCGAATAGTTATTTATTCTATTAAAACCATGCCTCATGCAAGATGCTCTGCTGTTACCTAGAAAAACAAAAATAAGCTTATTGCATGCACAGATATAGGCTTATTACTAACAATTGATAGTGAAATATATTTGATTGCATTGAATGATGCTGGAATGAATTTGACATTGATTTCTTTACGATATACTAAAAGAGAAAATGTTTACTTTCCCGTCGCAATGTAAAATTATTCATAAAAACGACACAAACTGAAGAGTACATACACAATTCAGAACAGTTATTTGATAACATATTTGGAATTTATAAATATGTTTAGTATAATAGGAAAATCACCAGACTGTACTTGCAGAAGTACTATAACACACAAGCTAAGCCAAGAGGAGGAACTTTTGAAGGTCAACATCGCTTGTGCCCACAACATTGCTCGACATAAATTTACCGTAGTTCAAATAAGCATTTATTTGTTTCTGTAATTGGTATGCTCCTGGCCATATGAAATAATTAAATTAAGCAGGAAATTACATCCCTAATGTAATATAAAATAAAGTATCTCAATTTCTGTATAGCTTTGGTCAATAAGAGTGAATTGAAATTTTTGCATTTACTTATTTGGACTTCGGTGTTTTTATTACTGGCAATTTTCGTACATAGTACACGGCTGCCTTGCGTGGGTTGCTGTTCTCGAGCTGGACGACGTCTCAGCTCTCCACATTCCGGCGAGTCCAATGATAAGCTCTTCATCCTAAGATTCAACTTTTGACGTCTCGGCGAATGTGGTGCTATAACATTTGACTCAATATGAATATTGGATTGTTACTTACCGTAGACCAAGTAAGATAATGAATGTTGTATAATACAATTGGTTTTGATGTAATGCTGTTATGAATAATGAAAACAACGTATGGTGCTCTATGGTTAAGCAGACATGCTCACCTTTGTTAGTGTAAATTAATTATATATTTACATTTGGTGCTGTATAACAAGTAGAACTTTTAGGGTAATTATAAAAAGATTTTTTCGGGATCAATCCAATTATCCAATTAAAAATAGAAAATTAATAGGAACGTTAAAAAAGATGACATTCATAATACTGGCTATATTATTAAAAAAAAAACATTAATTTTGGTGATAATTATTTATAAAAAAAATATTATAAGCAATTTAGTAATAGCTATTTTATTCTAAGCAAATTTTTGCATCACGAGAGATAAACAAGATAATAAATATAAAAGTGCACGAAAAATACAAATCAAAATTACTGTATTACAAAAATAGGAATATAAAGAAATTTAAAATGAAAGTAAGAATTACTTACTTTGATTAAAAAGAATGTAGTAAATATAAAATCTTTTGAATCAATTCAATGTATGCATCAAACATGAGACTACAATCTACTGCACCTATTCTATGGAATTTAACTTTATTTGATGCAGCTTATATAATGTACAGCTTTTAAATAGATAAGAGCCAAGTCATAAATTAGTTTAGGTAATGATATTCAATGCCAAAATTGTATTTAGACCTAGGTATACTACAGGGGTTCTTTTAAGTACGATTTTTGTATCGGTACCAGGTAAGGGACTGGTGCGGTCTGCTTGCCTCAACATTTGGGCACTCTTGGAGTTCTTCATTGAACCTGTGTGGACAAGTAAATAGAAACGAGTCCATAATTACTTCAAAACTAATACTAAACCTTGTGGGTGATTCCCTGAAAAAAATGAAACAAAAAGAAATACCGCTACTCTATTAAGTTTAGTTATGTGTTTGTAATGAAGATTCGTTTTGTAGATTATGAAGTTAGTTTTATCAGCGTAGCTTTAAATAAGTTTGATTAGTTTGTTACCCAAAATGATTTAGCGCAATTATACATCGATGAATGTACTGGAGATTTGCGTAAAAATGTGTATTGTCGACAAACATCGCATGCAGATTTTGGCACACTGCGATAAGCCATGCACCACTTACATCAAAACAATATTTTTAGGAGAATATACTCAAATTGAGAGAAATTATTCCAAGGTACAGAAAGGGATTTTTAAAGTAGATTTTTATTGTAACAGTAACAATTTACATATCACAGTACGCGGGGCGCTTCGGGCTATTTGTTATAAAGACATTCGTGAAGCGATATATGAGGACAGGCCGCACTGCCTCCCTGAATGACTGCTCTTTGCTACGAGCGAATCTGATTATTGATCTTGTTCCCGTAAATTCTAATTTTCGCTAATCATTTTTTCTTGCGGACGCTCGCTGTAGACTTGAGAATGGATGGCGGCGGATCGCCGTTGTCATTAACGAAACATAAGGGCTGCCCGAAAGGTCGTGTTGTCGTCTCCTCCAACTCTGCAAAGATAATGCGCAAACAAAACAAAATAAATAAAACAAAAAAATAAACTCAAATGGTAACAGCTCAAAATATAACAAAAAAAATGAATGTGTACGTAACAATAATGATAAATTAAAAGTCGGTTATGGCGTTTTGTGTTCGTCTAGGGTAACTGACGATATTGGGAGTCCCTTGTAAAGGATAGGTAAAGCCACTAAGGTGTTTGCCGAGCGCCATCTAGTTTCAGTCTTATAATCTAAACTAACACTGCAGTCGCGAAACTAAAACTGAAAGAACATAAAATACCGAACACACAATAAAAACGAGGCACCGTAACCCAGCAGGAGGACGGGACAAAAAAAGCCGCGAGGCCGAGAGAGCGATGCGCTACGTTTGCCGTTGGCGCGTACTTTCTGGTAGAGAAATGGACCGATGCTGCGGCGAGCCGCGGCGCGATCGTGAACCCCACATGGACAAACTCTTGACACCGGCGAAGAGCCTCCGCCGCATACCGCCGTCGGGCCGCGCCGCCGCGCCTATCGACAAGCACTGCTCAGTATCGACCGCACCCTGCCCCCGCCCTGCGCCCGCGACTATGTAGATGCGTGCAAAAACAACTCGACACTACTGAAAACGAGTGATCTGAGTGAAGCTGCCGAAAGGCCATCGCGCATCACACCCCGCCGCGAGGAGGAGTGCGACGGCCGGCGGCCTACGGCGCGACTCGAGCGTAGAAGCGAGCGAGCTCGGGTGCGGCGCCAGACCTGAACTAGAGGAGACGGGTTGCGGCGCGACGGCCAGCCCAGCCGAGGGCCGCGCCGGGGAGCGCGCGGCAGCCGGCTCCTCGGGCGCCGACACGCGTACTACGGGACCCCCGCGCGTATCCCCTCCGCCCGGCTTGGCTATTTCGTTGGCCCGCTTCAGAACTTGGTAGGTCTGATCCACTTCCCCCTCTGAGCACCGAGCGAAATGCGATTAAATACAGTGCGATTGGCGTTACCACGGCTATCACGTTAACAATGGATGTGGGCAGGAATCAGTCTCATGTTAGTGGATCTGTGATCGGATATATGCAGTACAATCTGTGATGTTTGTTAGTAATATCGGACGCTCGGTTTGGGGTCACTCCAGACTGATATCGTACCCTCGTCAATGCAGCTATCGCAATCATCATCAAACTCGACCGATCTCTTGAACGAGATCTTCGCGACCCTCTGTCCTGGCAGCCAACAGTCTTCCACGCCTAAACAACGTCAAGTTAGCTTTCGGTTGTTTTGTTATGTTGTACATATTTGAGATCGTGTAGTGATTTATATAATCTATTTATAGATTAAATAATACATATTATACTATTCTATGTAATAATACTTAGAAATATCGTCATTATTTTATGAAGTATTCTCAAGTTTCATAAACACAGTTTAGAATTTACAACTTACCAAATCGTCTGAATGCATTGTTTTAGTAATATAAAATCCACTTTATGTATTATGCTTAGTTTTCACATACTAAACATGTGTTTTTCTTTGTATTTGTTCACAGGAGTGATTGTAAATACAAAAGTAATATAAAAACTCATAATGTTACTATCCTATGATAACATTGTTCATTACGTTAGGACCGACAAATTTTTTCACTTATGTTTGGGAAATAGATCAACAAAATACTAACTTTCGTCATCAAAGGCGGTCTCTTGAACCCTGTGAGATTCGATCTCGGAGGTACTTTTCTGTCGGCGGAGTAATCGCGACTTGGTCTGGCATTTACCAACTTGAGGCATGCAGTCTGTGTGAACATTCATCTTACATAGACGACACCGCAGTCCTTGCCTAGTGTGCCCTGTTACATAACAAAAAGATTACATAAACTGGTGATCTCCCATTGGTTAAATTCGACCATAGCAAAATGTACAAGTTTTTTGTTCAGGTATTATTGCAATGCAAAAATATCGTGGATTGTAGACGTAAAGAGTATGAAGTATGACGAATAAATAAACGCTTCGACTCGTCGTAACTTGAAAAAAACACTATTTTTTTCTTTTATTGATATCACTAAAGCTTGGCAATAGCAACAAAAAAAAGAATATCGTTTGGGAAATAGAGGAGGGGTTCTACTCAACTAGCTTATATCTGCTTATTTATAGCTATATAGAAGATGCTTCAACAAAAAAATCACATATCTACCGTACCGTTTGTTACTAACTTATACTATGACATCTAAAATCTATGTCTACTTAATAAAATTCTTCTGGTGGATTATAAAGCATATTTTTGCACTGGAGTTCCTTATATAACGTAAGTAAGCGCCAAGTAAAATATGAAAATTCCTAAGAGAAATATATAGAGGGTTAAAAATAGAATAAAAGCTAAGATACTGGCGATCATAAAAATAAGACTTCTTCGATAACGTGCGTAATTCAAGCCCACGACATCTAAAATAAACAATAAGTTTACTAACCTTATGGTACCTGTTAGGAAACCAATAATATATGACCGAACTAAAATGCCCTAACTAGCATATTTTACGAATTCCTTGATACTGTGAGCGGTTTCAAACAGAAAATAACATTTTGCTAACCTATACGATCAAATTTAATAAGTTACTAGCCCCTGCCCGCGACTTCGTTCGCGTAATAATAGTTACTTTATTCCAAAGTTTAAAAAAATCCCGATTATGAATCATTCTTCATTGGTGCTCAGCTCTTATTGATCTAAGCGTGACGATATATAGCCTATAAGCATCCTCGATAAATGAGCTATATAACATTGAAATAATTTTTCAAATCGGACCAGTATTTCATGAGATTACCCTCTACATAGTCACAAACTGACAACGTTACAAACTCACAAACTATGCCTCTTTACAACATCAATTATTAGTATATTAGTAATTAGTATGTTGGTTCTTAGTATTAGTATAGATTCAAAAAAATCAAACAATACTACATAAGTTTAATATTTATCGTACTTAGTATCTTTACGAAAAACAAAACTGAAAAATTACAATTATCTATTCTTAAAATTGATAATAGCTTAATTAGACTACTTAACATTTAAACACTCATTCAGAATACTTTTCGAGCAAAGTTTATTTTACTATATATATAAAATACCATTATATAATTAACAAAATTTACTACTTTCAAGTCAAGCAAAAAATATATAAAAAAGTAGACCCTCTCGAAATTAAGTGAAGCCTTTCTTGCGATACAAGTTTTCCACGACGAAAATTCTAAGAAAACACTGATATTATATATTCACGAGGTAAACAACCTTGATAAATAAGAGATAGATAAATCTTTATTGGCCAGACGATTGGATCGATATTAGTACATGGGTACACTTCTTGGAATACTAAAATATTTGATTATATGTCATGTATATAATTTCGTATTTAATTTGCTGTGTTTTGAACGTTGTTTAATTTTTATAAGTATCTATTTAATCTATCGTCGTGTAATTTAAGAAAGAGACAAAGATAAAACAGTTCAGTACCTCTTTCTCTTTTGTTTGTCAACTGTTTTTTTTTTGTGGCTAATGATATGCTTCAGAGCTTGTTATGAATAAAAAAATTGGAAATAGTGTACAATATTGTTAATAATAATAGTGAAACTCTATACAGATTTTAACAATTCAAAAAATCAGTATGCCCTAAAAAAGGTTGAGAAACGCTGGTTTACACGAAATATCTGTCAGTGTTTATTTTAATGGCAATGGTAATTTTGGTACCAGGCACCAGCGAATACAGTGTGTAGTTATTTTATAAAGTTATTTTAAGTCAAAATGTTCAGTCAATAATGATAATACTTGAAACTGTTGTTTATATGTAAGTCTATGCTGGTACCAATATATTTGATAATTAAATACAAAATAATCATAATACAAAATGACTGCACTATAGTTGACATTAAAAAAAGTACAATATCAGAACGACGGTCACCAGCACGAGCTCTACTATCTAGCGACAGTCGTTACTGTCATACGGTCTTCCAAGCCTCTTGACAACTGGGTACACAGTGGCTGAATTCGAAACGCGACAAACGGAAATAGACACTGTGACTGGTTTATAATTATGTGCATGGTATGAAGTAGCTGGGTACAAATTTCTACTACCCAGCTCCGTTACTGGATACACATTGGCTCAACCACAAACATAATTCGTCTAAGCGTACCACCATACTGTTTGATATATCTGGTGTATGAGGGTCACCTAGCATTTAGACACAATTACTATACACTGACAAGCAACTTCATATTACTGATAATATTTTAACTATCATTATTAGCTTATATCAGTTCAAAATTGGACACAGTTTAATCGACCATTTAAGCCTTTCTCATTTGGTCTGTAACGGCAATAGGGTATATATTATTTTTCCAGTTTGCAGAAATCTTAAAGATGGTAGAGCCACGCTGAAGCTATTACTGGTTTCAGCATGAATGGGTCGGCTCACCCGGGGTAGTACCACTCGACCCACAGAAAACCGACGTGAAGTAATGGTGCTTGCATTATTGGGTTTCGTTCGGTCAGTGAGAGCGCCAGATGCCCACCTCCCCTGCCCTTCCCCCCTCTCACCTCCCTTACTCCCCCTTCCCTATCCTAATCTTATCTATACTATAATAAAACTGTAACAAGTCGAAATCTGTACATTAAATATTTTTTGAAAATTTTAATCAGGGTAGACTATGTTATCGATATAGAAGCCAAAAATAATCTTTTTACAATTTTTGTCTGTCTGTCTGTCTGTCTTTCTGTCTGTCTGTCTGTCTGTCTGTCTGTCTGTCTGTCTGTCCCTATGCACACGCATCACTCCGAAAGTACTGAACCAATCTTGATGAAACTTGACATAGTGATAACTAATATTACGAGATTACATCAAATATACTTTTTGTCTCATAAAACGCAAAGGGTTCTCCAGGATAAAGGATTAAAGTCTAGAATATAAACCCGAATTACTCTGAAAGTACTGAACCAATTTTAACGAAATTTGACACGGTGATAACTAATATTAGAAGACTACATCCAGGATACTCTTTGTCCCATAAAACGCAATGAGTTCTCCAGAATAACGAAAAACAAAAATTTGCAGTTAACGTAACTAGACTTTTTTGCGACACCTTAGTACAAGAGCCGGCAACGTTAAAAGAACAAGAATTTTAGAATACCTGGTTCTTTAATACATCAATATATTTTTTTTTATATCATAAGAGGCAAACGAACAGGTGGGTCACGTGATGTTTAGTGACCACCACCGTCTATAGACACTAGCAACACCAGGGGAGTTATAAGTGCGTTTTCAACCTGTATATGGGGGAGTGTAAGGGAACCTCCGGCACTCTCACTGACCGAACGAAACATTACAATGCAAGCACTGTTATTTGACGTCGGTTTTCTGTAAGTATTCTGGCAGTATTAGCCCGAACGAGCCGACCCATTCATGCTGAAACCAGTAATAGCTTCAGCGTGGCTCTACCACCTACAGAAATTATCAATATATCAATAGACAGAATTTAGGACACTTGGTAGCGGGTTAACGTTGTATTTTTAATAGGCATTTTGATTTATGATTAATCAATAATAAGTTTAGGAACATTTTTTTCAGTAACTTTTAAACGCAATTAAACATTCAGACACATTTTTTATAAACAATCATATATATACTCGCTGATATATTTTATAAATAAAAAAAAGAATGTGGTGTCGTGGGACACCAGGTAGGAACGAAGTTCTTTCAGCTAATGTAGAATCGACACTATTTGGAAAAAAAAATCGTGCTCAATTTTATGTAATCGTAATTCAAATTATCAATTAAAATAACAAAATATGTCTCTTTATTTTTGTTTGACAACATAAAATTACATAGAAATAGAAATAATTACAAAAAAGGAGAAAGAAAAAGATATTATACACTACTCGCTTATGTATACGACTGTCGCGCCTGCGCACGTCTCATTTAACTGTTTTATTCCATGCACTTTTCGTTACAGTTTTACTATCACATTTTTTTCAGTTCGGTCGCGCAGCAAAATCTCTATCTCCTCCAAGCCTGCCGTAAGGAACTTCGTTTCAATAATAAATTTCAAATCAATTTTTTTTTTTTTTCATAGCAAAGAACCAATTTCATTTTATTAAACATTATTGACCACCATATACAACGATAAACGTAAACGTATGACTTGGGATTGACGCCATCTCAAATATATGCGTCGTCGACCATCAGGCTATACAAAGCCGAAATACCTTGGGCCGGCGAGATGAAATATCTTGGTGTTACTTTAGATAAACACTTAAATTTCGATTCACACACAGAAAGAGTGCGAAACAAAGCCGTATGGTCTTAGGTCGTTTCTATCATTTGCTTTGTCATAAGAGTAAAATATCCCCCAGACAAACTCACTTTATACAAAACTTGCATCCGTCCGATTATGACGTACAGTTGTTCGGTCTTTGCACATGCGCAAAATCGTATTCAAAAGTTGCAGGTTCTCCAGAACTGAGCCCTACGTAAAATCACCGGTGCCCCATGGTACGTCCGGAATAAGGATCTCCACAGGACCTGGAGATGCTTTCTGTCTGAGCGTATATAAAATCACTTACAGGTAGTTATTTTGAAAAAGCCGCGAATCATCCCAGCCCGTTAGTGGTATCCGCCGCGAACGATGAACCCGTACCCAACGCTGCGCAGTATAGAAGACGACCGCGACACATTTTTACCGACCCTCCTGATTCAATCACGTCAGCGAACGATCAGTACCAGCCTGTCTCTTTAAACAGAGCGTGTTCTCACCCACGCCCGCATAACCGCAGATCACGCCGCCGTGGTCTGGGACTAAATTTCGCTCCCGTACACCAAATTAGGCCCTTCTCGGCAACGGCTCAAGCCTAGATCTGTTCCCTGGGCGTGGAGCCCTTGAGTACGCTGCTCACGCGATACAGTGACACAAGAGTTCTACCCTTATTTTTCGTTATCCTATCCTACATAGTTTAGAGGATTTTTTCCTACACAAAATATATATAGAAGTTGTTGAGGCACGCATGCTTGGTACACATGCATGTTTCAATAACTTATATACGTATATAAGTTACCGGACTACTAAGACGAGCGCTTAAGGCACTCAGCCGATTTTATTTAGGCAACCAGTTCAAGGGTACACGGCACACCTCGGCTTGGCTGTTGCCTGTTGCATGCAAAATCGCGACCTATCTTAACTAATCTAGCTAACTATTCATATATGTATGAGTTGTTGAAACGTATATGTACACCAACCATACACGCCTCAACAACTCCTGCATATATTTATTATCGGAAAATTGAGAGTTTTTTAGTTCGATAAGGAAAAAAGTAAACCCTTCCACTTTCATGTGTAACATGTTTCATTCATCATCATTCAGTGTTTCATGTGTTTCACGTGTGTGGGGGTGATCGTGTAGTGTTGTAGCAGTGATGTATATTTGTGTGTCACCGTATCGCGCAAGCAACGCACTCAAGGGATCCTTACCGAGGGATTAAACCTGATGTATAAAACTGGCTTGGTTTTAAGGTGATAGGTACTATGATGTGAGTGGTACAGAGATTATTTATAAAAATATATTGGAAATATATTTCAAATACGTTTTTGAAACAGTTTATAACTCTTAGACAATAGTTTCAAGCAAGTGACATTTGACGTTTTCGGCGGGATGTTTGACGCTTCGATACGGTGTTCATATATTTTTCTTTAATACAATGGAGTATAAAAAGGTTTTAATACAAGTCGAAGATAGTTATGATAAAGTAAGTGGTAGAGATGTTTATTCAGTTTTATGTAGGTTAGTTTTTATTTTAATTGATCCTGGTAGATGACGCTACGAATGGGTACTAGGTTTATTTAAAAAATGAATACATGTAATCTGGGTATATGTTTAAGTGAATCCGTGGATAGTTTGGATTCACAATTGGAAACGGTAGTTGTGGCTGCAATCGGGTATCAGTTTTATTTGCGGGGTGGTAGGGCTTTACAGCCTGACTGGGTCACAACCACCATGTACATGACGAAAAAATCCGTAATAGTGATTCGCTTCTGCGCGTCGCGTTTCGGGATCAGCCTGTGCATATCCAGCTTTTTGTAGGCCGGCATGATAGTGGCGACCAGCGATGGATAGTGTGTCACTCGGTGGTCGCTATTGTTTTTGGATTGTACTGTGCTTACCATCAGGCATAGTGCAGGCATTTTGCCGTGCTACGATAAAAAAAAGAAACAATTTTTTCGCGTGATAACCAATTTGGTGCAAACGAAGTTGCACGGGTCAGCTAGTTATCAATATAAATAATCAAATATGTGATCAATATGCGGGTTCTATTTAATGCTATGTACTTAAATCAAACAGTTACAATACTGCAGTCGTAAGGAATGTGGCGCTCTTAACTAGAATTGAAAAGTGGTAAAACTCTGTACCGTGTACCTTTAGCGAAGTACGTCTAACTCTTTTTTCGATTGTGTTTTGAAAACAGAATCTCACAGGTGAATAAAAAGGTATTAACAGACGCAATTTTTTTCATTATACCCAATAAATAAATAACATCATATATATAAAACTCATTAATGCACAAAAATAACAGACGCTACTAGTTTCCTTATCTTTCACTAATATGTATTTTCTATTTTAATATACCTAACTCTTCAAAGTAATTACATATATTTTCAAACATTTTCTTTTATACAGATGGCAATTATTGACAAGCTCATTAAAATTAAGTAATACCTCTAAGAACTTGGGAGCAAACATCGCAAGGCGTTATTTTCTTGTAAGTGTATTCTTGGAAATTATGTGCCTCGGAATCGCCGGTACGGATTGCGTCGCGAGTAGCTCCATTTCTCCTAAAAAAAAACAGATACATTTAACACATAATCTAATGTTCCCAATCTATAATCATTTATATTGTATATTGCTTATATTTAACGATTTATTTACGATTAAAGTGCTTGATTCGTTCTTTATTTAGCTATCGCGTGAAAAAAGTAGTAGGAGGTATAGTGTGTTTAAATAATAATTCTATTATTACCTAAGTTGTGGAATATAATATGCCGCGGCGTGATAATGATCAATGGTAAAATGAGTAAACATAAAAACCGTAATATCTACATTAGATATACATGTCGTGTCATATGTATGGCAAGTGAAGAACGATCAATATATAAGTAAATCCCTTTCCAGTATGTCGGGCAATTTATCATGATGAATTCTCTCGAATTTTATAGAAGTGGCGCGTCATAGATATTGATCGCTCCCATCCAAGGTCAGGAGATACCACGTGGATAATACTACGAGGTGGTCAGTTAACGTCAGTCCATCACTAAGTTAATTACTCCGGTTAATGGCCTCGCTTGTGTAAGAATTACTTAAATGTTTTAACAGGAATTATCCTCTAAAAATTGAGCCGTCACGGGACGCCTGGCAGACGTGAAACATCAAATATGTTTTGTATAAGCTATATGCATAAAAGAACAGATTACGATAGGAATAAGTTATGGCATAATGAAAAGATAAAGCTAAAAACATTATAAATTAGTTCCATAAAATAATGAGTGTTTATTTATTTTATTACATAAATATTAAATACAAAAATTCAAGTAGGCGCTGGCGCGATGTGTTTTGCGACATTTATCAAAGGACGCTAGGTTGTCGGCACGTGCTACGTACCACTAGTAGAACAAGTGGCCTACAAGATAGGGTTGCAAATGTTTTGGAGTATTTCGTTAATAGTGCAATGTTCGTGTTTTGCGTCGCCACGTCAACAATCTGGTTTACCCTTCGCCTATAGATGTTTCACATCAAAACTCAATAAAAATCAACGTTCAGTAAACTACGACATTTGATATCTATTAATTGCGAAATAAATCTTAAGCTGAGAGCAGATTCAACATAATTCAGGGATATCCGAGCAAAATTCATTACGTGGACGTCGCTAGACGAAATCAATGAGCGGGTGAACAATAAACACTACTTGTAAACGTTGTGGAAACATAAAACATGCTTTATCGGAATGTTTACACTACATGGAAAGGGATGTATAGTTTTATAGGTTTACTTCGTAGGTCAAGGTAGCACACTTATCAACACAGGTTCACACTAACAGGGCACAGTTACCTCATCGCCATAACCGTCGACACCGCGTGGTACATTTGATTTTTTCTTTAATGATGCAAAAAGAGAGAAACATCAAGATGAACAAACACAACATAACAATATGGTCGTATGTATATTATGACTATATACAAAATAATTTAAAAAAAAGAATCATTCTTTATAAAATATGCAATATTTAAAAAAAGCGTATACTTCACATATTTATAGATTAGAAAAAGTATGTGATCCAACTATTGCAAACTTATATCTAAACTAATATTTTGAAGAGAAAAGATTTGGTTTTTGATATGCAATGGGTAAACTCAAAAAATAATTAACCAATTTTAAAAATTCTTTCATACATGTATAGAATTACATAATCAGCATTGATATAAAAAAATCCAAGATACACACTTAACATCTCGCAGCCGGCATACGAAAATGAGTGCATAATTTTGAATCATGCAGTCATTTCAGTAGTCTCCCGTCGTATGCCTCCTTGTAAAAACAACTTTAATTCATTCAGGTAAGGTTGGATTTCCAAATTCATAGGTTTATTGCATAACTGTAACCACGTATGTACATCGGGGAGGTTTTGCGGCCGGCTTTGAGCGGAACTTTTATTCGAGATTGCACGTCTTGGCTTATTATATGTCAACCGTCATATTATCAGCGAATAATAAGGGTTATATTTTATTTTCAAAATGTACATTAAATCGAGTCAAGCCGCGGAAAAAATCTTAAAATTGGTTTATAATCATCTACACATTGAATAACTATTTATAAAAAATAATATTCTGACCAAAGAAGACTACATTTTTGGTAACTCTATAATGTTAACATTAGGTAGTAAATAGTAAGTATATATGTAGCAATTTACTATTTTTAAATTAGCTGTTACCCGCGACTTCTTCTTCGTGAAAATGATTGTCTATCTCAATTGTAATTTCGTCAATAATATTCAACCCCTAAAAACCTTTTCCCATATTCAAGTTACATTAGATAAATTTTATCACTGTAGCTTTGTCTTAAAAGAACAATTGTAAACAATATGTAGCCTAATTAATTGCTTGAAAAGTTTTTATCAACCAGCGAAGTAGTCGTCAGAATCGATCTCATTAGGAGTTTATACGTGAAAAAAATAGCACAGAACAGAAACTTTAAACGAGTGCAGAAATGCTACTCCTTTTTCACTGATCAAACACTTTCCGTAATTCTTGTATGCATCTCGTTATCTGTGTTTCGTTATTTACACAGCTCGCTCAGAACTACACTCAACCCTGATTTTCTTATAAATGCTTTCTTATTTGCATGTGTGCAATGTACTAAACGATGTAGATATATTTTTAGTACCTTGAAATACCTTGAACTATCAAATTAATGTTTTAATAAAACTCTTTATATTATTTTTCTTTTAAATCTTAATGTTTCAATAAATATGTGAAAAGTCTACAAAATACAGAATAAAAGAAAGTAATAAATGTATTCGTTGGCTGTAAAAATTATACTCTCCGTATTTTTTTT
>JACEII010000019.1:4819339-4887792 GCA_014332785.1 Antheraea mylitta
TATGAATTTTTACTTAAAATAATTGTTGGCTGTAAAAATTATACTCTACGTATTTTTTTGTAAGTAGTAATTACGGTTTATCAAATTTCTAAAAACTATGTTAAAACCATCACAGAAAAACGTTTTTGTTGTCGCGCGTGTTCTTAAATCATATATTCTAAAATATTAATTGTAATGGTATGTTTTTTAATAATAAACGCCCAGATTAATTAAACTATTTAACTGCAAAAAAATATTATAATAATAAATATAGTAAACATGAATTATTAATTGGTTTTTAGTAACACGTAAAAAATATTTATTGTGAGTTATTCTTTATAGTACTTATGCAATCACGGACTCTTCTGTAGACTTTATTAAGATTCATATTTCCTTAATATACTGTTCCTATGTATCTTACAACGTTTAATCAGCCTTAAATTGGTAATGCTTATATTGACAAGTACCCGTGAATTCCTTTTTACTAGTAAATCTCTTTCTTTTTCTCGAACTATCTACGCTATTGGCCTACCAGGGCCTTAACAGCTTCAATGAACTACGACTAAATCACAGTAATCATCGTATACCTACATAATATATCGCTCAACAAAAATAATACGTATTAAAAGCATGTCCAAATCCGTTGCGTAAAACAATGTTATATTATATTATAGATGTTCTACAAATAAAATAAATCATCGAAGTATTAAATTACATGACTAACTACGTAAACCGCTTTGAAGTCTCTAAAAGAAGCCCTACATGTTTTAATAAGGACACTTCTCTCCTTAATCTTATTTACAGGATGGGAGCTAATGCTTTTATATAATATGTTTGATCAGCTGTAATCTGAGATTTTGTTTGTATAGACGTGTCGAAACCAACGAAGCTGCAGAGTAATGTTAGAGCTAGATTAACTCGTTAACGTCTATTGTCAGATAGATTAAAATCTGCCTCGTTCAATTACTGCCCACATGACGCTGTTATGAAATGTTTGCTCTGGAATTTACGTGAAAACTTAATATGTAACGTACATATTTTGATATTAATTGCTATTGAATTAATGATTTATTAAAACTCTTTATATAATTTCTCAAATAAATATTAATGTTTCAATAAATATGTGAAAGTCTACAAAATACTAAATAAAAGAAAGTAATAAATGTATTCGTTGGCTGTAAAAATTATACTCTACGTATTTTTTTGTAAGTGGAAATTTTAGCATCCCTTTATGATATAGCTATTCAATTAGTAATAACATAATTTAGAATAAACTGAAAGCATCTAAACCGTATCCATTAATAATATGAGAGTGATTTAGTATTCATGATGATTATGAATATTTACTTAAAATAATTGTTGGCTGTAAAAATTATACTCTACGTATTTTTTGTAAGTAGAAATTTTAGAATCCCTTTATGACATAGCTATTCAATTAGTAGGTAATAACATAATTTAGAATAAACTGAAAGCATCTAAACTGTACCCATTAATAATATGAGAGTGATTTTGTATTCTTATTTAATATGAATTTTCACTTAGAATAAGGACTGAGACACGACTAATTATAAATTTAACCGATTGTTTCATTGTAACCGCATAGAGCTACAAACTCTAACAAGTAAATGCATACAAGAACGAAAATAGTACAGTTAATCAATATTAACTAATTGAAAATAATTACATAAAACATAGTATATGAAATCATACGATAGTTATGCAAAATCATTGTAATTTCTAACGTTAAAACGAAGGGAGAGAGGAACACCTATTAGGAACAATTATAGTACCAATAAACTATGCTGAAATTATTGGATTATAACCGAAATTAGAACTTGTTAACAAGTTAAATGCCACAGGGGTCACCGGTGACCCTCGCCGCTGTTAACCTGTCAAACATGGTTATACATTGTAACTTATCTATTACAAATAATATTTCAACATTATATTTATCGCGTAATAGAAACTTTATTGAACAAATACCTGTAAAATTGATATAACATTCAATGCTTTTATCATGCTCTTGTGTCAATGTTATTATTAGTTATTAAATTGATTAATTCCTATTTGAAGACTGGAAGCATTTGAAATCTTGAACCAAGTATTATTCACTGAATCTGATTTCAAAATATATTATATACCAAAACAAACATTATTATGTGAAGCAAACATTATATTATTATACTTAAATTACGTAACTAACCAAGTCGTAAGAAAAAACATGTGTTTAATCTGAAGCTGTTTGCTCATTAACGCACGGTTTAATAATTTACTCATTGACTTATAAGTATTTTCTACAATTCTAGACACAATTTGATACTAAATTTAAGTTGAATACCGGTTTTATGTCTTCTAAGTTTCTAGTAATTAATATTATGTGTATTATATATGTATTCTAAGAGTTTTTGGTAATAGATATCGTATCAATAGTCAAGATATTACATTTTTAAGCGTCAATAGGATGTTTGTAATGAATACAAAGTGTAAGAAAGTCGAGAAAGATAATTACTTGTCAGGTGGTGCGGCGTGGGGTGGCGGAGCGCTGGGCGGTTTCAAGCTTCGGAAAGCTTTCAACCATTTATTTTTCATGCTGCCGGCCGAAGAAGATGAGAGCTTTCGATCTACTGCAGTAGCACCACTTTCAGCTTTCGCCGCGAACAGTTCTCTCTAAACAAAAAAAAAACAAGTTGTCTATAGGGTAGCATACGACAATTTTTGTTGTAAAACTTTTTATGGGAGGGCTTTGTAATTTTGATCTGCAACCTTTTGTGTAATGAAAAGTGGTGGGAGGAGAAACAGTCATGTAGAGTGAGAGCAGTGTCTCGGTTGCTTGCGAGTATTGGAGAGCAATGAGACATATTCTCATCTTGTTTTTTTATATTTGAACGTTGTACTTCTACATTGTGTACGCGTGTAAACGATATTACAATTATTTTTTTCGTATTAACACTGTCGTCCCTTTTTGGATGAGCACTCGAGCCACTCAGCCATACGGCAACAACCTCCAAGTCGCCAAAGTGTCTGAAACTCGGCATACGATAGTTCCTTGATTATGACGTTGCAAATGTTCAACCTGACTAAGCTAAAGTAGCTATACTATTCGTACATGTATGGGTTAGAGAGAACAAGTAGACCTGTATGTGTGCCTCACGTACTCCAAAAGTAAGTCCAGAAAATTAAGGAAACAAAATAAAATTCAGCGGTTACTATATCTGTGTACACTTATGCGGGATATGTGTTGTGTGTGTTGAGCCAATGAGCTAAAACTTT
Source organism: Antheraea mylitta (assembly GCA_014332785.1). Taxonomy (NCBI): domain Eukaryota; kingdom Metazoa; phylum Arthropoda; class Insecta; order Lepidoptera; family Saturniidae; genus Antheraea; species Antheraea mylitta. Next base: position 4,822,589 of record JACEII010000019.1, read on the forward strand.
CAATGTCACTATGTCGTGCTAGCAGCATACTTGAATACTTCAGTACAAGGAAATATACCTAGGCTTGAGCTGTTTCCGAGGGAGGTCGCGGCGACTGTCATGGAGCGAAATTCACGACCAGACCACGGCGTCGTGGTTTGTGGTTACGTGTTCGGAAAAGATGTTTTGTTGCCGTCTGTTACAACGCGGGGTATCGGGTACGATCGTGTAATTCATGTCAGATATTCTTAACGCGCTTGATGTCTGATGTAGATGTTTCACGGCTTTTACGAAATAACTGATCGTGAGGGTTTTTACATACGCCAATATTACTCGTATTGACACCTTGTAGTTTCATAGCTATATTGTTTTAGGTTTAGACACCGAATTCCTGAAACTTAGTCTTCAATAATTCGCGAAGGCCCATAATAGGGTGATCTTTAAAAATATTGTCAGAATTTACAGACTGATATTCAGTTATGCAGTTGCTGTTGTATTTCATTACATGGACATAGCTACTATACTGGGAAAATTTGGTATAGTTTTCTTCTTTTTTACTCCCGTACGAAACCGGGGCATATATCTAGTGTATGTGATAACATTATAATAAAGATACTTCAAATTGTGTAAATATGGAAGAACATATTACACAAATGGTTTTCATGACTTTCTGCAAAGAATCCTAATAAAAATTAAGTAAAGTTTCATGACGTATATACAACAATCGAACAAATTTCTCTAAAACTTATTGTTGAGAGCAAGTTGCGTTAGAGACCTTTAAACTTTCAAACAAAATATATTTCAGAGCAGTCGGTTATAACCAGAAGTACAAAATGGTTATGAGACTTTATTTCATAATTTCGAATAAAGAAATAAAACTAACTTGTTATTTATACGTTATGTAACTTGTTATAATTTAATTAAGAAGTGTTATATGACTCGCTTTCAAGATTTTCTGTAAGAGAAACCTAGTAAAACTAAGAAAAGTAGAAAATCGTTACGAAATCACTACATATTATTAGTACAAAGTCCTCTGCCACGTCTGTTTGTCTGTCTGTTCGCGAAAAACTGAAAAACTATTAAACGGATTTTCAAGCGGATTTCATCAGTAGATAGAGCGATTTTTGAGGAAAGTTTACGTATATAATTTTTCAAAGTTTTATATTATCAGGGCGGTATTACATTCGCTGGGTCCACTAGTTGACTACAAAAAATAATAGTCATAAGAACCAAACAAGTATCTTTACAACATTTTGTTCAAAGTTACTTGCGTCAGAGTCCGTCTAACATAGAGTAATCACAAAATATTTCAGAGCCGTCAATTATATAATAATTGGTATTTTAGCGGTCGAAATTCAATCGTAATAATGTATACAAACTTATTTATTTACGTCTAAATATATAGGTATTTCTATGTGTATCGAGCGTTGTTCAAATATTCAAGAATAGCTATCTTCAATGTTATATTCAATATTCAAGACTTCGTTTGCGTTCTTTATTTTAAACAAAACATTTTACGTCCAAAGACAAAAGAAAGAAAAAATTGAAAGCAAAATTGCAAAATTTTTAATGATGTTAATGCCTTTGCCTATCTACTTTTCTCTCGTACTTAATTCACGCCGTCATTCAAATTACAATAATTTTTGATAGACCGAACAGATTTTATTAAACAAAGACTAAATGTTTCTCGATATGATATGTTTTACTAAAAATGTTGTATTTATAGATATATAGGCATTTCTGTAAATGTATTTCATTACTTATTCCTATTTACCTGCAATATTTTGTTTAAAAAGTTCAGAAAAAGTTAAAAAGTTCAGACAAGTTAAATGTCCATAGTCACCATATATATAGATATATAAAAACAAAATATTGCAGGTACCTAGGAATTAGTAATGAAATAGTAGCCAGATCGAGAAAAAAAAACAGTTCACATTGAATTAAAATATTGTGAGATAAGCGGAGTTTTGTTGCTGTATCATCAAATCATTTAATCGCGGTATTTATAATATTTAAAACCAACTGTGTTGTCAGACTTCGTCTAAAACAAAGACGCAACGGTTTAACGTCCTCTAAAGCTATGTAAATTTATAGTCTAGGGTTTTAGTAAATCTTCTATCGTTTCGATTAAAAGCAGTTAAAAAGTAAAAATCCTGTGCCGCGGATTAGGATTAACAATGTTATTACAATACGAAATTGAATCATCGTTTGAAGTGTGATCAGGGATACCTAGATATTTTAAATAGCAGAAAGCTTGTAGTATCTTATCTTATACGCGTAATTAATATCAACTATTATTTTTTACTAGTGGGCGCCCAGTGGTCGAAATTCGACCATAGCTAATTGATTTTTTAAAGTTTGAACTTTATTAGGGTTCTTTTGTCAAAGGGTATATGCTTCTATGATCAAAGGTTTTCATCATGGCTACTCAGTTATTTCCCATTTTCCATGATCTTTAACTATAAAAATTTTAAAAAAATGTATGTGTAAATGAAAATTAAAATTAATTATAGCTTTGAAACGAAAAACAGATGCTCTCAAATTCTAAGTAAAAATAACTTTACGAAAATAAAGAAATTTATCACAACCCATGACACAATTTTCAATTAATTTTACACGACACCATGGGTAGATGGTATTTCTCGGTGATATTGAATTAAATGTAGTTCATTTTGAGAAACAGTGATATTTTTTATTTTTTTATTGTTTATGTGGGGAAATCCTCCCGGGGGAGAGGATGGGTTATGTCCGGCTTGCACGGACTAAAACTCCACGGTGTACCGACAGACCGTAGTGTTGGGGCGGCAAGGGATCGTTCTCAGCTATTCCCCTTAGATAGCCGTCCCAACGGTCCGCCCGGCGGAAGGTGGTTGCCGGACTCCTACCTAGAGAGAGGCAGCTGGGTACACACCAGCTGCCTCCCCTCGTCCGCCGGACCTGTACAATGAAGGGATGAGCCCCCCGACTGCATCCTCTCAGGTCCGGCTACGGTGGCGGGAGGAGTTGGGCAAAGCGCCGCCTCCTCCCGCCTGTCCTTTGTTGGCGGAGAGGGCCACTTAGGGGTCTACCTCGCGGGACCTCTCCGCCGCCTCCTTTTGCGAGATGACTTTCTCGCAAAAGGAGGCCACTACTCACCACGCCTACTCGCTGGACGAAACCACGCTCGGCAGCGATAAATCCTCCCCCACCACCGCCGCCAGAGTGCGGCGCTCCACCTCCCACGCAACACACTCAGAAACGGTGTGCTGCGCGTTATCCTCCTCAGCGCCGTACTCATGGGAGGCGGTGGTCGGCTCCTTACGTCAGGTTAAACTGCATCATGGTAACCGCGGAAGACTAAGTCATGGGTTACTTTTAGGAACAAAATTCTCATTTTGATGATACAAAGTATTATTTGGCTCATTTCTTTATTAAATCACCATTTGAAGTGAGTTTATTATAAAACATAATAAACATTATAATATTGGCTATGAATTTGGCAATATTGCTTTACTCTTAGGACATGAAGTAAAAGCACTCATGTCAACTAAAAATTTTGACATCCAATAAAACCAAAGATAATACGATTTCTAAGGGCATATAAGGCTTGCAACGTCATTCATGTTAAAATTATTTTATCATTGTAAAATTACCCTGCAATTGCCCAGTTACATTCAAAGAGCATGTAAGATATAGAACGTAAGTCATGTTATAAATATTATAATAATAGCTATATGTTACAATATCATTGTTGAATGTAGGATGAAAAAGGGTAATTCGAACGTAAGAGTTAAAAAATACATACAGTCGAGCATAGCAACCTCCTTCACAACTTTTTTTTTTAAGTTTGTTATTGACCGCTGTTAAAATGTCTTTTTTACTTACATGTTGTGTAAAATTCCAGCATTAGTATGAGTAATGCATATTTTAATTGATTTAATGTACTTCTAATGCATTTTATATAAAAAAAATAGCTTTCTGCACTTCTCCGCTATATAAACTTTAACTATGCCAAATTTCAAGTTCACCCGTTTACGCAGTTCGTTAAAAAGGGGTACAAAATTTTTGCTTCACGTATTAATAATAGGTCTTTTTACCTATGAAATTGCCGTTCTACAGTACTGGCCATTTCAAATCAAAATAATTTTTGTTTGGTTAAGAATTCTAATTTCAAATTAATTATATTTTAAAAACATGGAATTCTTTTTCCAAAACTAGTCATTTGTTTATTGATTAGTGTTACATTTTCATTGCTTTTCAATCTTTTTTGTCATCGTGGATACGTTAAAAAATCGAGTAATTACGGAAAATGAGTACCGTCGTGGCAGCAACGCGGCATAAGCAGTACGCAACATCAACGACGTTTACGGAGCTAACACTACAAACCAACGCACCACCTGTTATTGGTTTGCTCGCTTCCGTTCTGGGAATTATTTCGACCTGAAAAATGAACTTCGCGGTCGCCAGAAGACTTTGGTCGACAATGACGAATTAAAGGCGATTGTGGAAGCTGATGATACACAATTTACGGCTGAATTAGCAACAGCTTTCGAGGTTAGCGTCAAAATAATATTGATCCATTTGTGTCAAATTGGCAAGGTAAAAAAGCTTGACAAATGGGTGCCCCACGAACTCAATGATCGCCAACGCGACTTACGCGTCGAGGCGTGCCTTGCATTGCTCAACAGACACACAAATTAAGGAATTTTGAGCCGCAATGTTACCTGCGAAGAAAAATGGAATCTGTTTGATAACCGCAAGTGCTCAGCAAGTTGGTTGCATCCTGGTTCAGCACTTAAACAATGCCCTAAACGAAAACTTACCCCTAGAAAAGTGATAGTCACTGTTTGGTGGTCTAGCGCCGGTGTGATTCATCACAGCTTCTTACCAAACGGGGTGAGCATTACTGCAGATGTGTATTGTGAAGAACAGAAGACAATGATGGAGAAGCTGGCACATCTCCAACCAACATTGGTCAATTGCTTGTCTCCGCTGCTCCTGCACGACAAAGCGCGAACTCATACTGCACAGCAAACGGTCTTCAAGTTACAAGAACTGGGGTTGGAAGTTCTCCGTCATCCGCCCTACTCACCAGACCTTGCGCTTACAGACTACTACCTTTTCCAGAATTTGGATTATTCCTTGGCGGGAAAAAAAAATCAATACCCGAGAGGCAGTACAAAATGCCTTTGAAGAATTCGTTGCCTCCCGTCCAGCAGATTTCTTTAAGAAGGGCATCAATAAACTGCTACTGCGTTGGCAAGGATGTATTGATTGAATGGGTGATTACTTCGATTAATACAAATAAGAAATACACGAAAAAAAAATTGTTCAAATTTTTTCATATAAAACGGCAATTTCATAGGTAATATATAGATACTAAATTTAGAATTCGTCTAGACATTCTGACATAAGTGGAGGACAAATATTGATATACTTTTTCTTTAATTATTATCAAATATGTTAGATATTACTTATAAGTGCCTACCTTATATTTGTTGACAAAACAACAATTGAGATAAATAAAGTTATAAAGATGAATATACGAAATGTAGACGTTTCTTTAATTATTCTTTGATACAATCCGGAACTCAAACACGAAAACTTTAAATGCAAAACAATAATATTTATACAAGAAATATTTAATTAAAATACCTGTTAACACATAAGTAATTTTTAATAATAAAAATTGATGAAAATACGTATTTACCAACGTACGTCATTAATCATCAATTTGTACGGTGTAAGTTCAAAATGGATTAATATGTTTGTCGATTATAAGTTTATGTATACATATTTAAATCCTTTCGTGGCCAAATAGGTACTTACCATACTAGATTACTTTATATTGGGCTTGCATTAAAAAAACGACAGAGAACTACGGGCATTCACCAGCTAGCTTAGTAACAAGATCGATCAATATAAGTCATTTGTTAACGATTAGCAATTTGAATATCAATTAATTTTTCTTAGCACTCAAAGATTAGCTCAATTTTTTTACATCAAAGAAGGAAAAGGAACACCTGGGTCACCTGATGTTAAGTGACCACCACCGTCCATAGACACTTGTAACACCAGGGGAGTCGCAGTTGCGTTGCCAACCTATGTTGGGCGAGGGGAGGAGGAATGGAAGACGAGAAGGTGAGGAGAGGTGGGCCTCCGGCGCTCTCATTGACCGAATGAAACGCAACAATGCAAGCACTGTTACTTCACGTCGGTTTTTTGTGAGAGGGTGGTACTTCCACAGATGTACCGACCCATTCATGCTGAAGCCAGTAATAGCTTCAGCGTGACTCTACCACCTACTAAATGACGATCATATTGGAATTGATAATGTAATACATGAATAAAATAGACTTAACTACTAAGCTATGGAGCGAGTTACAGTGGTGACAAATGAAAACATATGCTTAATACATCTGTGTAAAACTTTCACCATTTGCTTCAAGAATGCCCCAGGTTTAGTACAACGACGCTAGGGCATATAATGCTTTGTGATAATCTTTGTAAATGTCCATTTCATATTTTGGGTTTGATGGAAAAGGAGTCTGCTATCAAATCGTTTGATAACTTGTTAAACATGTGACCATTAATATCAAGGCATTTGATGGAATTTGAACGCTTCAAGGGAACGAGAAGGGAATCGTATCAAATTGCGATTACCCATCCCCTCCCTTTGTATTTCTAATTGCAAATAAATGTATTTCCGAAACCAACAAAATTAAAAAAAAAAGAACATATGTGACATCACACAGAAATAAATTATCAGGTACATATTTGCATATTACTTCAGAACGGATGCACCAATATGGCTAATTCTTTTTTGTATTTATAATTTGTATTAATGTGTATGAAAGAAACTGTCCGAAAATTCTTACTGAAAAGAGAAACAATAATTTAAAATCTTCCTATAAAAAATTTAGTCAGAAGACAGTAGGGAGATATAAAAAAAATCGACGGAATTGATAGATTAATGTCCAGTTGCCTTTATTTTCCTCACATTATCGTATCGTCAATGGAAGATTTAGTCTCATTTACTTTGTTAATATAGGTTTATCTACATACATTATGTAGTTTATAATAATGTATATAAACAAAGATACATGGGCTACATGTTCATGATTTTTGTATAGTTAGCTATTTATCAGTATATAATAATTATTAATACAGAGATCAAAGTCAATAATATTTAATCCGACTCCGGTCGTAAGTAAGCAGGGGTGTAAGGGGTGTCGAGCGGGGTGTAAGGGGTGTCGAGTAACATCTTAAGACTTGAGACACCCAAGCCAACCTCACCTGCACGTGGTGCACCCTGCTGATCAACGAACGAGGCAATGGCGATAGCGGGGTGGTAGTGTTTTACAGCCCGACTGGGTCGCAACCACCATGTATATAGCGAAAAAGCCCGTCATAGTGACTCGCTTTTGCGCGTCGCGTTTCGGGATCAGCCTGCGCATATCCAGTACCAGGTGACTTTCGTTATTATGGCCGGCATGACAGCGGCGACCGACGATGGATGATCTGTCTCTCGGTGGTCGCCACTGTTCTTGGATTGTACTATGCTTACCATCAGGTATAGTGCAGTCACATTGTCGTGCAACAATAAAAAAAAAAAAAAAGCAGTTATGAAACTTTAGATTTGGAAAATGTTTATACAACAATGTTTATCTTTTTTATATCTTATAAAAACAATACAAATGCGTATTTTGTTTATTATTGCCTTAGCGGGAGTATAAAGGAGGGGTAATTTCTAGATAACACCGTCGTTCACGTAATGACCCCACCTAACCTTTTGACAGTAAAACCTACTTGACATGGTACTTAAACTTAATGTTCGGCATTTCGGTAATGTGTGTTGAGACCTTATGACAGAATTTAACACTTTTACTTAAAAAAAAACTTTTATTGGGTTTATTTTGTCCAAGACTCGGAAAGACTAATTTGTGTTTGATAGTGTATTTGTGAAATTTATTCGAAGTTAGGATAGTGTATTTGTGAAATTTATTCTTCAGGAAAATGCAACGTGATTAGAGTAGTATTTTATTTTCAAACTAGCTTCTGCCCGCGACTTTGTCCTCGTGGAATACTTTGGGCTAACTAACACGCAGCGGAACGCCTTCCAAGGGGAAAAAACGATTTTCAAACATTATCTATTGCTGCTCCGCTTCTAGTGGTCTTAGCGTGATGATATAGCAATATAACCCATAAGCCCTTCCTCGAAAAATGAGCTATCAAACACTGAAAGGATTTCTCAAATCGGAACCTGTAGTTCCTGAGATTAACGTGTTCAACTAAACGAACAAAGAAACCCTTCAGTTTTATAATGTTAGTGTAGATTACTACAGCTTTTCTCTCGTGCTTAACTCAAGTCATTATATAAATTACAATAACGTTTAACTCTATCCGAATGTACCGATTTTAATGAAAAAAGGCTAAATTACCCTCGAGGATATGCTTTATGATTTTCTTTGTGAGGTTTTTTTTTTCAATCTGACTATGCTATTCATCTAGCAATGTCTTAACAGCTTCACCGGCCTACTTTCTTTGTGAGGGTTTTATTGTGTATCAAGTTCTTTAACAGTGACTGACAATTTTAAAAATTATTGAAATGTATTTTATAACTAATTACTAGACACCTGCAACAATTTTTTTTTTACGAAAATCGAATGAGTACCTACATGTTATATTTAAATTCTTATTATCTGAATAGAAGAAAAAGATAGGTGATCGAAATGTTATAAATGTGTCTTCACATCATTTCAACCATTTACATAGAATAAAGCATAATCTAAAGTTGAAATAATAATGAAGTTATTTGAAAATAGTATAAATAGTAGTTTTAACTTACAAGGGATGGTTGAATAAAGATATATAATGGGTTCAAGATAACCCGCCCATCTCACCCTCGTCGATCTAACTCTGCGATAACACTCTTTATTATGGTCGCAGTCCGTATTTGTACTAGACACGAATGTTCTATCTTGATTTATTCTGGTTAAACGCAGAAAACGTTGGTCGGTATAAATATTTAAGCAGTTGTTATAAAAAACACCTGAAAACCTGATTCTGTCACAAAATTATTTATTAAGTTCATATAAGATAATGAATTGTTTTGATTTCATCGCGTTATCAAACGAATGTGCAGGTTTATTATTAAACTTTTATATTTGGGACCAGATATTTTTATATGAATAGTAATTTTTATAATCGGTTAAGCAATTGATTGAAATATAATTAACTCGTTAAATTTATAATTTTTGTATACTTTTATCGAAGTAATTTTAATTGTGATGTGTTAATTTCTTTAAATAAACTGTTGCAAAATGTTGTTTCAGATAGGCAGATTTTTTTTTCTTTTTCTCGTACTGACTGCGCTATTGACCTGGCAAGGTCTTTACAGCTTTACCGGACTACAAGATAGGCAGATAATATAATAGGCTCTATACCGTTTCCAAAGTTATATATTGTCTAAACCTTTGAAAAAATTACATAATTAATTCGTATTAAGAAAACTTACATCGTTAAAATATGCTTGTTCCAAACGTTGTCTAGTTTTATTTGCTTTACTATATTCAGGTAGACTAGACTGTCGCCGTACACGCATTCTATGTTCTCGTTCCATAGTCATAAGATCGGACTTTTGTGAGAGAACCATGTAGTGTAAACGATGAACGATATCCATTTCCCATAAAATAAATGAATGATATATTGCAAATATCTTCTATTGAAAAGACAAAATTTTATCTTAGTATTTTCTTAACACTTTGATGTTTTTGGTAGAAACCTGTTAAGTAAATTTCAAAGTCAATTCACGATAATAAACTGATAGTAAATAAAAAATGTATTCAAAAAATTGCAAGTGAAATAAGTAAAGACGTGAACGGTCCTCCGCCTAGAAGGGCGGGCGCGGAGTTACTGGGCAGCTAACCAGCTGGCGGCGCCGGATGTAGCGTGCCGGAGCCAATCTGGCGTCGCTCGGCAACCGTTTGCAAACAACACGCAACATACGCATTATATAGACAGCGATAGTATATCTCTCCAATTGTTACTTAGATTACTCTCTAGTCTACAAATCTTAATTAAAAACTAAAAATATAGCAAAATTACTAATTGTTAATGCTTTTGCCAAATGAATAAATATCTATCATCACCTTTACTTACCTATTACTTTGCTGTATAGTTTAAATTTTAATTTGGAATTCTGTAAGACAAAGATGATGATATTCGGCCGAAATATTTAATTATTTAGCGCCGCTATACTTCTTCTTTTTCGGGAGAAGCACTTGCTAGTGTCAAAATTTGTTTCAATGGACGTTACAATACAAAAATATTACAAGCGTTGTGTGATTATTTCAACATTCCAACAAGATGGTGAAACCTTTGTTAGAACTTTCCAGGGAGTTTTTGTGGCATCTCAGAATTTCATGCTCCGTGGAATTATTTTCCATTCCCTTCACATATGCACAATAAACTAACTATATTACGTAAAACACCACCTAATTTACGAAGTATAGAATCAAATAACACAAGATTATGAATAAAATCCACTACATGACAGTCTAAGATCCCGCCAAAAACTCGCCGCTATACTTAATTATCTATCTATATTATCTAATTGGTTACTAAAATACAAAAAAGGTATATCGGAAATCTAGCATCATTTAAATATTTTAATAATTGTTTAAAATTTTTAAACGGCATATAAAATGTATTGTTTTGCTTGTAGAAGCAATAGTTGAGTTTATGAGAAAGAAAATGTGTCAAAAATACATAATAAATCTACAGCTACAAAAATACGTATAATATTGACGAATTTCAATATTTAATCATTTACTCTAGTTGGAATATCAAAGTTATTGTTCAATACTTGGAACCCCATGTTATTTAGATTAACAATTTACATTGCAAAAAGGGATGAGTCGGTTTTAATAAAGAGGACCAGAATATTTTTTTTTCAATTCTAGCACCTACTTGGGAACGTTACAATTGAAACATTATGAAAATAAGGAATACTCAAGTTTTAAGAGCACTTCAGGTAGACCAGACTGACAATAGATGAGTGTATACAAAGGTTAGTTTTTTCTGGGCGAAGAAGTCGCATTTTTTATTCCCACACATTAGACTTTTGTGTAATATCAGTTATGTCTGAAGTCAAGTAAATATCCATATAGACAACATTATTTATATATATTTATAACTAATATTATAAAGGGGTAAAGTTTCTGACGTTGTTGAGGGTAATCTCAGGAACTAGTCAGATTTGAAAAATTCTGTTAGTATTATATAGTTCATTTTTGAGGAAAGTTATAGGCTATATATTATCACGTTAAGATCAAGAAGAGTAGAGGACTAATGAAGAATGTTTCAAAATCGGGATTTTTTCCTCTTGAGAGCTTCTGCTGCGTGTTAGCGTTAGCCCAAAGTGACTATTCTACGCGGACGAAGTCGCGGGTTGGGGCTAGTGTATAATATATTTATATACTACCTATGTATAATCTTACTACATTTCATCGAAATTGGTCGAGTAGTTTATATGTGTACTAACGGCAGACAGACAGTCAAAAATGATAGAAACTTTGGAAATATACTATTTTTTCTCATAGACGCTCAATCTTCCAAAGTATTGTTTGTTTAATATATGTAAGATACAGATTACGTCTCTTTAACCTTTTATTATAAGTATGTAAATATATAAAGTAGTACGGTGAAGCTGTTGAAACTTTGCCAGGTCAATAGGTTAGTCAGTTCGAGAATTATATATATATATATATGTATATATATTGATTTTTCCATTGTATATAAAATCCATAATATTTATAGAACTCTAGATACATACTGGACAGTAGATATTCAATGTTTCTCAAGGCATAAACAAATAAGTTACTGCGGAAGGGCATTGCCAAAAATATGTAAAAGAAAATATTAGATTATTACAAAGATAAACATTGTTTAATGAGTTCGCCGAATTTAAAATTCATACCTACGTGCTACATGCACAGGCGGCCTACAAATATTAGGTCTTTACCTATGAAATTACCGTTTTGTATGAAAAAATTTAAACGAATTTTATTCATGTATTTTTTTATTCGTATTAATCGAAGTAATCACCCATGCAATCAATACACCTTTGCCAACACAGTGGCAGTTTATTGATGACCTTCTTAAAGAAATCAGCTAGACGGGAGGCAACGAATTCTTCAAAGGCATTTTGTACTGCCTCTTGAGTATTGAATTTTTTTTCCCGCCAAGGAGTTACCCAAATTCTGGAAAAAGTAGTAGTCTGTAGGCGCAAAGTCTGGTAAGTAGGGCGGATGACAGACAACTTCCAACCCCAGTTCTTGCAGCTTGAAGACCGTCTGCTGTGCAGTATGAGGTCGCGCGTTGTCGTGCAGGAGCAGCGGAGACGTGCGATTGACCAATGCTGGTTGGAGATGTGCCAGCTTCTCCATCATTGTGTTCAGTTCTTCACAGTACACATCTGCAGTAATGCTTACCCCGTTTGGTAAAAAGCTGTGATGAATCACACCGGCGCTAGACCACCAAAGAGTGACCATCACTTTTCTAGGGGTAAGTTTTCGTTTAGGGCATTGTTTAGGTGCTGAACCAGAATCCAACCAACTTGCTGAGCACTTGTGGTTATTAAACAGAATCCATTTTTCATCGCAGGTAGCAATGCGGTTCAAAATTCCTTAATTTGTGTGTCTGTTGAACAGTGCAAGGCTCGTCTCGACGCATACTTCGCGCTGGCGATCATTGAGTTCGTGGGGCACCCATTTGTTAAGCTTTTTTACCTTGCCAATTTGATGCAAATGGACCAATATTGTTTTGACGCTAATATCGAAAGCTGCTGCTAATTCAGCCGTAGATTGTGTATCATCAGCTTCCACAAACGCCTTTAATTCGTCATTGTCGACCAAAGTCTTCAGGTCTTCAAAGTTTTCCAGGTACAAAATTCCCAGAACGGAAGCGAGCAAACCAATAACAAGTGGTGCGTTGGTGTGTAGTGTTAGCTCCGTAAACATCGTTGATGTTGCGTGTCGCGTTGCTGCCACTACGGTACTCATATTCCATAATGACTCGAATTTTTAACGTATCCATGATGACAAAAAAGATTGAAATGCAATGAAAATGTAACACTAATCAATAAACAAATGACTACTTGTGGAAAAAGAATTCCATGTTTTTAATTCTTAGCCAAACAAAAATTATTTTAATTTGAAATGGCCAGTACTGCAGAACGGCAATTTCATAGGTAAAGACCTATTTATATAGATTTTACCTGTGGAAATTTTGATTATCTATGACATGACGTGTTATTTTTGAAGAGACTTTTTATAAGATTTTGACGGGATTTCAGTATGTCATGTAGTGAATTTTATAGTTTATTCATAATCTTGTGTTTCTTGACGGTTAGTTTATTGTGCATAAGTGAAGTGAAAGAGAAATAATACCACGGACCATGAATTCTGCGATGTCACAAAAAATCCCAGGAAAGTTGTAACAAGAGAACCACCATCTTGTTATAACGTTGAAATAACCGCACGAGACTTGAATATCGATCGCCTGACTTATCCTGATATCCTGACATCACATGGACATATCAGATCATTTTTTTAATGATTATTCGAAGATTAAGAGGATAAAAACGACGTGAAAATTGAGATAAAGAAGATGCTTAAAAATGTACGTAATATTGTATAGAATATTTGGCGCGTATGCCTTTGTATTAACTTGAACATAGAATAAAACTCACTACAGAATATACAAGAACCACATATATTGACAACTTCAGAATTGGCAGTATGGATAATTTCTTCGCCTGTCCTATTGGACGAATATTATTATTCCTAGAGACTTTTTATGAGAGTGTCTTGGCTTTCTGATCGGCAAACTTTTTGTGTCAGGTAGTGTTGAAAGCACCGGTTATTGTCGGATCACCGAAGTTAAGCAATGTCGGGCGCAGTCAGTACTTGGATGAGCGCACAACACCACGAGAAGTTGATTTGACATGGATTATTTTTTTATTTAAAAGGTTTCCCCGGTAATATAGTTTTACTTCTATCTTGTATTTACAATACATCTGTTTTCTTTTACCCACTACTATTACATTGGCCTGTTATTAGTAATGACAGCGGATCGCAATTTCAGTACGAATACTTTACATATTTTAAATATAGAATTGAATCCTATATTGACCTTTTTTATGTATTACAGGCACGCGCTTGGCTACAATTTCACCTGATGGTAAGTGACGATAAAATCGACGATGGACCTTTTCTAATCTAATAATATAATATAATATTTTCTAAACAGTAAGTGATGTACTAGAAGCTTGGTAGTTTTTAAATCTTAAAATACTAGTCATTTTCACAATATATACATAGGAATTATGCGTTATTAAATAAAATTTTAGAAATTAAGCTAGATTCATTTTGATCATTTCCGATGTTTAACTAATATTTGCAGTACTGTCGCATTCAGAATAGTTTTTCTTTTTCTTATTTATGTGGAAAGCGTTTGTAATTACTTGTATTTTATAATTTATTTTATCTACAATAATACGATACCATGACAATATCACGCATAATACCTGCACAATAGATGCTACAACAAAAACCTACAGACAGAAACAAATACTGCATAATGGGGATCATTCGTTTAAAGTACACAATGACCAGAATTTTTGTTTTAAAGTGACTGCACTATGCCTGATGGTAAGCACAGTGCAATCCAAAAACAACGGTGACTGCTGAGAAATACATCATCCTTCGTCGGTCGCCGTTGTCATGCCGGCCTGCGTAAATGCCTCTTAAAAATTCGCCAACATAGTGATTAAATGCTATTTGGATTTAGTTATAACTGAAAAATAAACGATTTGAAAATCGGTTAATATTCTAGCTTTGTCTATTACTTTATTGTCCAGTTAGTCTATTTCAAGTTTTTACTGTCATTTTATTACCCCAGTTATAATTCATAATACAGTACAATCATAATTCATTACAACCTTATATTGTACGTATAATATCGAGACAATTTAAAGATTAATAAACGTAAATATTAAATTGTCATATTTTGAATTTGTTTTGTATTAACCTTTTGACTACTATACGCAAGACCGAACTTAAAGCTATATTCAGAGCGGCCAAAGACGATGACGTGGACTATACTGTCAGGCAAAATGCAATCATTTTATCTGAAATCAATAAAAACGAACTCAGTCGTCTCAACCGAAATTTTGCTGGTCACACATAATGAGACGTATTTTAAACGAAGAAACAGAGTATACGACGTGTTATTTTTGTATACTAATTATGGAATATAACACTCACTTTGATAATCAAAGTAATGTTAATACATGGACCAATTTTTCACTTAGATGACAAATAACTTTCATGGAATGAAAATACTCGATTCTTATATAATCATTTATTAATTAAGCTGCGATTGCGCTTTTACAAAGTTCTAAAGAGTATAAATAGTTAATATTTCTTACGAAATGTAAATATAGTTATCAGCAGAAACCACGATTTTCAACCTTACAATAAAAGTATAGTGTAAACTTTAAATCTTACTATAATTAACAATTATAAATTATTTGATAATGATAATGCTAGGATTTTACTTTTATCTTGTACACACCGTTTCAATAGTACTATATTATTTACTTATAACAACCTTCAACAACAGACCAAAATAGTTCTTCAGAGACAATACACATGTTGTCTGCAATTGACATTACATACAGCTGGTTTGAAAAAAAAAAAACAATATCTGTGGTTGGGATTATTTAAATCTATATTATACCACCTTTTTAATTATTCTATTTGAGTGGCGAATATATATATTTGAATGTTAATACTATTACTGCAGCATCCCATTATACAGTACATCATACATTGAAAATAATTAGAATGGTACTTGAAAATTGTAGCTGACATAGGAGCGTCTATAGAATGTACATAGTTCCTAGTGAACATATATATTTTAAAGTGGCTGACTGGGGCATAGTGCCTTGAAAGTAAGCATAATGACTATACTCCAGAGGTTGGTAATCAATCACTGGTCATCAGTATCACACCAGGATGGATACTGAATATCTAAACACAACAAATGTGAAGTCACTGTGATAGGTTTATGACCATGTCTACAATGGTGGCACAGTATAAAAATATAACAAACAGTACAGAAACTACCTACAAACGCTCGTACCATAACACTCACACCAACATGTGCATCTATGAGACCCCTAAACGGTTTCCACTGAGCTGTCCAATAGAATACCTTTTCAAATTGCTTGTTGATACATATGTTTATGTGAGTGTGCTGTTTTCGAACGTTTGTAAGTAGTTTCCAAACTGTCTCTCATATTTATACTATGATGGTGGTGACACATTAAAGTATAATTTGTGACCATCATATTTTTTTATGTAATTTGACTTGATTTAATTTTATGCGATTTGTAAAATGATCAAGAAATGCAGTGTACTACTGAGTTTAACAATCTGTATGTGGTAGTCTTAAACTAATTGAAGAATGAACATGTCTTTCTACTGAGCATTTTTATTGTCTCTTAAAGATATGTCTACTGTGTTATATGCTTTCTAGAAGACAATGGAAAATTATTATACTTTATAACTCTTACAATCGACTATAACTTATCATTCCAAAACTCGTGTTACATTTACTATCAGCTGATATAATATAATATTAGTAGAAAAACTCAACAATTGATTCAATATTTTATGAGTCATTATAAATTAGTTAATCACAAAAAATATAGCATATTCAAAACATTTCTCATCATCAACACACTTAGTACATTTGAAACTACAAAATTGATTATTACATCATGATTTATAAATTAGTACCAAAAATATAAGGCCACAATTATGATTTGATCTTGTTGAAATACCAACAAAATATACTCAATTTTGTATAGATTATTGAGTCTTTAAACCTTGTATACATGTTTTGATTCCCACACTTATGTAGAATTATAGGTAACTGTACTTATATTTATGTACAAAAATTAACTTAAGTCAATTATTAAATTGTCACTTTACAAAATATACTGAAAATAGAGGAAATCTAAATTTTATTTTACAAACAATAATAATATAAAGGTATTAAAGGTAATTAAATAGGTATTGAGGTTAATTATTCATAAAGTTATTCAAGATTAAAAAACTTTTGTCTTATCCGGGATTTACAAATAATTAACAAAATAGTTTAATTATTGTACACATACCTAAACAATTATCTACACATTTTTTTATTAAATATACTGTACTTATAATTTTGTTGCCTTTAATAATACAACTTTTAAGCATCAGCAATCTTAGATTTACCATGTAATTTACTTAATTGTCCTAACATGAGAACAGTATTTATTAAGTTTTCTGAATAAATACGCTGATTTGTCTCCATTTTTCTTAATTTCTGAACAACATATTTAGAGAAAAACTCAAGCTCATTCTCATTACCTTGAGAATAAGAATCGTCACCATTTTGTTTGCGTTTAGACCCTTTTGGACCAGTTTCGGGTAATGATACCCTAGTCTTTCTTTTTGGTTGACTTGACTTATCACTATTTTTACTGTTTACAAATGCTTCATTCAAATCTTCTCCTAAGTCATTAGCTTCTTGTTCATTCAGCTGTATAGTTAAGTCATCCGGAACTGTCACCATGGGTACATGATTGTCTGAAAAAAGTGGAGATGGCAGAAATGATACTCGTTTACGAACCTTTACAGCTGTGTTCTTTGGTCTAGAATCAGTTGAGTCTTGATTTGATCCGCCTACAGTATGTCGCCTATTTGTTGTCTGCTTATTGGCTTCGGCATTGTTAAGTCTTTTTGTTGATTGTTTATTACTCCAAAAGTTTACTTTTATTTTAGGTTTTGGCTTAGGTTTTAGCTCCTGTTTCTGTTTTGACACAACTGGTGGAAATTTATAGCGTATGTCATTATCTTCATCTATTACTTTATCTTTTTTTACTTTAGGTGATGCTTTACCATTGTTATTGAAATAGCTTGTGTTTATTTTATAACGGATGTTGTCATCATCAGATTGATATTCATTTTTTTTAGCTAATCTGTCCATAGCAGCTGCCTTCATTCTGTTGATTGTATGAATTATTTATTTGGAATGATTATCCTTAAAAGTTAGAAGTTTAGTGATTCACCTGAAAACAGAAAAAAAGCAAGTTCAAATTCTATAATCTAAAACATAGTACCTACAAAAAACGCCTTTGTAGCGGCACCTGCATCACAGTGACAGAGCTATAGTCGCATGTTTTGGTAAACTTTCCCGCCCAAATTTTGTTTACATTTAGATATGTTCAAACTAGCTTAAAATGAACGTTTAATGCATTATACATTCTTTTAAGATACATGTTGAAATAGAATGTAACAAAAAAAGGTAAGTAAACGAAAATTAACATCGACATACGAGATAAATGCACATTTGAGGTTATGTGATCTCAGCGCTAAATAATTCTATAATCTATAATTAACCACTACAATCAGGTATTGTATGACACAGATTAGATTTTAAAAGATAGATTATTTTATAAAAACGATATTCTTATTTATTTTCTCTTAGAAAATCTCCAGTTATAAACACTAAAACTAAAGTTGTTTACTTGGTTACATAATCAAAAGTTATATATGGTGGAACTTACCTTCACAATTTTTCATGTCTATGTTACATGTATTCACTAACAGTCCACTGAATCGCTCGAAAAAATTAAAATTATTTCCACGAATACAAACACGACACGCACACTGCTTCGCTTACAGCTTTCATGACATAAGTAGTTCCAAATTTACTCGTAGAGCGTAGTAGCGCTACTATTTCCTGATGATAAAACGCACGGAAACTACACAAGCGTTTGTGGTTATTCTTGATATTGGATAAAAACCTATATTTATAAACACGCTCGGTAACAAAGATTTTTTGAGAATTAGTTTAGTAGATTCCCGCAATATAACAATTTCATTAATCAAATATACATTTTTTACACAATATTAAATGCTGTCAAAGTATGTAACGATATAGTCAACTTAGCATAGATATCTATCTATTCACTAATGTATCATCATATCAATCAAACGAAATGGATAGTTTATATTTTTGTATTATTTTGGAGTAAATAATGATTTAATTATAACAGATAACAGTGATTATGCATATAGGTTTACATTTTCTATTTGGTCTTGTGGGTGGTCTGTATATATTTTGCCTGTGTATAAATATGCCTGTATGTGGTCTATGCGGTGTCAAGTAGTCCAGTGGAGCTGTAAGGCTAATAGCATAATCAGTTCGAAAATAAAAATTTGAAAAACTACAAAAGAATCAGTGTTATTATATTATTTTGTATAGCAAAACAGAATAATTTTTGTATTACTACTAAAGCGAGTGCTTAAGGCACTCAGCCGAATCCAACTGTAAATTTATTATTACGAAGCCTGTAACATACTATGATCATACTCCTCATTTTGAATAAGACTATATTGTTTTCTCGCCGTCTCAATTAAATATTAGTATTCAATTTATACAAAGCATGTTAAATTGGTCAATAAAATTGTGCGGTTTATTTCGGCTGTATTTCTGCAGTGCAGTAATTGGTACATGAAACGAAGCGACAATAACTTGCAGGGTAACCCGATTAGGCCTCCCACGGTAGCGGCTCAAGCCTAGGTTCGATCCCTCGGTAGGGAGCCCTTGAGTGCGTTGCTTGCGCGATACGGTGACACACAAATATACATCACTGCTACAACACTACACGATCACCCCCACACACGTGCACGCCTACACGCTTACACATGAAAGTGGAAGGGTTTACTTTTTTTCCTTATCGAACTGAAAAACTTTCAATTTTCCGATAATAAAAATATGGAGGAGTTGTTGAGGCGTGTATGCTTGGTAGACATATACGTTTCAACAACTCATACATATATGAATAGTTAGCTAAGATAGGTCGCGATTTTGTATGCAACAGGCAACAGCCAAGCAGGTGTGCCGTGCACCCTTGAGCTGGTTGCCAAAATAAAATCGGCTGAGTGCCTTAAGCGCTCACCTTAGTAATCCGGTGAAGTTGTTAAGACCTTGCTGGGTCAATAGCGTAGTCATTTCGAAAAAAAAAAACTTGCGGGGTAAGTATACAGTGTATGTGCGGAAGTATTTTCGTTGATGTAAATGAACCAGCGAAAACCTCAAATATTGTTTTATCACCGTTCTCAAAGTAAAGTTTTTTTCTCGATCTGACTACGCTATTGACCTAACAAGGTCTTAACAGCTTCACCGGTCAACTAGCAAAGCAATGCTTTTAATATAATAATTTAAGAAACCAAACAAATTGGACTAATTATATATATAATATTGGTAATTTGGACAATCTAGTGTAACTATAGTAATCAAAAACAATGTACGGCCGTTTTCTTCTGATGTAAAAAAAAATATACAATGGATGCAGCATACTTAAAAAGTGGAATAATATATTTATTGTAAAAAAAATAATTCTTACTTTATAAGTACCATAAACCACTTCTAGAATGTTAGTTTATTAAGGTCAGAGGGGTTATGTATTTACATTAAGTCCTGTATCAGTTTTATTACAGAAATATCCATTAGTACTCGCTCTTTTTCTATGTTGTAAAGCTTGTTTTTATAATTCTATATTATAAAAGTAATTACTGTAAAATAATATTTACCAAGATCGGTTGTATCAACCACTTGGTAGCCGCAGCTTCAGTGTATTATCATATTCCTTTAATATTATATGTTACTCGTAATTATGGAATACATTCACATGGTAAATAGAGATATACAATTTATTAGACGGATATCTATATACATATATTAAATTAATGATTATAATTATTTATTGCACTATAATTATTACAAACTATATTTCAACTTAGAACACGTGAAATTATTGTCATTTGGTAATTAAGTTATAAAGACATATATGCTGAAACGAATCTAGAAAAACTTACCATATGATTTTTAATTGAAATCCAGCCCATTTTGGTGTGAAATTTAATTTTTCGTTTTTTATCCGTGTTTATTATTATGTTATAAAAAACGTATAAAAATTTAACAAAATTACAACCTGTAATACTATGAAATGAAAGAGACGCGGTCGAGAGGTTAAGTCGATCTCCGAGATCTTTTATCAGACTGAATGGGAAGCTGTGCGCAATGCGACAACACTCACTTTCAAAATATTAGAAGTTATTGCTTTGTCAATGAACGATTCAAAGACGCGAGTATGGATTTATATAAATTTACTCGCATATACCCATACTTAATTCAATTCATAGCGATTTTCATATATTTTCAATTTGCTTAAAAATATATTAGATATTCTATAAAAGTATGGGTTCAAAAATATTGTAAATATTAAATATTACTTACATAAAATTTATTGCCTCTCGATATTGAGTTAGTTGAATACTGTGTTGTTGGTTAACGATGGAGACTGATATATTTGTTTACATGAAAATTTGCGGCAAATTTTAAAATTATTGATCGCGTCTTCGGTTTTCACAACGCATGTGCAACCTATAGCTACGCAAGCGCGGTGAAGCCTCACCTTGAAATTGATAAAAGATATTTTTTACTAAGCCCTTTCCCTATTTTACTTTCAAATAATTTATTTCATTGACTCAATGGTTAGAGTATTCGTAAAATATCAACTAATAAGGTTATTTAAAACATTACACAGATTACGCATCACAAGACATACAGATTAACTACTTTATTTCTCTTTATTTCTATTGTCGGCTGTCAGAAACGCGCCGTATCTGTAAATAATTTCTAATCATCTATTAATTGTTTACCTTTGTTTGCATATAGTGTATATATTATTATTTTTACGATTTAATTCATTCATGAGTTATCTTTACTGTTCATCATGACAACTTCGAGCACCGGACGCCTACCATTCCCCCTACCCCTTTCCTCTTCCTCTCCCCCTTCCCCATATACAAGCTGGCAACGCACTTGTGACTCTCCTGGTGTTGCTAGTGTCTATGGACGGTGGTGATCAGTTAACATCAGATGACCCAGGTGTTCCTTTTCCTCCTTTGATGTAAAAAAACTGAGCTAATCTTTGAGTGCTAAGAAAAATTAATTGATATGCAAATTGCTAATCGTTAACAAATGACTTATACTGATCGATCTTGTTACCAAGCTAGCTGGTGAATGCCCGTAGTTCTGTCGTTTTTTTAACGCAAGCCCAATATAAAGTAATCTAGTATGGTAAGTACCTATTTGGCCACGAAAGGATTTAAATATGTATACATAAACTTATAATCGACAAACATTAATCCATTTTGAACTTACACTGTACAAATTGATGATTATTGACGTACGTTGGTGAATACGTATTGTCATCAATATTTGTTATTAACAATGACTTATGTGTTAACAGGTATTTTAATTAAATATTTCTTGTATAAATATTATTGTTTTGCATTTAAAGTTTTCGTGTGAGAGTTCATGATTGTACCAAACAATAATTAAAAAAACGTCTACATTTCCTATATTCAATTAGTATCATTTAGTGGCTGATAATGAAAGCAAACCATCGCGAGGATGCATTTTTAAAAATATTCTTATAGTTTAATGTGGGAATAAGTAGAATTTTAGAATTCTTAGTGTTTGAAACTGACAATTCGTCGGAGTCGAGACTCGTGATTAATAAAGTGATTTCCTTTGGTTAGAGATTTTTGCCCAGTAGTGGTACTTTTACAGGCTTGTGTTATGCATCAGGTTATTTTGTACATCTCGTTCGTGTAAATGTTTAACCCGTCACTCCATTCTAATTACTTAGTAAAGACTCGAGAAGGCAAATATAGGTGGTCCGTAGAAGTTGTATAAGACACTTGGCAGTTTGTAAACAATAGAAATGGTAACAATCTGTACGGAAGGTACAAGGTAATAGTCACGTTTGGTATTCGTTTGGAATACAGAAATTAATTTATTTATAGTTGGCCTAGATAGTACAGTATAACGGGATTTTATCACGCGATTAATTCGCACTCGTTTAGAGCTTAGAACTACAATGGTAAGGCAAGGCTATGTTTAATAAGACACACCATTCAATGAAATTAGATACATAAAACAAGTTTGTAGATAGACTGATAGATGCAGTACTTAAAGCGTTTCATGGTAAACTAATTTTAAGAAGTGTAATGCCACATTATTTGACTTATTATAGGTATGAAATTAATGCCACCACAACTGAAGTTGGTCTAATGTATCAATAAAGAGCAATTTTGTTGTTCGCATGCGCATGTAGTTATCTTTTGGAATCCTTGTTGCCTTATTGTTTATTTTCTTTCTTTATTATCTTTGATCGAATTTTAGTGTTACGAAAATGCGTATTTGGGATTTGCCAAAAACAGAATAAGATGCAATTTCGCGATACAAATCAGTTGGGTTTGCTCTGATTAGTGCGCTCTTTCGCCAGTACATTACACAAACTTCGGTAGCGGTGGCGTTAATATTTAAGGACGCTCGTACCCTTATTAGTTCTGACTTTGACATTTTATGCATATGGTACATATGTTCTGTCCGTTTATATGTTAATAAAAAACAGTACATACAGAATAATCTCTACATGATTTTTTGGAAATATGTGTTA
Organism: Antheraea mylitta; assembly: GCA_014332785.1. Taxonomy (NCBI): domain Eukaryota; kingdom Metazoa; phylum Arthropoda; class Insecta; order Lepidoptera; family Saturniidae; genus Antheraea; species Antheraea mylitta. The sequence goes on from JACEII010000019.1 coordinate 4,846,200, forward strand.
AGTACTTAAGAATATAACTAGAAATAATTTCCTTGTGTTATGTTTAAACGTGTATAACTACGAAATGTATATATTATGTATGTAAATCAATGCCGTGTTCTGTATTACATAATTATCTATTTTTCTTTTAGGAAGCAGTTGTCAATTACTTACCTGTGCTCTAACAGCTGCGAGATGTAGCTGGGTGGCTCTGTAGTCATATTTCTTCATAGAGATCTCCTCCTTCATTGTAATAATTAAAAAAAAAAAAAACATTTAATACCTTTACATTATCTGTATATAACAACACGTATTATTATTATTTTTTGCTTGTGAATTTAGTAATTTCATAAAAGTGTTTTACCGAAAACTTTTCAAAAGGAAATTGAAGAGTAACAAAAGCTACTTATTATTATTTGCCATAAGATTATGTTACATTACCAAGTGAAATTATTTAAATATAATTCTAACTTATTCAAATTTTTATATATGTACTATAATATACAATAATATACTTACGAAAAAACACCAAAAAAGTGTTTCTTATTTATAAAAGAAACGAATATAATAAAACGATACTTTCAATTAATAAATATATTATGTTATTATAGAATTCAAAATTATGGATATCTAAATGCTGCAGAAAATTTTCCATGTAGTGTAGAATCATATAGCATTTTAGTGACATCTTACGGACCTACATCTGGAACTGCTACTACCTTTTACTAGAGAGCGCTTTACAAAATTCCTCCTTGCCTAGTTCCTACAATAAATTAAAGATGCCACTAATAGTCCTACTTCAGTATTTTATGAAAATCTTTTATTTGGTAATTAAAAATGCTGCAATATCCTTGTAAAAATATAAAGTTTATTACCAACTTATTGATCATATTGTATATAGATAAGAATTATTTAATGATGTCAGCACTCTAATATTATAGTACACATTTAATTATTGTCTTACATTATTTATTTAAAAATATATGAAATATGTACAGATTTTAATTTGTTATAAATTATAGCGGTAATAAAAATCATACATTCAGTTTAAAGAATCAAATGCTGTACTGTGTAACTAATAAAGTTTCTATTATAAGTTATAAGTAATATATAATAACACTTATATTTGTATAACTTCTAATACTGATATTTCAATATACTTGTGTTTATACATTATAAATCTTGTAAACTACAAACCTTAAAATACTTGTGTTTGATTCCCAGATATGATTTTTTTCTTGACTTACCAAGAAAGTCCACTATTTGCCTATCTCCTTTATTGTTAGTAAAAAATGAGTAATTAAAATGAATAACTGATTTCAGACATTTTGGTATTAAATTAAATTTATATAATGCATATAGTCTCAGTACACCTTTTATTTAACTATTAGAAAAACTACTCTATAATAAATACAAAAATTATAATATTTGAAAGTGAATATTAGACTAAAATATAACCAATCAATGTCTGATCAGATTAATATATAATTCGTAAGTCAATAATTTGGAGAAAATAAGCTATTCAAAATGCAAATATAAGTAGCATACCGAATTTATTATTCATTTAAATAATAGGATATTCTTCAATTATTACTTGCATTGAATGAGAATTTTCAAATAAACACATTCAAAAGTGTTGTATTTTTAATAGCAATTGTTCTGTTCTTAAAAAAGTTAAGACGAAATAAAACTATGTATTTCCACTATATATGAGTGGTAGCAATTCAGTGACACTTGACGTACTATATATACCTTTTTGATTACTCAGTAACACTTCGAGCTTGTAATTTTAATGATGTCGAAGTCAAGAGTATTTTAATTGCTTTGTAATTACTAGCAATAGGAACTACTTCATCATAATCTTAAAATAATTAAACATAAAAATTAAATAGTATTCTCATATGAAATGAATTAAGTATGTATAACTGTATGTATTGTATTTATAGTATAAAAATACAAAACGATGTTTGTGGGTTTTCGTAGTGTAAGTAAATTGATATGGATTACTCACTTGTATCTCGTTCACTTTGTTGTAAAGATTATTTTCAAGACTTCGACTTTGATGACGACCCAACGAATCGAGACTGTCCTGTGAAACAAAATGGCATGGTAGGAACATAAATTAATTCATTTGAATGTGTATAAAAATACAGGCAATGTATACTCTGTGGGATTCCTCCCGTGCTTTATATATTAATTCGAGTCTGTGGTATGGAATTATTTATAGATAAAGCTTCTTAAACGATAGTTACAATTAATTGTATAAAAGTAAATCATAGTCAAAACCTGCATGTAGTTTTTTTTTCTTTATAATTGGTTCTGTACTTTTAGAAATTACCAAACATAGTATTTGTACTTTACCTTCTCCTCATATAAATAATGCAGAAGATCTTTCGAGTGTCACATTGGAATTATTTCGTAAATATTCTTTTTTTTTTGGGGTTTTTTGGGGTGTAAGGGGTGTCGAGTAACATCTTAAGACTTGAGACACCCAAGCCAACCTCACCTGCACGTGGTGGACCCTGCTGAATAACGAACGAGGCAATGGCGCAAGCGGGGTGGTAGGGTTATACAGCCCGACTGGGTCGCAACCACCATGTACATGGCGAAAAAGCCCGTCATAGTGACTCGCTTCTGCGCGTCGCGTTTCGGGATCAGCCTGTGCATATCCAGTACCGGGTGACTCGTCATTATGGCCGGCATGACAGCGGCGACCGGCGATGGATAATCTGTCTCTCGGTGGTTGCCGATGTTTTTGGATTGTACTATGCTTAATATCAGGCATAGTGCAGCCACTATGTCGTGCTTCGATAAAAAAAAAAAAAAAAAAAAGTGGGGAAATTCCTTATGGATACCAACCCTCCCGGGGCAGAAGATGGGTTATGTCCGACTCGCACGGACTAAAACCGCACGGTGTACCGACTGACCGTAGTGTTGGCGTGGCAAGGGATCGTTCTAAGCTATTCCTCTTAGATAGCCGTCCCAACGGTCCGCCCGGCGGAAGGTGGCCGCCAGGCTCTTACCTATAGAGAGGCAGCTGAGTACACACAAGCTGCCTCCCCTCGTCCGCTGGACCTGTACAATGAAGGGATGAGCCCCCCGACTGCATCCTCTCAGGTCTGGCTACGGAGGCGGGAGGAGTTGGGCAAAGCGCCGTCTCCTCCCGCCTGTCCTTCGTTGGCAGAGAGGGCTACTTAGAGGGTCTATCTCGCGGGCCCTCTCCGCCGCCTCCTTTTGCGAGATGACTTCCTCGCAAAAGGAGGCCACTACTCGCCACGCCTGCTCGCTGAACGAAACCACGCTCGGCAGCGACAAATCCTCCCCCACCATCGCCGCCAGAGAGTGCGGCGCTCCACCTCCCAAGCAACACACTCAGAGACGGTGTGCTACGCGGTATCCTCCTCAGCGCCGCACTCATGGGAGGCCCGCGGTCGGCTCCCTGCGAGCGATCCGGTACAGGTACCACCCGCAACAACCGTGTCCGGTCAGCACCTGCACCAGCCTGAACGACAGGGAGCCAATCTCCTCCCAATTCACTCCCGCAGGACCGGGTGGACGGCGTCGACAGTGTACGTCCCGAAACGCGCGTCCGCCAGGTCCTGCTTCCACCGCTCTACCGCCTGCTCTCGCAATTCTTGCCTATTGGCCTCTATTTTCCTGGAAGCCGGAGGCTCCCCACTACGTTTCCTGGCCGTCGTTAATTCGTACACGGCAGCGAGAACTCCTGCCTCCAGCTCCCAAGGAAGGGAGCCGGCGAGCGTGAAAGCTGCCGCCGAGGACAACGTCCAGTACGCCCTCAGTGCCACCGTGTGCAGCGTATTGCGAAGCGCGCGCACGTTGGCGGCACCGAGGGCGTCTGCCCAGACCGGCGCGGCGCCCCGTAAGCGGCCATCGCCTGCATGACTCCCATGTACAGTCGCCAGCACCTGGCCCCCGGCCCCCCAATATTGGGGAGCAACCGGCCAAGTGCCGCCGCCGCCCTAGCAATTCGTGGCCCGAGCCCCGCGAAGTGGCTTACATATCTAATTGGTGCTCCGTTTTTATTGGTCTTAGCGTGGTGATATATAGCCCATAACCTTCCTCGATAAATGAGCTATACAACACCGAAAGAACTCCTGAAATCGGACCAGTAGTTCCTGGGATTACCCTCTACAACGTCACAAACTTATAAACTTTACCTCTTTATAATGTAAGCGTAGATATATCTTTCCGTTGCAATTATTCCCTAATAAATTTTCTCTATTAATATGATTATATTATGCTTACTTGCAGCTGCTTAATTTCCAGTTCTAAGTCCTGTGCATCTTTTCTCAACTGTTCGTAACTGAGACGCGCTTGCGTCCCTCCCATTCGATCCAGCAGCATTTCTCCACGAAGAATTGGAGGCATGCTCTCCTGCACAAATAGAGAATATGTGTCGACATAACATTTAATACACTTTTAGGTTTATTTCTTTGTTACGCTCTTTTCATTAAATTCATCTTAGTTGTGTGGATGCGTAGGAATTCTTGTTTTTATGTCAGAGGAGACAAACGAACAGGTGGGTCACCTGATGTTAAGGTCACCACCGCCCATCGACACTAGCAACACCAGGGTAGTCGTAACTGTATACTTTCTTTTTTCTCGAACTGACTACGACGCTATTGACCTAGCAAGGTCTTAACAACTACACCGGATTCCTTATAATATTGGTGGCATAGTTCGTTCGTACGTAACATAGTACAATTATTATGTACAAAGTGGATGGGAAATATTACAATAGAGCCTGAGATGCTACAAAAACTCCCTGGAACGTTAAAATAACTAAAGTACACTTGTATTATTATTTACTTGATAATGGCAGTAATCATTTACAAGATTGGTTGCCAAAAATGAAATAAAATGAATAATACACAATTATGAACAAGTTACGAATTTATTATAGTTAAAAGATTGGATTGCCTTCCATCTGCAAAACTATGATGCTTTTTTATAATCACGTTTGTCCTTAATCAGAGTATACTAATTGTAGGTACTTTTAATTCTTTATTACATATTTTCATCATTCACTATCATTCTCAACATTACGACGCGTGTGTTTCCCAATAATGCTACATTATACATGTAAACATTTTTTTACGTAAACGTTCAGTAAGATTTAATTTGAGCACAGGTGATCCGAAAGGTTCAGTGAAAATTGAATTCCGTGTTGGGAAGATCGAATTCTACTTTGCGCGTATAAAATTTTACATACGGAAACGTTTTGCACCGGGATAGCTTTGATATAGCTAGCACATTAGCTATGAATCTCCAAGGGCTCCATAAATTATTTATTTAAGGTATATGGAATTTACGACGGCTTTATATTACAAGTACGTTGAAGGTTGATACGAAATGTATATTTACATAACAGATTTAATCAATAAACAATATGACAAAAAACGAAGCTGACTTCTAAAAAGTGAATCAGAATGTCTTTGCCAATAGTTATAGGTACGTACCTACTATATGGTCTTTGATTTTAATATAAAACAATCACTATACAATTTCTATTCGATTTTGAGGAGTCCTCTTTTAAAAAAAACTCCTCTTTAAAAAAAAATATAGTTCCAAATCGGTTTATAAAGAACAAAGTTCTCAAGTAACAAAATAAAAAAAATAGAGTTGAGAATTTTCTCCTTTTTGAGTTCTGTTAAAAAATAGTACCTGGGCGACCAAGCCTAGCTCGGTTCTTTAAAAACATTTTTAAGTTAAAATAAACTGTTAGGTTTGCCTCAGAAAATAAGCACTTTTTTCACATAAAAAATATTTAAAAAAAGATATCTCTCTCATAATTATAATAATAATAATATTGTTTATTTAATTAAAATAAATTGTTAGGTTCGCCTTACAAAATTATCACTTTTACAAATAAAAAGGTATATACACTCGGATTCGAACTGGGGTTACACGGATTTTCGAGGCAACCAATTTCCATCTGAGCTATCTTTATTTTGACAGCGGCGGCGAAATTTACCTTCATGTTCTAGCTATATTTTTTGATTGCCTGAAATCTCAGTTTAAAAGTTTTCTATGAATAACATATATCTAGATCGATTTGTCATCCCCGAAACTATCTACATACCAAGTTTCACGGAAATAGATGACGCCGTTTCCGAGAACCTGAATATATACAAATATAAAAATATACAAGAATTGCTCGTTTAAAGGTATAGGATATTACATATAAATAGATTAAATTCACTGCTTATTCTTGCTTACAATTTATATAGTGCTTATATATTTTTTGTATTTAAAGTATTCTATGTAATATTACCGCGGCAACGTCTAGTGCTGGATCGTCAGTCTCTGGTGGATACGGTGGCAGGAAGGGCCGTTTCGGTGGCTTCATTGGTGACTGTGCAGTAAGTAATGTTCTAGCCAAATGTGCTAGATCCGCCGTACTCGAGACAGCACGAGCTTGAGTGCATAAGGACTCGTAGCGTCGTAGTTGAACATTACACTAAAACAAAAACATTACTTAACGACAAATTGTACACAAATTTTTTCATGATCATAAATTCTATCTGTAACATAGAACTTTCGATTTTGAATGACCTTGATTAGTGCAACTTTCTTTAAATCAAATATTTAAGTTATTAAAAATAAGAATACTCTTAAGTATTTAATGACATGCGTTGCACACCTTATTTCATTAGTACATTTCTATTTTGTAAAATATCAAAAATCAGATCTATTAAAATTCAACCTCGTTGGTTGGATTCAATGATCATTTGAACTTTTTATGTAAATGGAACAAAATAGCCACTCTTTCGTTTATTAAAATGAATTTTTATATTTAGACTAAAATAAGATTACATAGTATATATGAGACCAAGTCAAAACGAAATTTGAGTATAATATCAGTTTTTACTTACATTTTTCCTGTCAGACTATTTCTACTATTACTTAATTACAAAATAATATATCTCTTATGATCATGAAATTTAGCAATTACTATAATCCTTATACAAATTCCTAGCTTCCGTATTCGCTAGTCGCATTAATAATGATTAAAAGTTAGTTGGGATTCATATTCTATAAATGTCTTACTGTTAGATATCTGCAGGGCTTCGTCACATGGGAATAAACTAATACAACTAAAAGATGGATCACTTATATTAATAAAGTTTTATTCTGCCAGTTGTGTGTCCTGTATTATGGACATTATATAAATGGTAAGGGCTGTATAGAGTGTAGAAAGATCATTTATATATATAAACTTTTTTTATATATCAATGGGAGGAATCGAGTATTAGACCACACTATATCGTAGCCTTAATAAAGTAAGGGCATAACTTTAAAAAGTAGTTTTTTGGGAAGTGTCAAAAAACAAATCGACGAGTACATTATTTTTAAAAAATTTGTTTCAACGCCTTTATTTACAAAGTCAATGTTATGATAATTTGCATACTTAGACTTTAGCGGTGTTATTACAAAAAAGTTAAACACGGTTTGAACGCTTGCTTTAAAAAGATCTCTCGGTGAATGTTCGCCGTTTTGCTCTGTTGTCTCGCTTTGGTTAGGTTAGGTTACACTTGCGAAAAAAGGATAACGCGATCTTGCTTCGGGCGAGCGCGGCGCATTTCGTACAAAACCTTTTTTAAACCAAGTATTTAACTTTTTTGTAATAACACCGTAGTAGTTTACCTGTATTACCAACAACTTAAATTGTAGAAATATGGACTGTATAAAATAAAATACTATTCACAATACACTTGCAAGTTGGGTACCTATTTCACAATCTTTTCTGTTTGCCATTGTAAGCATTATTTGATTTGTGCCTATATAATATCGAAGTAAATCTAAAAATTTGAGTGAATCTACTATATGAGGGTTTTAATAGGCTCTTACAATATTAATGTGATAATGCAACATTCACCGTAGAAACTATTACTGGCTTCAGCATGAATGGGTCGGCTCACCCGGAGTAGTACCACCCTCTCACAGAAAACCGACGTGAAGTAACAGTGCTTGTATTGTTGCGTTTCGTTAGGTCAGTAAGAGGCCCACTTCTCCTCACCTTCCCCCTCTCCTATTTCCTTTCCCCGCTACTCTAACACGGGCTGGCAATGCACTTGCGACTCTCATGGTATTGTAAGTGTCTATGGACGGTGGTGATCACTTAACAACAGGTCCACCTGTTCGTTTACGTCCTATGATATAAAAAAAAATTAATATAAAGGCACAACTCAAACTTGCACAAAGCGCACGCATTCCGGTTTCGTCAAGTCTTGGCTCTGCCTTTATATCGGGAATGCATGTACCAGAATTTAAAAATGTAGAAGGGACAAGTATGTTACTGTCGCCTTATTTGTAGTCGTTTTTTTTGTCTGCGAGATCTACTTAGCAGAACTATCTCTAATGAGCATTTCTATTGCAAAAACTAAAATAACTAAATTTTCGATATGTGCCCTTAACTTATTAAGGTTACGATATGTTCTTCTGTCTAGTATAAATACCAATTATAAATACCAAGTCAGTTCTAAGGAGTAGTCACAAACTATTACTTGCTTGTATTATTGTAGTAGTTGAATAAATATCAATAAACGAATGGAAATTCAATTCAATGTTTGTTTATTTACAAATAAAAATAATCTTATTTACTTCTTAGATTAATAAATTAAAGTAAATATTTATAAATTTACTTTATAAATATCGATATGCAATCTAATACGGCTAAGTTTTACAAGCTATGTTATATATTTGAGTACAATTATCGACTTTGAAGTTTCATAGATTGTTAGTTTAATTAACTCACGAGTAACTGTAGCTGTAAGTAATTAAAAGGTTTCTTGTATTCGCTGGTTGTATAACAGTTATAGCAATTAATTTGTTTATCTTTCAATTAATTAATTTCTTCCATATCGATAATCAAAATCAAGTCTTTAAAAAAAATGTTATAGGGATTTAGTTATCCACTTTATTAAAACCTTGTTAAATCCTTTATGTATTAAATAAAATTACAAAAGAAACTACGGGCATATTCTACTTTCAGTCTCCTACCGCGTCTGTGTGTCTGTTCGCGATAACCAAGAAACTACTAAACGGATTTTTATGGGAGTTTCGCCGGTAGATAGAGTGATTCATGAGAAAGGTTAAAGTATATAATTTATGTATATTCTTTTAATTATCAGGGCAGAATAACGGCGACCATAGTTAATTTATATATTAGTGTTGGAGCGTAATAACGTTTGATGTTAAAAGGCAATTTTGCTTATGTTGGTAACTTGTTATATATAGTAAGAGCCTATGTAGTAAGAATAAGTACCTACTCCTGCGTGAGCTATAAAAACTCTACGGTCCATATTCGAACACATGCTCTTTGTGTGTTATTAGAACCAACTACTATTAAGGAATTAAGAGTTCATATATGACACGGTTTATCATCTATTTGATGTATAGCAATAAATTTTACCTTCTCTGTGATTATTTCTCCACCTTGGCAGATTGCGTCACTCACTGCTGTTGTCACATCAGTTAATATTTCTTCTAGTTCCTGCAATCAAAACAATATATTCGCTTAGAGTACATTTTCTTTTGTAAATAATATCTAGAGAATACAGTAATATCAATTTCATTTATGTATTGTAACAATGAAATTAATTTCTGATAGCTGCAGCAAATGGAGCGTCAGTTTAATTAAAACCGGTGTTAGACGAGGCTTGTATTCATGGGAATTTTGAATTGCGAGTTCTGATGTAGGGTTGACACAAATGTAAAGATGAATGGGAACGGAGTTATTCACTTCCGTTGAATTGTTTATCCTTTCCACGTGATTCTTCGCGTTTTCTGTTCCGTTCGAGATTACATTTTTATTTTTGGTTAAATAAAGTTCTCGAGAAGCAATAACGTGTAATCATAGTTCTGTCTTGTTTCTGTCCCTTGATATAAATTATGTAAGGTAAAGTTAGAAATCGAATATAACTTTATATAAAATGTAACAGATAGACGACAACTAATGGTTTTGACACTTATAGAATGTCGTTTCGTATTATTGAATTACTGTAAAGCTTCTACCCATTAATGTGATGAAATTCCGAGTCCCAAAAGTAATATAATTTATATCTGGAGCGTCTGTAAATACAATATTTATGGATACTAAAACATTAGCTAATGAAAGGATGTCCTTTGAAATGAATTTATTACTAGTATTTGAATTAAATTTACCTACCTCCTGTTTCACATTTTTTCTATATTACAGTAAATTTTTTCTAAAATCTATATTATCATTATAATGAATTAAAGTGTCTTTGTTTGTAAGAAGTAATCTTTGGAATTACTGATTATCTATACTAATATTATAAAGAGGTAAAGTTTGTGAGTTTGTGACGTAAGTGGTAATCTCAAGAACTATTAGTCGGATATGAATAATTCTTTCAGTGTTATATAGTTAATTTATCGAGGAAGATTATATGCTATATATTATCACGCTAAGATCAATAGGAGCGGAGCACAGATGAGAAATGTTTCAAAATCGGGATTTTTTTCCTCTTCAGAGCTTCTGCTGCGTGTTAGCGTTACCCAGAGTAACTATTACTTCTTAGACGAAGTCGCGGGCAGGGGCTAGTTTTAAATGAGTATTTTAATAATACGACGCTATTAGTCCAGATTGGTATAAACCATATCTTATAATGATATTAGATATATATACACATGAAATCGTAGACGATTGCCGGTCATATATACAGAAAATATAAAGGAACAAAGAAAAAATGACATAAACGTAGCAAACCTTTTTTGATGACTCGCTCAAGTTTTATTGTTCGGTTCGGAATCACTTATATCCCGCTGAATTTGAGTTTTCCCTCAAGGATCAAATTGAAATAATCGGTATCGACTACCAAGGAACTTGAAGTGTTATTTCTGAACTACTCAAACCTACTTTATTAAAGTACATTATGTTTACAGCGTAAGGTAGTTAAATATAGTCAAAAAATCTATTCGTAAGCTGACATTCTCCTATACAATACATTCTTTCTTTTTGTAACAGTATATCAACATTTTAAGGAACATTTACCTTTTTTTTTTTTTTTTTTCGAAATGTCTACGCTATTGACCCAGCAAGGTCTTAACAGCTTCACCGGACTATGAACATTTACCCATTCATGATTTCCTAGTGTCAATAAACAACAAGTGATATTCAGCTGTTTGATTTCTTCTCATTATTTTACCTGGTGCTAAGTATTAGTAGGTATATTTAGTAAATGTTAGAGCCACGCTGAAGCTATTACTGGCTTCAGCATTAATGGGTCGGTTCGTCCGGGGTAGCACCACCCTCTTACAGAAACACCGAAGTGAAGTAACAGTGCTTGCATTGTTGCGTTTCGTTCGGTCAGTGAGAGCGCCAGGGACTCACTTCTCTTCACCTTCCCTCTCTCCTCTTCCTTCACCCAAAACACGAGTGGGCAACGCACTTGCGATTCCCCTGGTGATCTAAGTGTCTATGGACGATGATAATCACATAACAACAGGTGACAGACCTGTTCGTTTGCCTCCTATAGTATATAAAAAAAAGCTGATTAAAAATGTAATTCTCTGTATATAATAGGTATTTACCTATGAAATTGCCGTTCTGCAGTACTGGCCATTTCAAATCAAAATAATTTTTGTTTGGCTAAGAATTCTAATTTCAAATTAATTTTATTTTAAAGACATGGAATTCTTTTTTCAAAAGTAGTAATTTGTTTATTGATTAGTGTTACATTTTCATTGCATTTCAATATTTTTGTCATCATGGATACGTTAAATATTCGAATAATTATGGAAAATGGGTACCGTCGTGGCAGCAACGCGGCGCAAGCGGTACGCAACATCAATGACGTTTACGGAGCTAACACTACAAACCAAAGGACCACCTGTTATTTGTTTTCTCGCTTCCGTTCTGGGAATTTCGACCTGAAAAATGAACCTCGCGGTCGTCCGAAGACTTTGGTCGACAATGACGAATTTAAGACGATTGTGGAAGCTGATGATACATAATCTACGGTTGTATCAGCAGCATCTTTCGATTTTAGCGTCAAAACAATATGGTCCATTTGCGTCAAATTGGTAAGGTCAAAAAGCTTGACAAATGGGTGCTCTACGAACTCAATGATCGCCAGCGCAAAGTACGCGTCGAGACGTGCCTTGCACTGCTCAACAGACACACAAATGAAGGAATTTTGAACCGCATTGTTACCTGAGATGAAAAATGGCTTCTGTTTGGTAACCGAAAGTGCTCAGCAAGTTGGTTGGATCCTGGTTCAGCACCTAAACAATGCCCTAAACGAAGATTTACCCCTAGAAAAATGATGGTCATTGTTTGGTAATCTAGCGCCGGTGTGATTCATCACAGATTCTTACCAAACGGGGTGCCGTTCATACTCTCGGTGAATGGTTTCGTCGATGGCGCATAGAAGTTAATCCCGATAAGAGTGCCGCAATACTCTTCGATCCCACGAAACGCGCTAATAAATTTGAGCCCATCAGGCTATACGGAATCGATATCCCTTGGGTCGAAGAGGTCAAATATCTCGGTGTCACATTAGATAAACATTTAAAGTTCAATTCACATACAGACAGAGTGCGAAACAAAGCCGCTATGGTCTTGGGTCGCCTCCATCCGTTGCTTTGTCATAAGAGTAAGATGTGCCTCAGACACAAGCTCACTTTGTATAAGACGTGTATCCGTCCCGTGATGACATATAGCTGCCCCGTTTTTGCGCATATGTTCAAAGATAACTTTCATAAGCTGCACGTTCTCCAAAATCGTGTTTTACGTAAAGTGACAGGTGCTCCGTGGTACATTCGGAGAGTCGATCTCCATAGAGACCTAGAGATCCCTTCTATCTGGGCGTACGTAAAATCACTTACGATTAGTTATTTTGAAAAAACTGCGAATCATCCCAATCCCTTAGTGGTATCCGCCGCAAACTATGAACCCGTACCTAACGCTGCGCGTTATAAAAGACGTCCGCGATGCATTTTTACCGACCCTCCTGATTTAATCACGTCGGCAAACGATCAGTACCAGCCTGTCCCTCGAAACAGAGCGTGCTCACGCCCACGCCCGCGTAATCACAGATCACGCCGCCGTGGTCTGGGGGTTAATTTCGTTCCCGCACACCCGATTAGGCCTCCCACGGCAGTGGCTCAAGCCTAGGTATTCGATCCCTCGGTAGGGAGCCCTTGAGTGCGTTGCTTGCGCGATACGGTGACACACAAATATACATCACTGCTACAACACTACACGATCACCCCCACACACGTGCACGCCTACACGCTTACACATGAAAGTGGAAGGGTTTACTTTTTTCCCTCATCGAACTGAAAAACTCTTAATTTCCGATAATAAATATATGGAGGAGTTGTTGAGGCGTGTATGCTTGGTACACATATACGTTTCAATAACTCATACATATATGAATAGTTAGCTAGGTTAGCTAAGATAGGTCGCGATTTTGAATGCAACAGGCAACAGCCAAGCCGAGGTGTGCCGTGCACCCTTGAGCTGGTTGCCAAAATAAAATCGGCTGAGTGCTATAAGCGCTTGCCTTAGTAGTCCGGTGAAGCTGTTAAGACCTTGCTGGGTCAATAGCGTAGACATTTCGAAAAAAAAAAAAAAAAACCAAACGGGGTGAGCATTACTGCAGATGTGTACTGTGAGGAACTGAACACAATGATGGAGAAGCTGGCACATCTCCAACCAGCATTGGTCAATCGCTCGTCTCTGCTGCTCCTGCACGACAACGCGCGACCTCATACTGAACAGCAGACGGTCTCCAAGTTGCAAGAACTGGGGTTGGAAGTTCTCCATCATCCGCCCTACTCACCAGACTTTGCGCTTACAGACTACTGCTTTATCCAGAATCTGGATAACTCCTTGGCGGGAAAAAAATTCAATACCCGTGAGGCAGTACAAAATGCCTTTGAGGAATTTGTTGCCTCCCGTCCAGCTAATTTATTTAAGAAGGGCATCAATAAACTGCCACTGTGTTTGCAAAGATGCATTGATTGCATGTGTGATTACTTTGATTAATACTAATAAAAAAATCGTTTAAATTTTTTCATACAAAACGGCAATTTCATAGGTAAATACCTAATTAATATATATGCATGAACCTCTGATTTGTGTATGGTGTTTTCGCATACGGAGTATTGTTCGATTGTAAATATGTAACTGTATAAATGGTGTAAATAGTCTTTAATATACAACATAGTTTTGTTACCCTTAATAAATAAAATATTATATGAAATGTGTTGTAAATGATTCTTGTTATCTATTATGAAAGACTTTTTCTAATGAATTAATATAATAACATAACTTACTTGCAAAATAGTAGGCAAAGTGTGCTTATGGTATTGGTCGAACATAGCATTGGTTGCAGTTAGTTGCTGCACGTATGTGTTGTGCGATTCGTAGTACATGGCTAAAGCAGCTGGATTTGGATTATTGCAGTAGTTCAGAAACGCTGCTCTGTAATCTTGGCGACTCTGTAATAGAAAGTATGTGTGTATTAATTTATTACGACGCAAGTATGCAAATTAATATAATTCAGGTTGGAATTCTAGTGAAATTATTTAAATGATAGAATAAATTGTAAAAGAAAACTGTAAGTTGATTGAACGTGCTAACCTCAGGAACTACCGGTCCGATTTGAAAAGTTATTTCGGTGTTAGATAGCTCATTTATCGAGGAAGGCTTTAGGCTATATATATATCATCACGCCAAGACCAATAGGAGCGGAGCACCAATGAAAAGTATTGCAAAATCGGGTTTTTTGCCTTTTAGCTGCGTGTCAGTGTTAATATTATATACGTTGCCATGCTAACGTGGCAACTTTCTATCGCAAACATTTTAAAAGTTTATTTTGTGTTTTTATTCAAAACGATTGTTCTACGTTCGTTTTGTTTGCAATTTTTTATATGTACTCTATAACGTATTACAAAAATAAAGTGTGTGTATGTAACATTAAAATAAAAACTTTACGGTGAATGGATATGGTTGCAAATAACAAAAAGATATATTTTTTTAAAACTGCGTCGATATTTTTATATTATCCTATTTTAACGAGAATTTTACTCTGAGATATACGAATATATAACGGGTGACATTCTATTTTATTTGTCTATTAGCTATTACATTGGTAAATGTGACAGTGATCAAAAATATGTTGTTTACTGTAAACAAGCGCCTAAAACGTCTATTGCAATTCCAAGAATAAATATAGATAGTAAGTCATGTTTTTGTATGTAATTTGTATTATATTATCCTTCAATCAATTTGGCGGCCATTTTATTATACTTACCGCGCTCTCGTCTACATAATTCAGTGATTAATTATAGCAACGTATAAGAATAACTTAATTATATCGACAATATGGGCATATTATATCTATATAATAAAAGATTTGTCACATATTGTTCGATAATGTATAGCTTTAGATTTTAATTACTTTTTATAGAGTAAGTGAGCATTGACGGTGATATAAGGTTTAAAATCCAGGTATGTTGCTGATGGTAAATTCCATCCTATTCGATACACTGTTAGTAATCACATATGTAATATACATGTTACAGTAGATGGCGTGTGTAAGTGTTATGAACTCGAACCTAAAAAATATATTAATAAAAATAGAATTGGAAATATTTACATATATATTGTTTTACGTCATACATTACATTAGTTGTCATTTTAAATAAAATGTGTTTTATGTCATTGGCGACGAAGTGAAAATTTTAATAATGAATAAAGGCAATTACGCGATCGTTTTGCTACAGGGTTAAATCACCCAGAACTTGAGACAGACCTTAGATAGAGATGGCCCGATCTACAAGAAAATGAGGGAGGAAAAATTAATGAAGTTACTTTTCTCCAAATTTTTAAGTTCGCCCAGTCTCGTGAACAAGCTGAACATGACCAGCCGAGTCAAAATGTTAACAAAATCCAGAGGACTAACACAAAAATTGCAAAAAACCATAAAAGCATACGCAAACTAACTTCTAATTCTAAACTAAATTCTATAAGATGCGGTAAGAAAATTAAACATAAAATTTTTGAATGTTCAGCCAAGAATCACACTTGTGCAGAATACAACACGAAGGGGCATTTTGAAAGTTGCTGTATTAAAACTAAACGTGCTTATATATCACCTGTAAGGAAATTTAACAAATCCACACTACAAATAATTACCGAGAATAATTCATCGCTCATATCGCATACGTCTACAGAAAACAGCGATGATGATAATGATGATGATGAACTTGTATATAATGTGACAGGCACCTTCCAAAAAGGCTGTAAAAAAATCGATGTACTAATCAATGGTTTAAGTTGCACAATGGACTGGGATCCTGGTTCCACCTATTCAATTATTAACACTGAACTCTGGAGGAACATAGGATCACCTAATCTAACTATAGCTCCTAAATTAAAAGCGTACGGCAACAACAAATTGAAGGCAGAAGGTCATACGGACGTAACAGTAGAACTCTATGGACAGCAGAAAATATTACCTGTAGTAGTAATGAAAAACGCTAAACCAATGCTTTTTGGCCTACAATGGAGTGAGATGTTTCAGATGGAATTCCCTAAAGCTGTTTATTCCATTTAAAGTACCCATCAAAACTTTTCAACACTTCAACAGGTTCTAAATAAATATGCAACATTGTTTGATGGTAAATTAGGAAAAGTAGTTAACTACAAAGTTAACATCCACGTCAAACCAGGAGCAGAACCAGTACATCTACCAGCCAGACCAATTAAATTCAGTTTAAAAAGAAACATTGAATAAGAATTAGATCGTCTTGTTACAGAGGGAATAATTGAAAAAATAGATCCAAATAGTACTCCTATAGAATGGGCTACACCCACTGTTAATATACTTAAACCAACAGGCGACATCAGAATTTGTGGTGACTACAGTACGACAATTAACCCTGTTTTGATTAAGCATTTGCATCCTATACCCATTTTTGATCAACTCCGCCAGACTCTCGCGAATGGTAAAATATTTTCAAAAATCGACCTCAAAGACGCTTATCTTCAATTTGAAATAGCCCCAGATTCTAAAAAAATATCTAACTTTATCAACACACAAAGGTTATTTTTCGTATAATAGAATGCCTTTTGGCATTTCAACAGCTCCTTCAATTTTTCAACATTTCCTTGATCAACTACTTGGAGATATTCCAAATGTAGCAATTTATTTTGATGATATTGCCATAACAGGACATACGCTAAGAGACCATCTACACACACTGTCAACAGTACTTGACAAACTACAGACAGCTGGTTTGAAAGCCAATTTAAAAAAATGTTATTTTCTCCAAAAACAAATTGAGTATCTGGGATATATGATCGATGAAAAAGGAATACATCCGACAAAATCAAAATTAGATGCAATTAGAATAGCTCCATTTTTTTTTTTCTCGAACTGGCTACGCTATTGACCTGGCAAGGTCTTTACAGCTTCACCGGACTACAATACACCAACCAACTCTAAAGAGTTACGATCTTTTCTGGGCTTAGTCAATTTTTATGAACGTTTCATTCCACATCTTCATGGAATGTGTTCAGATCCACATGAGTTGACTAGTAGCAAACATACATGGCTTGGACTGATGTCGAAAGCCAGATTTTTGAAGACATTAAGTTGCACATTGCTAATTCTAAGCCTTTGATAGCATTTGATGAGAAACGCTCTCTCTTTTTAGCTTGCGACGCATCGGAAAATGGTTTAGGTGCAGTACTTTTTCACAAGGATAAAAGTATCGAACAACCTATAGCTTTTGCTTCACGAAAACTTCGCCCTGCTGAAAGCAAGTACTCTGTTATAGACCGTGAAGCCTTAGCCATTATATTTGGTATTAAAAAGTTTGATCAATACTTAAGAGGAACCAAATTCACTTTAGTAACTGATCATAAGCCATTGATTCACATACTAGGCACACAACGTAATTTACCAAAATTGGTTAATAATAGACTTGTCAGATGGGCGTTATTGATCGGAAGCTATCAATACAACATTTGCTATCAAAAAGGAGTAAATAACATCTTAGCCGACTGCCTTTCAAGGCTACCTAACCCCGAAACAAAGCCTTCTAAGGTTGAAGGTTCCGTTCATAAAATCAGTACACAACTTCTCGGGATTAGAATAACTGATCTTCAATTATCAGAGCAAAAACTAAGAGAGGAAACTTTAAAGGATCCTGTTCTTTCAAAAGTTTGTACCTTTTTAAAAACAGGGTGGAGAGAACTTGACTACAGTCATGACATGAAACATTTCTACAGAAAACGTTTCGAATTATCTATTGAAAACAAAATTATCATGTGGCAAGGAAGAATGGTTATACCTGAAACACTTCGAAGATCAGTTCTTACATATCTTCATAGAGGACATCCCGGAATATCAGCTATGAAAGCTCTTTCACGTTTTTATGTGTGGTGGCCTTCTCTTGATGAGGATATTGATGCATTTGTTAAGAGGTGTATAAAATGTCAAGAGAATCGCCCTTGCAACTCGGAACTTCCAGTTTTCTCTTGGTCTATACCAGAAGAAGTATGGGAGAGAATCCATATTGATTTTGCAGGGCCTTTTGAAGGTACTTACTGGCTAATTTTATGCGACGCGCTATCGAAGTGGATAGAAGTACGACCTATAAAAAACATAACATCAAAGAGTCTTTGTCATGCGTTAGACAAAATCTTTTGCACCTTTGGCTTACCTCGAATAATTGTCTCAGATAATGGATCACAATTTACATCCTACGATTTTAAAGAATACTGTAGGAATCAAGGTATATTACACATCACATCGTTTCCATATCATCCGCGCACTAATGGCTTAGCGGAAAGAATGGTGAGAACTTTCAAGACAAGAATGAATACGAACAATGGAAGTGAACTTGAACAACATTTATTAGAGTTTTTATTTACATATAGGAACACTCCACACACAACGACGGGAATTTCTCCTGCCCAAAAGATGTTTGGTCGACAGCTAAACTGTCTATTATCTAATATTCGGCCAGATAAAAGAAGACAACAACAATATCCACAGGTGAAGATAAATATTATGAACTCTGACCCAACTTACCATCCAGGTGAAGACGTTTACATAAAAACAAAACAAGAAAGAAAATGGCAACCTGCTACTGTGAGGACCCGTAAACATAGATACTCGTATATCGTCACTACACCTGGTGGGGAGGAAAAGCGAAGACATGCTGATCACATTAGACCTCGAACTTCACCTATATCAACGTTTCCTAATATTGAAGAACCTCATGAATGCACTGTTGATTCTTCTGTTGATCCACCTCTATCAAGTTTACCTGCAAATACGTCACCTAAAACCACGCTGGCAACATCCTTGCCACCAGTCTCCTCATCGACATCACCAGCATCTATATTTGCGTCACCAGCATCCACACCCCCATCACCAATTTTAATTGCGTCTCAGCCACGACGCAGTCAACGTCAAAGGCGAGCACCGCGTCGACTGATTGAGGAGTTGTAATTTAGATGAGGAGGAATGTTATGAACTCGAACCTTTTTATACATTTTAAAAATAGAATTGGAAATATTTACATATATATTGTTTTACGTCATACATTACATTAGTTGTCATTTTAAATAAAATGTGTTTTATTTCAGTAAGTACGATACTTACAAATGTTTTTAAAAAACCATTTCTGTAATGTACACACCTACTCACAAGTTTACATTTCTTTAATACATTTTAAAAAAGCCCGTGCGGAGCCGCGGTTAACTGCTAGTATTTTATAAAGAGATATATAGCTGTATAAGCTGTATGAAACACTTAATAGATTATAGAATAGACACATTAATACATTTTTATGGACATAAAGTCGAATAATTGGTACAGTGGGTTGATGTCCACTTCTTTATACTATTTCACTTTCTCACTGTTCACTAGGTTATTAAATTTTTCTACAATTTGTCACTGTTATACGAGATAATCTCTCAAGTGTAAACGATAATCGAGGATCCTTCAGATAAGTACAGTCAAAGATTTCTTTGCTTTACGTCTCGTCTTCAAAATTAGTATTAGTAAGGTAACTATTAGAGGTATAGAACATATCACATGTACGAATAACAAATATTATTTATGTTTCTAGGAAACTGAAAAATATTTTTGATAATAGACTATTTTCCATTTACTAATAATTGGTTGTTGTTGATCAAACAGTATCAACTACCAACTATATTATTATATGCGTTCAAAGGGTCGCCGTAAAAAATCGTGTATAGATATTTCCTCCATGTTTAAAATATGTATAATATTCTTTTTAGTATTACATAACCAACACAACAGATAATATTAAAACAAATGAAAAACGCGTACGAGGCCACGGACACCGCTAGTGTCACCTCTGTGCGTAATGATGTTAGCAATCAATATGCTAAGTATTCAACGTATGTTTATACCAGATTCGAAATGGGAGTGTAGGAAAGTGGAGCGTAGAATCGCACAATAAATTGCTTTCTAATGAGCGTAGAGTAAATCTGAAGCAAAAATAAATCAAAACACAAGATAATTAGTACAAAGATGTAATTGTAATAAAGACCATGGAGAATTAAGGGCGACGTAATAAAATAGGACTCTCGTTTACAAATTATTATTATTATAAAATAATATTGCACAATCCTAAATGAATTATAATTGGAGCCTGCTGTTCGTTCATTCATACTAAGTGATCTCGAACGAAAATCTACGTATATTATTGTCAGAAATCTGAGATGCTGATTGACATGAAGCATTAGAAGCACTTGTCACTATATTTTGCCTAGGTGGCAAAGGTTATAGGTTTCAACATGAAGGTGTCGGTTTGCCCGGAGTAGTACCACCCTCTCACAGAAACACCGACGGGAATTAAATGCTTGTATTGCTGCGTTTCATTCGGTCAGTGAGAATGCCGGAGGCCCACCTCTCCTTACCTCTCCTCTCCCCCATTCCCTTTCCTCCATTCCTCCCCCAACACAGGCTGGCTACGCACTTGCGACTCTCCTGGTGTTGCTAGTGATTATGGACGACGATGATCACTTAACAGCAGGTTACCCGTATGTTCATTTCAAAATCAAAAATACTTTATTCAGTTTAGGTCCTAATAAGGCACTTATGAACGTCAAAAACTACTACCGGTTCGGAAACAACCCAGTTATCGAGAAGAACCGGCAAGAAACTCGATCTGGTTTATCTTTTTAATATATATAATATTTAGACTATATTACATACATGACAGAAACTTTTAATGGAAAAGAAATTTAATGGATGCACAGAGATGAGTCAATTCCAGACATCACTATCGTTCACATACTGATCCACTCTATAATAGCCTTTTGAGATCAAAACCCGCTTGACATGGCGCTTAAATTCACAATCAGGCAAATCGGTAATATCCTTTGGAATTTTGTTATAGAACCGTACACTATTTCCCAAAAAACTATTACTCGTTTTACTAAGTCTAAAACATGGGATAACCAGTTTGTCACGGTTCCTAGTATTTAGACTATGCCGCCCTTTTACAAAATCCAGTTTATCAAGGTTCTTTCGGACATACATTAAATTATCAAGAATGTATTGGGAAGGCAGAGTTAAGATACCGAATTCCTTGAACTTAGTCTTTAAAGATTCACGAGGTCCCATATTGTAAATTGCTCTAACTGCTCGTTTTTGTAATAAAAATATGGTGTCTACCTCAGCTGCTGTCCCCCACAACAGAATGCCAAAAGACATTAAGCTATGGAAGTAGGCGAAGTAGACTAACCTACCCTCGTATGATATAAAAAAAAACATATTATAAAACAAAGCTTTCTGCCACGTCTGTCTCTCTGTTCACGGCATACTCCAAAGCTACTGAAGAGATTTTCATCCGGTTTTCACCAGTGGATAAAGTGATTCACGAGGAAGATTTAAGTATATAATTTTTCAAGGTTTTTTTATTATCAGGCACGGGACAACTATTATACTGCTAGTAATTTTAAAGGTTCATTGCCTGATAGGCGAGAATTATACTTGTAAAAGTATAACTATCTATACAATATTGATCATTAAAGAGCTTCAATAGATAGAATAATTGTGACATTAACAAATTTAGTTCATTAATGAAATCTAGAAAAATAATATTGCTTAATGATACGCTTCAAACGAATATTAAGTGATAATTGGGGTACGTCTAATTGCTTTGAGCGTTTAAAGTTAAAACGGGTAGGTGAAACAAAATCAGAGATAACGATGGATTCACGTAAGGTCTAAAAAAGGTATTTAAAGAATGGGCGAAGTCCAATATGCTTAGAATAAAATATGCAATAGAATATATAATAAAACTAGCTTTTGCACGTAGCTTCGCACACGTTCACGTAGATATGACCTATATCACGGGAACTGTACTTTCCTTCTGAATAAAGGGTACGTTGGGTTTTTTAGATAGTAGAGCCACGCTGATGCTATAACTGGTTTCAGCATTAATGGGTCGGCTTGTCTTGGGTAGCACCAATCTTCTCACAGAAAACCGACGTGTAGTAACATTGCTTGCATTGTTGCGTTTTGTTCGGTCAGTGAGAGCACCGGAGGCCCACCTCCTTTCCTCTTCCTCCTCTTTTTTCCCCTTCTCCCTCCCCCTTCCCTACCAACACAGGCTGGTAACGCACTTGCAACTCCTCTGGTGTTACTGGTGTCTATGGACGGTGGTGATCACTTAACATCAGGTGATCCACCTGTTCATTTGCCTTCTATGATATAAAAAAAATCCCTATATCCTTTTTTGTATTTCTAACAACATGTGTGTTATCATGATAATCGGTTGATTATTTAGGACGTGAAAGTGTAATAAACAAATTATCTCACATTCGTATTTATAATATTAGTAAGGATTAGGATTAGGACTTGTGGTATACGTACTACAGTACAAAGCGGCAATATGAACGCGCGATGTACGCGCACGACACCGCGTTAAATTAGACGGCGTCTCTTACACCCCTCCTCAATGTCAAACTGCCTACCACGTCGTCTGCACGCTAGTTCGCGCAATAACGCCTTTACGTTACGTCGCACCTAATACTCCACAGACTAATCAGGACAAAAGCAACTATAAAATTATTATTCCAGTGCTTAAATAGCGAAAAAAAAATCATGTATGTGGACTTGTGTGGAAGAATATAGTTGAAGGGTGCTGAGCGCAATGGTTTGAGTGCACAAACATGTGAAAGCACATAATTCTACTGAGATTATCTTTTGATTTATTTTACAGTTCGCTAAATACATCGGTTTTGATTCAGATCACGTTGATCTAAACTAATATTTTAAATAGGAAAGGTTTGTATTTTTTCTATTTGTAACGAATAAATCCAAAAGCTATTGGACTGATTTCAAAAATTCTTTCATCATTGGAATGCTTTTTGTGTTTTACTTGGGGAAATCCCTTATGGATACACCACCCTCCCGGGGGAGAGGGTGAGTTATGTTCGACTCGCACGGACTAAAACCCCACGGTGTATGTCTTCCGCTATGGTTGCGGCGGCACGAGATCTCTATAGACTTCATCGTGCCGCCCCAGCGGTTGGCCCAGCAGCAAAGGCGCCACCGCCGGCCCCTCTCTTGTTAGGAGACAGCCGTGTACACACCGGCCGCCTCCTCCGTTCACCGGACCTGTGCAATGAGAAGATGGGGCCCCCGACCAATCTTTCCTGGTCCGGTTATGGTGGGAGGTGGCGGTCAAACCGCCGCCTCCTCCTGCCTGTCCTTTATTGATGGAGACGGTCACTGTGAGGGTCTTGCTCACGGACCCTCTCCGCCACCTCCTTCTGCGAGACGACCTCCTCGCAGAAGGAGGATACATCCTCGCTGCCGAGCATAGCTTTTACGACGCTCGGCAGCGAGAGATCACCACCTACCGCCGCAGCTAGAGTGCTCGGAAAGAGTGTGCTGCGCTCACCATTAGAATGCTACATTATCCCTGAGTAACATAGGCTATATTTGTTACTACAAAAAAATAGGAACCTTTTCTAAAACTTCAATAATGTAATCAAGGTGTATAAAATTAGCCATAAAATGTATTTCATTTAATGTCTACAAAAAAAAACACGATAATATTATATATTCGACTATTGTAGTTATGCCGCTCTTTTTTTCACATTTTAAAAATTAAAAGTGCAGTCTGCTCCCTACGCAGTGGACACAACTGACATTGAATATTTCGACTTCTTTTAGAACTACATACATAAACTACATGCATTTTTTTTAATTTTTAGAATTTATAAAATAATTGTCTACCTTTGATAAGCTGGGACAGGCCGCTTGTAATAGAAAAAGTAAAAAACAAAATTTTAAATACCTTTGTAAGTTGATCATCTGCCTTTCCGAGTATCACTTCACATCCTTCTCGATGTGCGAATACTTTTCTAGCCTGCACTTTCATATGGAAGGTTCGGTCTATCAGAGGAGTTGCGACGAGTCTTTCAAGGGACGACGCGGCGGTATTATAACCGACTACGTCAGTTTCCACTTCTTGTAATAATGTTTCCCACGTGTGGAATAGAGATGAGGGGCATGATGCTCTGAAACAAAAATTATGTACATTAAAATGTTGCATTTAATTTTTTTTTTTATATCGTAGGAGATAAAGGAACCGGTTGGTCTACCTGATATTAAGTGATCACCATCGTCTATAGACATTAGAAACATCAACGGACTTACAAATGCGTTGCCAGCCTGTTTGAGGGGATGGTGAGAGAGAAGGAGGAAGGGGAAAGAGGAGGACATGGGCCACCGGCGCTCTCACAGACCCAACGAAACGCACCAATGCAAGTACTGTTACTTCACGTGGTTTTCTGTGAGATGGTGGTACAACCTTGGACAAGCCGACCCATTCATGCTAAAACCAGTTATAAGATCAGCGTGGTTCTACCTCCTACAGATATGTATAGATTAAAAAGAAAGTTATTGGCAACGCTAGTTTGACTAACATAATTTTGATTTATATCCAATTACATTAATTTACGTTGAACAGTCAATGTAGATTTTTTTTCCCAAACTGACTACGCTATTGACCTAGCAAGGTCGTAACAGCTTCACCGGACTATCGCTCAATGTAGATTAAAATTGTTCTGTAAAGCTCATCCTTTCAATGTATATCAACCTATAATATCTACAATTAAAAAATTGTCTGCAATTAAACCATATAAGCACATAGTTCCCATGAGACAATATCATTCTTATATGAAGGAAGTCACGGAAATCAAATAATAACAGTTTATAAATATACTACTGTTGGTCAAAAATCCTTTCCATAACAGAGGAAAAGGGTCCGTGATCATATCTACGTACCTACATACAAATACCGAAAATCTACAAAATATCCCATTACATTGTGAAAACAGATGTCGGGGATACCTCAGGATCTCATTGTCCTCGTCGTCGGCTGGATAATGTTATAAATTGAATAAAGACTTGTGGCAAATAGGTGGATAAATTAAAATAAATTACATTGGACAGCTCTAAGAGGACATCTGATTAGTGTTTTTCATTTGAAAGGGTTATTATTTTTTTGGCAAAAACACTTAAACATCATTCTAGATGCAGAGAAAAAAAAAAATGCCACAAAAATTGTGATTTGATTTTGAATTTTTTCCATTTATAAAGCATGTTTTTCAAAAAAAAAAAATTTTATTTCTGCACTGCCGTATTCAAAGCTATCAATAATAACAAGCACGCTTATTTGTAGTACATTTAATGCTCTTCAAAAGATCCCCAGACAATTTTACTGTAACTCGACTTGTGTTAATTGTGTCAGTTCTAAAAGTAATTTTTTCTACTATTGTCTTATTTTACCAAAAAAAGGTGCAAAGACCAAAATTATAGAAAATAAACTATCTATAAAAATATCCTCAGCGTTATAACGCTAAAATATATAATTTTGAAGAAATCATTAGTTGAATATTTTATAATCGAGAAAATTTGAGTTTTGTGGATTATTTTGTAGGTGGTAGAGCCACGTTGAAGCTATTACTAGTTTCAGTACGAATGGGTTGGCTCGCCCGGGGTAGTACCACCCTACCAAAAAAAAAAACGATGTGAAGTAACAGTGCTTGCATTGTTGTGTTTCGTTCTGTCAGTGAGAGTGCTGAAGGACCACCTCCCCCTCTCCAAACACAGGCTGGCAATGCATTTGCGACTCCCCCGATGTTGCTAGTGTATAGGGACGGCGGTGATCGCTTACCATCAAACGACTCGCCTGTTACTTTGCCTCCTATGATATAAAAAAAAATCAGTGAACCTTAACTCTAATTTTATAAAAAATATAGTGAAAATAAGTTTTAGCTAAAGTCAATGAAAAGTCAACCATTTCATAAATAAAGTTTATATTTAGATGAGATATTATCAGTATTAAATAATTAAAAATCCTTTTAACCTCGTTCTACATCGAATAACCCAAATATTAATAAAGTTAAAAGCTTCCACCGTCAGCGTGCAACCAGTCGCCCGACAACTTATTAAACACTAATAGATAATTAATTGTATAATAGCATAGATCCTTTCATGTTTTGTTTTGAAACCTGTCTCTCGGATAGTTTTTATTTACACCAGCAAATAATTCAACTACTTAAACATTAAACATGCTTAGTAGGACGAGCATTAATTCCCGTAATTAATGACCAATCAATTCATACTTATGCAAAAAAACATTAAAACGTCTTTTCATCCGTATTTATGGCTATACGTTTAATTTTCATTTACAATTTTATAATAAATGTATTATAAAATTATTGTCTGCGTTTAAATCCGAATTAAACTTAAAAAGGATGCACCAATTTTTTTTTTACAATTTTGTATTCAGAAAACCGTCATTCCTCATTTAATAGTGTGCTAGAATTAACAAAAATACTCTTAGGATCGTAAATAGAAAATCTTTTTTTTTTCTCGAACTGACTACGCTATTGACCTAGCAAGGTCTTAACAGCTTCACCAGACTACAAAAAGAAAATCAAAAGTTATATGACATTACGGATTACATAAAAAGATTTGCTAAAAAAATACGATTCATTTGAACGAATTTGGTACACGGGAAGTATGTGTTATTTTAACATTGATTGAGTATAATAATCATCAATAATACTTTAAAAATTGGCCGAAGAAAAAAACGAAAAAAACCTAAACAAAATACTTCTAACGAATAAAAATCTTATTACATCTTAACCAAATTTAATAACATCTTATACCTGGGAAGTATATACCATTATTATTGTAATCAATTGTAAGACAAAATTCAAAATAGACACGTATATTTCAATAAAATAACGAGTTTTAAAAAGTCACTACAGAAAACGCTTAAGGAACCTGGGGAAGTTGTTTATTATTGGTATAAATTTATTTTTTCATATAAATAAAAAAATATCAACAATGACATACATAATTTAATAGATTTATGATGATCAAATTGGAGACTATAAATTTCAAATACGAGGTAAAAGGTTAGTAGCAATTAAATAATCGATACGCAGGAGTAGTGCATGTTTTACCCTTTTGACATAAATGTAGTTGCCCCGAGACTCCCTCGTCAAAGTGGAGAGATCGTACAACGCTTGCCGCTGAGGAAATGGGGTCACAACTTTTGATATAGGTGACTAAGGATGTATATACGCCATAACGCGCATTAGCTGATTTCTTTTTATTTACAATTACAGCTTACGAAGATTAATGTAAACTATTAGTGCAAAAGAACAGCAGCTATGCATTTAAAAAAAGAAAGTTATAATTACTTTTTAGTAGATTTCAAAAAGAAGGATACTCTCAACTCGGCTGTATTATTTTTTAATGTTTGTTACCTCGTGACTCAAAACTAATTGGAAAATTACTT
The DNA here is from genome assembly GCA_014332785.1 of Antheraea mylitta. Lineage (NCBI taxonomy): Eukaryota > Metazoa > Arthropoda > Insecta > Lepidoptera > Saturniidae > Antheraea > Antheraea mylitta. Next base: position 4,874,058 of record JACEII010000019.1, read on the forward strand.
TTTATTTTAAAGGATGTACTCGTATTATCAAAGGGGCTGTATTTAAATGTAATTAGCATTGTATTTTGCACTTCGAAGATAGACCAAAAAACTCTTCAAAATCGAATAGGAATTGTATAGTCTTTGAGATATTGGTAGGTTATCATAGACAAGCTAAGATTACGTAGATAAGTATCTGTCAGCTCGAAACGTACTGATGCATACACAATATATTGATTTGTTTAGAGACGATATAATTCTTTTTTTTGGCATAAAAAAAAATCATCCAAAATCTAATTTCTTATTTAGTATTCTTCATATACGGAAGTGTACTTAAATGAAAAAAAAACCATTAGTTACAGAATGAATATTATAGTGGACGCTACTTTGCACTTCCGCTAGGAATTGATTGATCACCATAACGTCTAACTACAACAAAAAGAAAATCAATTAATCTATATTTCGTATATATTAATGATACAAAATATAATTAGTAAATATAATAATTATTAATAAAGTAATTAAAATACGTTGTAGATTGACGTGTAATCTCGACAATCGATTATACGTGTTCGCTCCGTCACGGAGCACCGCCAGATCGATGTTGACTCTTCCAATACGAGCGGGCGAGCTTATTATACATATTTTAATTACTTTATTAATAATTATTATATTTATATTAATTCTATTTTGTATTATTAATATATATGAAATATATATTTATTGATTAATTGATTTTCTTTTTGTTGTAGTTAGACGTAGTGGTGATCAATCAATTCCTAGCGGAAGTGCAAAGTAGCGTCCACTATAATATTTAATTATGGATTTCCGCAAAGTAACGCCTTCTTCAATCAACTATTACAGAATGAATTCTTTCAGGAGTAAATCTGAAGTTTTATCTGTATTTCATTTCGAACAATATTATGAAGTATAGTGTATAATAATAAGGTACATATCTAAGTACTATATTATATACTCTTTGAAGAATCAAAGTGTTTGATAATCTCTGGTTGATTTTTCCATACTTTCAGATCTAAGAAGCCTTTTATAATATAGAGTTTTCTGTTATTCTATATTTTGCTTAAGGTCGAAAAAAGATATTAAGCGTCCACTTAACCGTCCTCTTGGGATTTCACGTCTTTGACTTTTATGTTTTATTTCTTATTCTGACTGGCTTTTAAACGACTATTTGTCTTCCCGAGAGTGTCCGTCACTCCCGGATGGAGGTCCCCCTTTTTACGACTGACACCGTGTGATTGACACAAATAGTCTTTAATTTACGAGTAACAAATTGTTATTTCTTTATATTTTGTAATGATTTGTTTTGACAATTCGGCAAATTACATATTTATTTCAATTATTCTCTTTCTAACTTAATATTTATAAAGTGGCTGAAATACTGCAAGAGGTACACATAATGAGTCTGAAGGTATTTGAAATTGCAAATAAACATATAATTTAGCTGACGGTCCGAGTTTACTGCAGCCTATACTCATTTATTTCTTTTCTTTATATCATAGGAAGCAAACGAATAAGCGGGTCTCCTGATGTTAAGTGATCACCACCGTCCATAGATACCAGCAATACATACCAGAGGAGTCGCAAGTGTGTTGCCAGCCTGTGTATGGGGGAGAGGAGAACGAAAGGGAAAGGGGAGAGGAGAGAGGAAGGGAAAGGGGAGAAGAGAGAAGAGAGGTGGATCTTTGGCGCTCTTACTGACCGAACGAAATGCAACAATGCGAGTACTGTTACTTCACATCGGTTTTCTCTGAGAGGATGGTCTTACCCCGGACGAGCCGACTTATAGATGCTGAAACCATTAGTCGTTTTAGCATGGCTTTACCACCTTTTTTTTCTTCGAAATGTCTATGCTATTGACCTAGCAAGGTCATAACAGCTTCACCGGACTACTGTACCACCTATAATGGACTATAGTCACTGCAACCTATAGTCGTCATCTGAGGTACAGTAGGTGAATAAAAAATCATCAATAGCCACGAATGTAGTGCATCTAGTGCATGTACCATTGTTAGATTTTGTGCTGGAATCAATTAGGTCAGTGCTACTTTCAAAGTATGTATACTTACTACCTCTTTAATTGCCCTAGTCGTTGCAAAAATATCCCAACTCTGAATCTAAGTATTTTTAATGTAAATTTAGAAGCCTAGTCTCGTTTTAGTTATAAATACTGTTTGTTATGACATCTGTAATTGCCTGCATAAATAAACTATATATGTAAACAATAAAGGTTGTTAAATCATAAATTAAATCTTTGAATAATTTACGAAGAATAATATCTAATCAAATAAACATTAGCTACATCGGTGTCTCCAATTAAATTGAAAGCTATGTCGATTCGAGCTATGCCTCATAGTTATGTCGGTGTCGCTTTGATGTATCCTCAAAGCCTTCACAAATGAAATGGTGCTGATTCATAATAACTTGCTAGAATATAAATTCTTTGGAAAATGTATCTATTAACTTAATGTATTCTGAAGTGATTATATTTACACGCTTTATTCCGTTTTCTTTTAATACTTTTTGAGAGAGAAGAGTATGTTTTTTTAAGTACTCAGTGCGTGTGTCACTGAACTTCCTCCCAAACGGCTAGACCGATTTTGAATGGACAAGTGGACCCGGTAGATAGCGCTGCAGTGGAATTCTAGATTGTTTTTTATTATCAAGGGAGGACAACGTCCGCCGGGCCTGCTAGTATTCCAATAATTAAATTAGTGAAAAGATCTTAGAGTTTATATAATGTAATGAAATAATAGTTAATATATTATGTTTAGAAACTAGTTAGAAATAATTTGAATTTTTGGAAAAATACACTCATGGTTTTTTCTCTTGTCATTCATTTTTTCTCTCTTATTTTGGTTTTATCATAATATTTTTGATGCTGAATAATTATAACTAGCGGGCCCGGTGGATGTTGTCCTGTTTTAAAATTCAACCACAGCGCCACATACCGGGTTCAGATGTGAATCTAAACCATTCTCGGATCCACTGGAACACGCACACAGAATTTCATCAAATCGGTTCATCCGTTTGGGAGGAGTTCAGAGAGAAAGAGAGTTCAGTGACACACACGTACAGAAGAATTTTATATAGGCAAAAAAAGGGTAAAGGAGTTTTATTTTATGAAGAATTGGTTACATTCCGGACTAGTATTTATATTACTGGTAAAGGAAAACATTGTGAAGAAAGTATAATGGTAGTAGGGTCTTTACTAAGTCCAACTGGCAAGTACCAAGTTGAAATTCTGTCATCAAGGACCTATTGTTTTATTCTGACATCTGCATTTGAGAGCCATTCCCATCTAGATTAGGTATGTTAATCATCTGAGATCATGTCATCATTTAACACCAAAACATGTTGCATACATATTGTCAAACGTTAATACCTGTAAAGTATTTAAAAAATGCTGTAGATCTATATGACCAAAGTATTTAATAAAATCTACAAGTATCTGTAAGTGAATATACTAATTTATGGGATCTTCGGATTCAAAGAAAAAGGTTTGGCTACATTACATTGTAGTAATTTTATTGTATACAAGACAAATGACAATGTCAAATTTCTTCTTCTTGTTTTGGCTTCGCAGAAGCATTTGCCAGTGTCTATGTTTTGTTTCAATCGAGATTACAACATATTTTACACAAAAGTGTTATGTGATTAATTCAATATTTTAACAAGATGGTGGCTCCCTTTTTAGAACTTTCCAGGGAGTTTTTGTGGCATCTCAGAGTTCATGGTCTGTCGTATTATTTTCCAATCACTTAACATATGCACAATAACCAAACTTTATTACGTAAAACACCACCAATTTTACAAAATTTGGAGTCAAATAACAAAAGATTATGAATAAAAAACAAAATCCACTGCACGACAGACTAAAATACCGCCAAAAATTCAATGTCAGATTTAAATAACAATTTAAAGAAAAATATATGTATAGCTATACTACAAATAAGGTTATAATATAGTCTTGACCAGCTGGTATGAACATTTACGTCTAAAAATAATGTGTATTTTCACACTTCAATTAACTTTATATTGAAGAATCAGCTAAGCTATCTATCAATATTTGGCAGATACTTTAAGAGAGCACAAGACGAGAAACGTGTCGGCTGTGAACCCTGAAACTAATCACAGGCGTCGTTCGCTAAAGGGCACGTCGGAACTGAAGAACCGAATTATTTCGCTAGGAAATTGCCTGGCGTCCACCGAGACCGCAAATGTGCCAATGATACCATGTTAAATTGCTTGCTAAATTATGTAAGTTATAGCTAAATAGAAGGTATAAGAGATATTCATCTATGTAATTATGAGTACTCTTAGAGATATCAAGTGACTAAGTATATATATATATATATTAACATTACGCCAGTAACATTAGCCCTCGATGTCTGCCACTATAAACCAATGAATACTATATAATTGAAGGTTTTGTAGCTTAAAACCTAATTAATTGTGTTTGTATAATCGATAAATGGAACATATTAAATATTAACGGTATTCTTTCTAACATTTACATTTTTTGCATTATATAACGTCAATGCGAGCAATAAATTGCTTAGAAGAAGAACTTTCACTCTATTTTGCTATGTATGTTCTTCAGTACAAAACGGAATTTAAAATACCACTATTAAAGGCCTGTAAAATATATGCGGATAAAATTTGTAATAGAAACGTGACTGTGTATACGTTATTGAGGTATTTGTGTATTTCAGGTATGTTTAATTTACTTATTTATATAGAACTAGTTTATATGTATTCTAAATAGACCAAAGCTTATGTCGTTTATCATCATACTTATATTCTTTGTACAGAAGAAAAAATATAAGCAGCACACCGCTTGCTCCATTTCTCCACGAAAACAAAACTCACATCACCGTCTGCATATTACGTATAAAAATGCTATTTTATTAATACTCCAATAATTTTATACTAAAATAAAGTATATTAGATATTTTTTCTTTAAATAATAACTAAGAAGATAAATTTAAAAAAAAATGATGGACATCTATCCAGCAGTTTTTAGTGATGCACTTAGATCGACAGACCCTTATCACTTTAATTATATAGTACCCGGACGACCGAGCCTAGGTCGTGTCTTTAATAAACAGTTTTAAATTGAATTAAGCTGTTAGGTTTGCTTCAGAAAAGTAGCATCTTTTTAACAAAAAAAAAATATATATCAAAAAAATATCTCATTTGCTGTTTGATGGGTTTGAAAGTCAGTGGATTTCAATCTGAGCTATTTTTATTTAAACAGCGGCAGCGAAATTTACCTTAATATTCCAGCTATATTTTTTAATTGCCAGGAAACTCTGATAAAAAAGTCTTCTATGGATGAAATCTAGCTAGATCAATTTATTATCTCCAAAACCACCTACATACTAAGTTTCATGGAAATAGATGACGCCGTTTCCGAGATTATGAATATATAAAAATATACAAGAATTGCTCGTTTAACGGTATTATAGATAGATAGATAAGATCCGTGTCTGTCAGGACAGTATAATTTACTGATGTATATAGAATGAATAGGACAATAATAGTTTGTTTAGTTTATACGTAAACATTAACTTTGAGTTAATGATTACGTTACATTAGAATCAACACGGGCAATTAAACACGTTAGGGCTTAGAATTCAAAATAGTTTTTCCCACATAAGTAAAATGCTTCTTATCTTTCTCTAATAAAAAGTTTTTACAAGTATATACAGTTTTAACAAGAAATATACCTGACTTCAAAAAGTACAATCTTGGATTATCATAAATCTGTCAAAATGTCGCTCATATATTTTTTACTTACTAGCTGTGATCGCGACTCCGTTCACGTGGAACATAGTGTAAAAAAAACAGTGACTAATAAAATCCTCTGAATGTATTAAGTTTATTTACTTATATATTTTTCTCTCGTACTTAAGTCTCTTCGTCATTAAAATTACCAAGAAAAAACTTTACTCTAGGATATGCTTTATGATTTTCTTGGCGAGGTATTATCGTGAACACAGTACTTTAGCAGTGATGCGTGTTTATACAGACAGACAGATTTATATTTTTATTACATATTTAGATTCAAAATCCAAGGTACAATGCTAATTAAATTTAGAACAACTTAAAAATATTCCCATTCGAATACAAAATAATTTTCTAAATCGTTTTGTAAATGACGAAAAACAACACACATAGAAAAAGAATACAGTCCAATTGAAATCATTCTTCTTTTTGAAGTCAGTTAAGGTACAAAGCTAATTAAATTTAGAACAACTTAAAAATATCCGCATTCGAATACAAAATAATTTTCTAAATCGTTTTATAAATGACGAAGAGTAACACACATAGAAAAAGAATACAGTCCAATTGAAAACATCCTTTTTTTGAAGTCAGTTAAAAATAAAGGGCCCATTGTTTAAAGTAGGGATGCTGAGATTTTAATTAGTAAATAGATATCAAGTTAAATAACGTGGGTAGCACGTTATAATATTAAACTTTCTGGGAAGAGAAACACTGATTTCAAATTGTGTGGGTTGCATACTAACCTGCATTTCTTCAAATCTATTTTTAACCGACTTCAAAAAAGGAGGAGGTTATCAATTCGACTGTATGTTTTTTTATGTTTGTTACCTCATAACTTTGGACTGGGTCAACCGATTTTGATGATTCTTTTTTATTTGAAATCTGGTGCTTCCCGTGTGGTCCCATTTTAATTTAGTCCAGTTCGTACAGCACCGTATAAGTGTTAAATTTGCATTAAGTATGGTACACGACAAATAGACGAATAACTCAATATCATGCCAACCGATTTCAATGTTTAATTTTTTATTGTAAAGGATGTTCTTCAAGGGTAGTTTGATGAGAGTTTGGTTAGGTTCTGATTATGGGATCAGTGACAAAGTAACACAACTTTCAAGAAACAAGCCTATTCCTTTCTTAAGGGCCGGCAATGCATCTATGAATCCTCTTGTGTCGCAGGTGTCGATGGGCGACGGTGATTACTTACCAGCAGACGATCCGCATGTTTTAGTAAAATATATTTGTGTACACTAAACATGGAAAAATAAAGTAAATTTTCAAAAAAAGAATTAACCGACTTCAATGTTATACAAAGGCATAAAAATAAGGCACCACAAGCGGAAAATAAATAGTTTATCAAATTAACCAAATTAAATAAAACATGAATCGGTTAATTCTTTTTTTTGAAAATTATTTTATATTATTACAGTACCATTACGTACAAAATAAATATATATACCTATAGATCTTTAAATAATATTCTTTTATTTTTTTCGCCTTACATAATCTTATTAACTCAGTCTTTATTAATAATCTATCAAATTATCCGAACGGATTTTTGCTTCTTCAATCAAGCAAATTGAAAGTCTTATAAATCGAAAAATGAATTAAGGTAATTTCACAGACTTATTTGTAATTTGATCTTTTTTATTGAGTTTTTTTGTTTCAAGAAAGAAACTGCAATTAAATTATCTTTTTAGTTAAATGTAATGCTTATATAAAAGATGTGAACAATTTGTGTATGAAAATTTATCTAATTCCATTGTAAATTAATCATTCATTAGAAAAGTTATGAATATTAATCTAAATAATATCGTGAGTGAATTCTATATAAATAATTGAAATAGAATCATGCAAATACATGCAGTGAAGACAAAAGCGTGCGAATGACGTAGTAAATTGTTTTAGTCTTTTCACAGGAGGCAACTTAATTATAAAATAGTAAAATTACAATAGTGGTATAAGTTTTATTCTATTGCAAATTCTCTATTCTGAAAAAATCATCAGTTCATCATATTGCAAAAAATTTGGATACACTGACGAAAATTATAACTTACTAATGGAGTGTTTAGAATATTTAATAATTAAATACTAGCAATTGCTCGTGGCTTCACTCGCGTTAACGTAGACTTCACCTATCTCTCGGTAACGCCATTATTTTGCTGTATAACAAGTATGTCTTTTCCTGTAACCCTGGCAACGTGTATGCAATATTGCGTCATGATCGGTTCAGTAATTAGGGTGTAAAATTGTAATAAGCCAAAAAACAAGCTATATAATATAGTATTTTGTGTGTTACTTAAGATTACTTCTAATAGGTGTAACATTCATATCAGCTATATGCTTTAGAATGCTATAGAGTTCTTGTAAGTTTCCCTTATAATTTAATTTTTCTTTTATTGGTAGGTACGTCTATTTTAGTTAATACTCCTTTGTTTCTAATATTATAATACTTTGAAATGATAGTACCTAAATAAATTTATGAAAATCGTACAGTATCACTTGTTGTAAAGTACAAAGGAGTTGTTATAAATATAAAGGAGAGAAATAACCTTGTAATATATTTCTACTTTTGTTTGGATAAATAGCACCACATTTTGAATTTTATAGAAAAATAAGTAAACATGCTTCAGGGAAGATGATAAATAAAAGTAAATTAAAGTTAAAAATGTTTTAATAGATCTTGTTTAAGAGTAAACATCTTATTTATTTCAAGACATTATTTAAATCAGACTCTACCACTAACGCGAAAGAAATAAATTAGCTATTCTGAAGATTAAAAATTCGAACATTTTGAAAATAATCCAAGTGTTTTCGTATTAAGATGAGGAGAAAATTATTCTTCTATGTAGCTATAGAAATAGGTATAGGAATATTTTTATAAGGTAAAAAAATATTAATATATATGAAAACTGTTTGAAAGCGATATATGATAATTAATTATCCTTTCCTTGCGATTTCCCTCGCATTAATGTTGAATTGATCTATTCCCCGAGAATAGTACATTTTTTTTAAGTAAAAGGTACCCAATATTTTTTGCTTTCCTGACATCGTATTCAAAAGTTTAAATTGATCGGACCGTAACAGAAAAACAAACTCACTTTCCTATTTATTAATTATGATTAGTATTTTGCACTCAGCTGAATAGTAATAAATATAACTTAATACCTACATATAATGTAGTGTTATGTTAATACATACAAATGTAATATTTCTCGTGATAGTGTACGTCTGGTTATTACTGTTAACAGCTGTGCTATACTAAGTTTGTAGTTGGATGAGAGTGATATAATAGGATTAGGCTTTAAAGGTCGTTACAATTTACTTGATAGTGCGTTTCTAAGTGGTATTGTTAGGAAATGTTACTAATGTTATATTAGTATCGTGTGTTACAAATTTATTATAATTTAGATTTTCTTAAATGTGTGAGATAATTTTTATTTAAAGTTTTAGCAACTAAAAATAACACTGTCTACAAGTATACAGAATTAATCGTAGATTTCAAGTGTAATTTATGTAAAAAATAAGTCTTTTTGGTGACAACTTATAAACAGGCCTTACGTAGAATTCTCAGGATTATAGTGCCGCCTTAAAATTAAATTGTTGCATGGTAGTTAAAAAAGTAATTACCCGTATATCTGTATTTAATTACTTTTTCATTTGTATAAAGAATAGTTATTTCTCTTTTTCATTGCTGGTGTGGCCGAGTAAATATTGGTTGATTTTTATACTCAATAGAATGTAATTAAGATGTCAATAAATTTATAATCACTTGAACTATGTAGGCATTTTTATTTATCATAAGACAATAGATTATATTACGGTTAAGAATGACTGAATTAAAATTACCCACTAATATAGAGTGTCTAAGCACTGAATTATGAAGGTAGACGAATATAGTCATAGAGCGACGAAGGTATGTTGTGTGAATTGAATAACATATTATTACATCTGTGTACAAGTTGTAAACACTGCGTTGACAGCGGATAGAGGATATGTGAAACAGGAAGACGTGTTATGTGGAGTCTTCTTAGTTGGGAAAAGGAAGAAAAAGAAATGATAATTAAAGGAACTAAATAAAATGAATTTTACCTCCCCGAATTTTTTAATATTCGTGTTAGACATACTTTTAAACATTTGAAAGGGCATATTAAGGACTAAGGACTAAGAATGATTTGGATATTTCACATTTTCGGTTTTATTACTGTTCTAACCAAGAAGTTGACGAATTTAGAATAAACCTAGAACAACTTAAACGGTAACTCTAAAGGTATCGAATACCGATCTTTACCAATATTATAAAGAGGTAACGTTTGTGAAGTTGTAGGAGTAATCTCAGGAATTACTGGTCCGATTTTAAAAATTGTTTCAGTGTTATATAGCTCATTTATCGAGGAAGGTTTATTTATCGTTCTATCATCGCACTAACACCAATAAGAGCGGAGCACTAATGTAGAATATTTGTTGCACTAATGATATCGGTTTTTTCCTCTGGAAAGCTTCCGCTGCGTGTTAGCATTAGGCCAAAGTAACTATTCCACACGAAGTCACTGGTAGAGGCTACTTGAGAATATAGTGATATTCCACCTGAAAATGTATAGCAATATGTTTATCCTGGACAAACATTACAGCCTAATAAACGCAACTTGAAAAGGCAGTAAAAAAGCTTAATTGGATGTGAAGTTAAATCTATTAACGCCCACCCCACGGTTTTCGATAAAACGCTAAATTAGTGCATTTGACTGGTTATAATTTACATAATTATCCCTCATTGTGAAAAACTTTCAAACGAGTAACACAAAATTAGATACCAAATTAAAACATACTTTCAAAATTTTAAATTCTCGTTTCAGTGCATAGAGACACACCATTAACATAATATCCCTGGTACCTTTGAATGTTACATCCCTCTTGAGGCTTCCGTGAAATTGCGTTAGCTATGTATAATGTAAGGCTTCCCTATAAGTATCTTCCTCCCTTGCAAACTAACGTAATATAATTGACATTTTACTATGTCAATATTTATAGATAAGCGTTGTGTATTCTGTGTTTATTGTACTTATATACCAGGTGACTGTTTAAACAGTAGCAATAGTTCTGGAGAACGTTCTGCCATTAATTCTCGTTCTTTATTAATTTCAAGTGCTTAATGTTTGACCTAATTATCTAGAAAAATACTAAAATTATACATAATGCTTTACGCGTCTATGTTAACGCACAATGTTAATGACCTTCGGGTGATTTCACTTTCACTTGAAAGGGAACGTGGGAACTTCAGGAACAACTTATTGCCCGTTTTACTATCGAAAGCTATTAACTACGGGTCGCCCATTGTAGCATTTGGCATCGGTCATTGCACTTAGGTTTATTATTTTATTCACACGTTTGTAGGTATACTTTTAAAAGTCTTGGAACGAACTTTAACTAAGGTGTTTTTGGTTGTTTATTAGAATTTGTTTTAATACTATTATTTTATATGTTAAATATGACCATGAAGTGTCATATGCTAAAATACTGCGAGTGTCTAACCTTTCACCTGGTATATTGTTGTGATTATGAGTAATTATTTGAACAAAAGTACTCCAACAAGTTAATGTTTAATCAGTAGTATATTTTTTAGGATCTGGTATTGAATTTTTATTTGCATACAATCAAATTAAATGTAACCTTCTTGTTCGTAACAGCTTTCTCGTTCATCCTATAACTATTGATGTGGTTAAAAATAATAAAACTATACTAGTGGTTAGTTTTCAAAGAAATCTACTAGAACGTGACGTTTGATGACACATTTTCATTTCAAAGGTTTTATACATTAGTTTGGTAATACTAGAGTTAAGTTGCATTATAGACACGTATTAAACTGTCGAATGTTATTGAAAAATTAAGTTTTTACTTAAAGCTTTTTTCCTCTTGATATAGCCGGCATACATATAAGAAATTTTGTCCATTGATGGTCTTTTTTTGCAATTGATTTATTATTTGGTGAAACGATCTGTCTTTTATCCTTTAGCTTGCTAGTGTAACGTGTAATACCAACACTATTAATTCACTAACTTGTACCATTTGAAGAATTTATAAAATAAAGTTTGTAGTAAATTAATTATACGATGAATAAACTTTACTTTAGGCACAATTGGAGTATTTTTCAGTCATAGTATATAGTTACTCTGTTGAGAAGAGGGGTGTAAATAGCGGAAAGTGCTAGCGGTTCTTGAAAAGCGTGAGATTACGTCTGCTGTCCTATTTCCGTAAGTCGAATGTGAGGAGATGGCCGGCGGCGAAACAACAAAGCTTTTCTGATTATACAAAACCTTTAGCTACGATTTATAACGAGAAAAGTTTATATACTATTATTCAGGTGTTTCTTTGTTGAAAAAAGAATGATTCACAGTAAACGTGAATCAAATATATGAAAAACTAATTGTTTTCTTTTCCAAAAGAACACTAGATAATATTTATTTATTGTGAACGCAAAACCATGAGATAAAATACTTTTATAATTCTGCAAGATTAACTAATTGGTAACAAAATTTGTATGTATATTTGTTGGAACGAAGTTCCTTATCGCACGTTGTGAAAGGGGGCTAGACGGAAAAAATTCTTACGAAAAGTTGTAACGACACTTTTTGCTATAGTAAGCTATTGTAAGCTGTGCGGCGTCGCATGTTTCTCTGTTTGTCTGTCTGTTACGAAAATTGAGCCTACTGATTAAGTTTATATAACATTATATTTGTTAATAATAAAAAAATACTATTATAACTTAAAAAAAAAAAAATTATTACAATTCCTTCACTAATTAATCGAAAGGAACTTCGTTCCATCCGGGTGTCCCTTGACACCTCTCAAGTTTTTTGTTTATATTTAGGTAATCATTGCATATCGAAATAATGCAATACTTTTTTCCTATGCAATGGATTATAATAAATCATTGAATGCATCGTTATTTATGTGTATTTTTATTCAGATTATAAGTTGCTCGCTATTAATATTGACAATAATTTGGCGGTGTTAGCACAACGTGCGAACAAGTTTGTACTAGAGATGTAAAACATAATCGATTTTTATTTAAATCCATTATTAATTTTTAATAATCTATTTTTTATAATCGATTTGTATAGCAATATTGATCGATTTTTAATCAATCAATTATATAAATTACACGTTTAAATCGATTTTCATGAAAAGCGCTATTCAGGTGACACATGAAAAAAACTCGAAGTGAGTTCATTATTATTTATAAGTTAAGACTAAAATAATATAGTCTTTAGTAAACAATAAATGTTTCCTGTAACAGAAAACATCCAAAAGCGGCGTGCTTAAATATTTTATAACGAAAAAGGAAAATACCACAGTAATATGCGTGTACTGTTCGAAGAATAATAAAAAACTTGTAGTGATACAACAAATTTAAAACAACACGTGGAACGAAAACGTTAATTTACATTTTAGTTTTTGAAACATTTTGACTGGTTGTCATTTTGTTGGGACGCTCATCACTTCATTCTTATATATATATATATATTTATACGTGAAGCAAAAAATTTGTACCCCTATTTAACCTATTTCTCCTTAACGGGTGAACTTGAAATTTGGCACAGTTAAAGTTTATATGGCGGAGAAGTGCAGAAAGTTATTTATTTTATATAAAATGCATTAGAAGTACATTAAATTAATTAAAATAAGCACTACTCACACTAATGCTTGAATTTTACACAACATATACACACATGTAAATAAAAAAGACATTTTGACAGCCGTCAATAATTACGAAGTTCAAAAGAGGTTGTGAAGGAGGTTGCTATGCTCGATTGTATGTATTTTTTAACTCTTACGTTCCAATTACCATTTTTCATCCTACATTCAACAATGATATTATAAAATATAACTATTATTGTAATGTTTATTATTTTTTATGGTGAACTCACTTCAAATGATAATTTAATAAAAAAAA
>JACEII010000019.1:4888192-4960092 GCA_014332785.1 Antheraea mylitta
ACAATGTTTTTACATTTTATAAGGTTTATCAAAAGCGGTTATTCATAATTCGACTGATTAAGTAAATGTTACTGTAAAATATCTCCTTTAATACATATATATATATATATATATCTATGTATCTATCTATACTTAATACCTTTAAACGAGAAATTCTTGTATATTTATATATTCAGGATCTCAGAAACGGCGTCATCTATTTCCGTGAAACTTAGTATGTAGGTAGTTTCAAGGGCGATAAGTCGATCTAGCTAGATTTTAATCAAAGAAAACTTTTATTAACTGAGATCTCATGCAATGAAAAAAATTAGCTAGAATATGAAGGTAAATTTCGCCATCGCTGTCAAAACAAAAATAGCCCAGATATAAATTGGTTGCTTTGAAAAACCGTGACATCCCAGTTCGAATCCGAGTTTACATAATTTCTTTTTTATAAAAAATGATAACTTTGTAAAGCAAACCTAACAATTTCTTTTAATGAAATACATAATTTTATTATTATAATTATAAGAGAGATGAAAAATACAAATTTTGTGAGGCAAATCTAACAGTTTATTATAATTTAAAAATGTTTTTTAAAGAACCGAGCTAGGCTAGGTCCATGTACTATATACTTATGTTTATATACATTCTATGATATTACAAATGTAATATTATTGTATACTAATTAGTACTAAGTAGTAGATATGTACGGTGCCTACAATATTATGATAATTTGATGATGATATTTGATGGTGATAGAAAATTATATTTTAAGAATAATAGAATCAGGAAAATAAAACAACCAAATCCGCCGAGTACCTACTTAATGTTCACTATTTTATTGTTGTTCAAGATCCATTATTTATAAAATGTAAGCACCATTTGTTTGTAAAAAAAAATCACGTATAAATGTTTAACTAACAAAGCCTACTTCTTATTTTGCACGTATGTATCTTATTTTCCCATCTGTTCTCTGCCACTTAATTTGTTCTTAATTCACATTAAGAGTGCTCGCAAACGATTCTATTTTCTTTGGGTAGAGAAAGACCATTTTATATTAATTAAAACTTCGTATAAAATGTATGATTCGATAAATTTTGTTCCATACATTATTTTGTAATTGCAAAGGCAAAATATGTAAAATGAAATATACGGGATCGGAAAATATTATGATGAAGCATCGATCGCTGTTAAAAGCGTGACTTCGGTCAACGAACTCCTATGTTCTAGGTCTGTCGTGTTTGTAAACGACTCTCAATAAAATATTCATACGACATGTTGTTCAACTGTCTACTATCTTTGTTTGCAATGTATTTTATCGGAGGCGTGTAACATTCCTATTTTCGTATTTTGATGTGTAATAGTTTTGTGACCTTTTGATCTTTAACCGCTTTGTTTTTCTTTCTCGATCTGACTACGCTATTGACCTAGTAAGGTCTTAACATCTTGACCGGACTACTAGGCGAGCGCTTGCAGCACTCAAACGATTTTATTTGACAACTAGCTCAAGGGTGCACGGCACACCTAGGCTTGGGCTGTTGCCTGATACGTGTAATGCGCGACCTATCTGAGCTAACCTAAACTAACTATTCATATGTGGACCAAGCATACATACCTCAACAACTTCTATATATATTTCGTATCGGATAATAACTAACCGCTCTGTTGAGTTGAGTGCTTTATTCAATACTATATTCAGTTTAATTAGTAACGTAACACGTAGGAGTTTATTGCTCACTAAATAATCAGTTGATGTACGAGTTTATGTTTGAAGCATCTGTGGCAATATATATTGCTTAATATATATTACTTGTACTTAAGAACTGAGTTATGGTAGATTACTCTATACAAGCAAGCGGTCATACACTTGATTTACGTACTGAAAATACATATCTGAAAACTATAGTTCTCCTAATAGTGAAAGACTTTTCAAAGACAGATCACTAATATGGGGGGTTATCGCCTAAAAATATACTAGGTGAATGTTTAAAGGATCACGTCCTATAATCCTATGATAGTTCATGATCACGTTTAACATATAAAATAATAATATCAAAACAAATACTAATAAACAACAAAGAGAACTTTAGTTAAAGTTAGTTTTAAAAATTTTAAAGTACGGGAAGGATAATTTTAAACGTAAAAAAATCAGACCTAGCTTCAATGAACAACTTTAAAGAGGTCCTATTCACGGTTAATCATTACCTAAACTACCTTCGTGGAAACGCCGTAAGGTCGAACAAAGGGAACCGGGGCGCGAGCGGAGTGGGCCGGACTACGCCACAGGGCGTATTTATTTTTTATACTAGTTCGTTATTGCGTAAATCAGCTGTTGTTGAATATATATCAATTTTGCGTTTTCGCGATGATTCGGTCAAGTATTAAGCACCTTTTTTAAATTGATTTAGAACGAGAATGGATTAATGACTACCCTGTAAAAATAATTCTGGCGACTAACCAGTCGCACTGTATATACAAACTTTACCTTTTTGTAGTATTAGTATTCTAACCGTAATAAATATAATAAATACTGATGAGTTTGTTTGTTCATCCGTTACACTTTCAAGACTCAACTATTAATCTAAAGATCATTAATTTTTGCATACACGTTCTCAGCTTTAGAAAAAAAGAAAAAAGTATAGGTTAAAACTACATTAATATGAGTGAAACCGAAAGAAAAATATAGTGGAAGTATATGCAGATATTATTAAAAGTATATATATGGGATCTAGTGGTCTTATAACTTTTTTTTTTTTTTATTAGGTTCACAAACTAGACGACACACAAACAATTAATTACCTTCCAATTAGCTAACATCAATAAATATAAACCTCAGTGTGGGTCTTAAAATAGTGAACACAGCTTGCTTAAATAGCAACTAACTTACTCTATTTACTTTATATATGCAACAAATAGTATATTTCTAACTGAAGAATAAAAATCATAACATGACTGAATTAATATCATCCCGGTATTCAAATTAGACTCGGAGGAAAATGTTTTTAAATTTCATAAACTGTTTTTCTTTGAACCACGAACTCTTAGCTTTAAAGAAAAAACACAAAAGAAATAAGAAGTTGAGCTGCGATTGGAATTAATGGGCTAAAATTTGCGAAACGTTTTAACTTGCGGAATTTTATGTGAATATTTATAAAATTAATGTCGTTTATATTGTAAAAAAAATATATTATATACATGAAATGTTTAGTAACAAAGTAAATATACATGAAAATACACCGTAAATATTAAATTAAAAAAAAAATTAAGCATTCATAAGTACTGCAGACAGAAGTGAAAATTCAATACAAAGAAATAACTATATTTTCTTTTGAATTTTTACATGAATTGTACTATGAATTACATGATTTCAAGTTCATAATTTGTAATCGGAGTAATAATTACATCGCTTAGTGGGAGCATCCAGCAATCGGAGCATTCAGCGGTCGAAGTTAGCACATAATTATTGACTCATATTTTTATTAAAAATTCTTACAATACACTGTCAGTATTGATTAACATAGAAAACAATAGATGGCGCTTAGAAAATATTAGATGGCGCTGTTACAAAACACCTATGATAATTCGAATCTTCGTAAGATTCTCTAATAAAAATATGCGTCACTATTTATGTGCTAATTTCGACAGCTGAATGTTCTGACTGCTGGATGCTCTCTCTATGACATATACATTTTTATATAATTTATTAATCAATCAAGAATATGAAGGGTATATCAATATTAGATGTACACAAGGCGCTACATTACACTAGACTGACGCAAGCCGCGTAATCGCAATACGCTCGGTCACGCTTTACTAACATGATATGACGAGAAATCATATATTTATCTTCTGTCGAAATACCGTTCAACGCGTCTAAATTAGTTGTCATCACTTCAATAAATCTTTTTTTTTTTTCTCGAACTGACTACGCTATTGACCAGTCTTTACAGCTTCACCGGACTACTTCAATAAATCACAAATCAACGATCTTCCTACTATAAATGATACAAGTAGCTTACAATCACAAATAATAGTTCAAATGGTTTAATTTAATAGCTGCTAATAAACACGAGTATAAAAATTAAACAAAACGAATTTGGTATATAGAAAACAGGTATTTAATATTATGTAAAGTTACTCTAATACACCAATTTTTAATTGCACTAATGAAGCATACAAAGGCAACAATTCTATAAGTATCATGAACATAACACAATAGAAAAATAATGTTTGCAAAATGCCATGTTTTGGTAATTGGGATTCATGAAAAAAATGGTGTGTACCATAAAAATAATTTATAAACTTTTTGTGGACACATTGCATTCATTTAAAAAACTTATTTGGTGGGCGTTAAAACACAACTTTCAAAACAAAAGGTTATTTGCCTCTTTTATAATTAACCCAACTCTGTTGTACAGACGATTAATTCGCTGTACAATGATTTATCTTCATAATTATAAAGTTAAATTGCCTAATATTAACTATTCTATTATTATCTTGAAGGTTTAGTATTACTAAATCTGTATTAACAGAATACGCCGATTTATTCATCAAGCCGGGTTGACAGATGTCAAGTTATTGACATCTCATGTACGGGGTCTTTAAAAGATATAGCGTTAATCTGTGTTTAGGTAGGTAGTTGTCAATAGCAGGACGTAATTTACGAAATAATTGTAGTAAATTAAATATCAGGAAATTAATGAATACCGTTTTGATGAAATTCAATGAATAAACATACGGAGCGGGGAGTAAAACATAGTGTACAGTTTCACTAGCTCTAGCAAAAATAATAAGGTAACAATATTAACAACTAGCGGGCCCGGCCGACGTTCTCAGACTTCTGGGGCGGTTCGGCAAAGTATCTTTTGGATACCCTGGACAGGTTGCAGAAACGGGCTGTACTCATTATCAATATTACAGACATTACAGAGTTTGTAGAGACGTTTCAGTTGCGCAGATACATTGCCTCACTGAGCGTGTTCTACCGTCTGTATCATGGTGAGTGTTCTGAAGAGATATTCAATTTGATCCCTTCCTCTCCTTTCCATAACCGCACCACGAGCGCTTGTGTTTGGAGTCACAGTTTTACGGTAAACCCTATCTGGGGACGAACTAAAAAGTTCACAACGTCTTATCTTTGCCGTGCTGTGAAACTGTGGAACAATCTGCCGGCTAGTATGTTCCCTCCTTCCTATGACATGGGATCCTTCAAGCGCAACCTATAGAGACATGTACAAAGGTCGGCATGACAACATTGACCGGCGACGACTAGTATATCCCTTGGTAGTCGCCACTGTGTTTGGATTGTGCTTATCATTAGGCATAATGTAGTCATTTTGCCATGCTACAATAAAAAAAAAATCCGTGAAAATCCGTTCAGTAGTTTTGAGTTTATCGTGAACAGACGGACAGATGTGGCAAAGAACTTTGTTTTTTAATATATAACAGTAAGAATTATGTACTCAACAAGACTCGACATGATCATTAGACACATTGTGAAGAATATGTCTCAGCTAAAGTGTGTTTATAATTTTTTTTTTAATTCTATCGATTTTGTTTTATAACCACGAACTCACTTGAAGTTAATTTATGATATAGGTCAGTATGGTAAACACACTAAATATATACGTCCTAGCTGTCAAGGGCAGCTATCGGAGCATACCTGTAAAGGCTTGGCAATAGACTTTCAGTACTTTCAATTTGAGCGTGGTAACTAAACAGGCTAACTTAGAAAAAACCCGACTACCATGCTAAAATCTCATTACGATCTATTCCTTCACTAAAAACTTCACCTTATGAACAAGGGTTCGAATCTATATCCGTCTTTAATCTTCATGCAGTTTTGCAAGCGTTACAGTATCTCCATTGATGCGTTCCATTTTCTCGCAGGTCGCCGCTAATTAAATTTTCCTTATACACTAGGTATGAATGGCAGCAGATAACTAAGTCCGACGGATGCCTGGGGTGGTTTAATTAAATAAGACCCTGTTTTCAAAATAAAGACTGTAAATATCTTAGGCGGATGGTCTTTATTCTTTTTGATTCCAACTTTACCTCTGATAATAGAAAAGCTATTATTAGTTTTGTGAGATTCCCGGGCGGAAAACTTGTTTATCGATATGTTACCTAAAATTATAACTTTCCAATATTTAGCTAAATATATTATATTCTATGTAAAAAGCGTAGTTATATTGTAACATGAGTTAAACTATATCTGAAAAGTCAGACCATTACAAATTCGACTTATATCTTTTCGATGTACATTGAACAGTATTATTAACTTTAGAGATAATGACTAATTAAAAAAATATTCAAGGCACGAAAAATTACAAAGTTTTGTTCTTTGTTTTCAAGTTCTCAATTCAAATTGCCATATAATCTGGGCTATGTTTAAAATTTCAAGTCAGAAATTAGAGAATCAAAGAAAAGTCCCACTCCAAAAGTTATATACGCAAACAAGTAAATAAATGTGTTAATTAATACCGTCCATGTAACGGAATTCTTATAAATCTAGAATTCTCTTTATATAATCAAAAGCAATGGGTGTTTTGCAAGAGACATGTTAATTATTCCAAATATGGTCGCCTAGTTCGAAATTAATTTGGGCTATGGTTTCACTAATTACTCGGAGTGCTTCATCCATTTGTTTATCCAGTCTCTAAAATAAGAGGAAAGTTTGTAGAGTTAGTTTGTTTTATTATTATCGTTTCACGGATTTTCAGTAGGCTCACCCTCTTTACGTCACAACTTGAGTGACCAGAATGTTATTATCCGATACCTATATCGGGGTCGCTTTTCTATATTTGTTCAGAGATCAGTTTGATCTTTCAATTTCGGGAGAGTGATGATAGTTTCTATCCTTTCAGATAACATGACAATCTATTTCAACAGAATTCACTTATGATAGGTTTGTATAGATTTTCACTGAAATAAATGTATTTGTAGTATTTTAAGAAGTATTTACCACAATTGATTTTTTTTTTATAAATACCCCTACTACATCATTTTTTCATTTAAGTCTCACGGATTATTTATATACTAGTCTTTGAGCGTGACTCTGCTTTAGCCCGATGTCAGTTTGTAAAAAAAAGTGATTTTGCTCTTGATGAAGATTTGATGGATTTCTTGGTAATAGTACTCTTTTTGTAGATAACAAGTTATATATATGTCCATCTCTGTACCTCTGATAACATGCTTGTAAAATTTCAAGATGATGGGTTTAGTAGTTACGATGTGAGAGCGTAACAAACAACTATCAGACTCACGCATTTATAATATTAGTATGAAGTATTGTTTTTTTAATTATTATGACATTTATAGTATGTTATCACTTTCAGGTGGTAGAGCCACGCTGAAGCTATTGTTAGTTTCAGCATGAATAGGTCGGCTCGCCCGGGGTAGTTCTACCCTCTCACAGAAAACCGACTTGAAGCAACAGTGCTTGCATTGTTGCGTTTCGTTCTGTCAACGAGAACGCCGGAGAAACAACTTCCCTCCCTCCCCTCTCCTCTTCCTTCCCCTTTCCCCCATTCTTCCCAAACACAAGCTGGTAACGCATTTGCGATTCCCCTGGTGTTGCTAGTGTCTATGGACGGCAATGATCACCTATCATCAGGTGACCCGCCTGTTCGTTTGCCTCCTATGATATAAAAAAAAACTCATCAGAGGTTGGAATTTTAACTAAATATATATACACCCTATCTACATTAAAATTGGTATATAAAGACATTAAACATGACGGATGCTTACATAATATTCAATTATTGGAACCCAATAATTAGAAAATAATAGGAACAAGAATTAATAAAAACGCATGTTGTGCTGCGAGTTAATATATCACTGAAAAAACACATATTTAATTTAACCTATTATATCCTCCATCATCATTATCATCAGCGTGTAAGAAACCTCCCACAGTAGGCTACGTAGGGATGGGGGGGTCAGGTTTAGGAAACCTCTGGCTTGTCTACTTACCGTGTAAGTAGGCAAGACCAGGGGTTAGGCGCGCGTAGGGTTGTGTAGGTAGGTAGGATGGTTAGGGTTAGCGACGGTTAGGGTGGGGATTGAGGGGGGTTGCTGGATAGGTATCCTTTGGCTTGCCTACCTACTTTGTGGGTAGGCAAGTCCAGGGATTGGCGGGCGTAGGAATTGTGTCAGGTAGGGTAGGGCTAGGATCGTGAGAAAAGGGGGGAGGGATGCGTAGGGTAGCTTAGGCCCGAGGTGACCTTCACCTTCACTTCACCTTCACGACTGAATTTCTGAACTAGTCATAATGAAATTTAGTGTCAGTTAGCGAGACCCAAACTTCAACATTGATAGGCTGTTTTTCATCCTGAATATACATAAAAATATAGAGATGATGTAAAAAGGTAATAGGTATTATTATAATGTTTGTTTTTTTTTCTCTTTATTATGGGCTTTGTCGCGTACCGACTATGACGCCCCGTAAGAACACCACTTAAACATTAGATACTACTACAATCACATTTACTTAAATCTTAAAAGCTAAACTTGCAATTTTGTACAGCCTTTTTGCACTCTGAGACAGAGGGTCTGGCAGCACCGAATTACAAATGCCTACATCCATTGATCGGGTAACATTTAAAATATTCCTACACCCTTGGTATTGAACACATTCCATCAAAATGTGATGAACATCCACAACCACCCCACACCGTGCAATTAGATGATGCTCGTTTTTTTATAAGATACAGGAACTTATTTGATGGAATGTATCCTGAGCAAAGTCGGAGGGCTATTATTAGGTTAGATCTACTTAATAAATTTTGGTCTATCCACGGAACATCGAAATGAGGTTGCTGTTGAATGGTCTTGTACCAGATTCCTTTTTCTAGTGATCTCTTATCAAAATATAGCTTCCACATATCTTTACAATAACATTTCACCAGAGACAAGTAGTCAGTATACATTGGAGTGATATGGAAAGGAATTTCGTCATATGCAGCTTGGTTTGTCAATGAATCAACTTGATCATTTCCAGGTAACTTAACATGAGATGGAATCCATTGGAATATAACTGTTTTCCCACTACATTGGAATCTATAGATTGCTTTTTGTTTTTTTAAATAAACAAACTATTTATGGCCTTTTTCTACTAGAGATAATGAAAATAGAAGCTGTGGATAAAACTGAAAAAAAAAACATAGTTTTACAAAAAAATATATCAGCGAACAATATTACGTGTTTTATGTTTCTGTTGTATGTTTTTATTTTATTTATACGTGTATTATTTATTTCAGTTTGAAATCGTTGAGTAATCGAAATCTGACAATAAATCATTACCTTTTAAAATTATAGTTTGTTTTAACTCCTGCTCTAATGCTTTTAAGGTACAGTATTAAACTTTAATGCTTCGTTAATCTATTTAATTTAAGTGTAAAGTTTCATAATCCCTACAGGAATAACTATTTTGAATAATTCAATTTACTATGTAGATAAAGAAATTTAGGGAGGGGTTAATGAATTTGTTTCGTGTAATTTATGTATTTTTTATCATTACATAGTATAATACAAAGTTCCCTACCGCGTCTGTCTGTTTGTCTGTTCGCGATAAACTAAAAAACTAATGAACGGATTTTCATGCGTTGTATACCAGTGGACAAAGTGATTCATGACGAAAGTTTTTGTACATAATTTGCTTAGGATTTTAATAATAATCACGACAGGACAACGTCTACCGGCCCGCTAGTCTATAATGATAGTAAATAATATACTTTGGCATCTTTATCTATAGTTTATAACAAGAATTATTATACTGTAATGAATGAAAATGAAAATAAATTATGTAATGATTACACTATGCCATTTACAAATCGTTTTTGCAGGTGGTAGAGCCACACTTGAACTATTACTGGCTTCAACATGAATGAGTCAGTTCGTCCATGGTAGTATCACCCTCTCATAGAAAACCGGCGTGAAGTAACAGTGCTTGCATTGTTGCGTTTCGTTTGATGCGTGAGAGCACCGGAGGCCCACCACTCCCAACCTTCCCTCTCCCCTCTTCCCTTCCTCCCCCACTCCCCCAAAACAGGCTGGCAACGCACTTGCGACTACCGTGGTGTTAATTAACAAGCAATATAATTATAGTCTGGTGAAGCCGTTAAGACCTTGCTGGGTTAATAGTAGGGATGTTAAAAAATAATCGATTTTTAATTAAATCGATTTTTATTTTATTATAATCGATTTTTTATTGTCGATGTTTATTTTCATATTAATCGATTTTTTGAAAATCGATTATATAAATTACGCATTTTAATCGATTTTTATAAACATCTATGCGACGGATGAAAAAAACTCAAAATAAGCTCATTATTATTTACAACTGAAGAGTGAGCATAGCGACATAATATGTTTGTAAAAATTTAAAATGTTTTCTAGCCGCAAAACACCTAAAAGCGGCTGGCGAAAGTATTTTATAACGAAAAAGAATAATACCACAGTAATATGCATGTCCTGTTCGATAGAATGAAAAATTTTGTAGTGAAACTACAAATTTAAAAAGAACATAGAATGAAAACATCCCACTGCCTTACAAGTAACATGAGTTACTATATCTTATAATGATTGTTGTGGTTCTTATGACAGCCAAATACCGCTCTCTGTAAAATTAAAACTTTCAATAAAACTAAAAAGGTCTGCCATGCGAGTACAACATGTTTATTAAAAATGTCATATGGTAAACTCGACATCGATAAGTTTACAAAACTATAAATTATTATTGAAATTATTCAATAAAAAAAATTCTTCAATTTTAATTTTCTCAGTCGCACTATGATTAATATGAAAATTTAAAAGAGAACTTCATTGTTTTAAATTTTACAGTTAGAATTAATAATGTTGTCATTTTCTTAGGATGCTTATCATTTCATTTTTATTACGATATAATGTTTAATAGTACTGAAAATTTCTATGGTATTTAGTTTCTATATTCTTTACCTTGAAAGTTTAAAGGAACATTCACCTTTATTTTGCTTTGAACTGGTTATTTTTGATTTGTTATTTTAAATCTTTAGGTTTATTATAGGAATATGGAAAGCATGTCTATTTTTAAATATTATAAAAATCGATTTTTGAAAAAATCGATTATTTATTTTCAATAAAATCGATTTTTACCAAATCGATTATTATTTAAAAAAAGAAAAATCGATTCCTAATTAATCGATTTTTTTCATTAAACTCACATCCCTAGTTAATAGCGTATTCAGTTAGAGAAAAACAAAACAATATATTTATGCTATCACTTAAGAAATAAATTTCGTTTGCACCTTTAGAAGTATATAAAAGAGATATATAAAAATTAATGAGTACATATAATGTGATAAAGCCGATTGGGGTGTGCAGACGAGAATGCAAGGCGCATTGTTAAAACTCAAAGGAATAAGAAATAGTCTTAAACTACCATAATAGGATTTCCTTTGAATGTATGAGCGGAGAATATTATTTTATAGCAAATTTATTTTAAGGGAGACTGAAAATAAGCCTGCATTTTATAATTTTTATGATAGTTACAAATATGTTTTCCTTGACTCGTTTGAAAGAATAAAGTAGAATCACTACAAATTGTTAGTTTTGTGTATTTTATGAAAACAGGATGGTATGCTTGAAGTACACATTCATTTAATCGCGATTATTTCAACCGTAGCTTCTTTCTTAACTAGCAGTTCCGGCGGACGTTGTTCCGCCCATATAACAAAAAAAAACTTGATAAATTATATACCAAAACCTTGCTCATTAATCACTTTATTTACTGGTGAAAGCCGCGTGAAAATTTGTTCAGTAATTTTTAAGTTTATCGCAAACAGAAAGACAGACGCGGTAGGGGACTTTGTTTTTTAAATATCCCAGCTAACTCTGAATGGTCGATGGTCCTTTCAGGAGCATTTTCGCCAACTGGCTCCAAAAGCAATACGGACTGCTTCCGCTATAGCGACACTCCTACCGAATCTCGGGGTCGCCGGTCCGAACTGCCGTAATCTGTACATGAACGTGGTCAGATCCATGTTTCTGTATGGTGCCCTTATGTGGTGTGAAAACCTGTTGACGGAAAACTGTGCAACTATCCGTAAAATCCATAGGATTTTGGCAAACAGAGCAATACGAGGATACCGCACCATGGGTGCTGGTAGCTCATTATCAGGCTGGATTGTACTTTTGGTGTGCGATAAGGACTAGTCGAGGAGAAATCATCGCTCCAAGAAAGAAGGAAGTCGAGAAAACTGCAGGACTACATGATGCAAAAGTGGAGGGAGGCTCTAAAATCACCGTCCGCAGGAAACGTCTGCCACATGGGGGTGTAGCGGAGCTTGTTCACGCAATCCCGAGACACCCTAATAGTGCGGCATAGGTTGTGGTGGTATTTTAGCCGGTAAGAGCCGCCGAAAGGCACCACCTCCTGTGTGCTTAGCAGTGATGAGTCGGCTTAGGCGCAGGCTCTAACCCGGGAGCCTGGCAAACTATGATAGATTTTTCTCCACGTTAAAAAAAAGGGAATTTATTTTATACTATGTAATGATTACAACCTGAAAAATCTCATAATTGAATACATAGTATATATAACATAATGAATATTATTTTCAGTTATTTAATACGATGTAGTAACGAAATTAACTTCTTAGTTTATTGTATTGCCAAATAAATTATTTGTAAGGGAATTTGAGGAAATTTTAATTAAAAAGAAGCTAGATATTTGGCCTCTCAATTTCTTTATTTACAAATATAGTACTCAGTGTGGGTGTAACTATTAATGCCTTAACGCGTAACGACTGTTAACTCCCGAAATAGAATGTCTCTTAAATTCGGGGATAATTAATTTACGTAAAAGTTGTTACCGATGATCCTTTCAGAAAACTAATTGGATATCGCTCGGAGGTTTATAAACATGGAAATACGGGATTCGAGAAAATCCATTAAGGGTTTTTTCAATATTTATTAATGGTATGAAAATGCTGGGTTTTGTTTTTCGAATAAAGTTTGATTAAGATTTCCAAAGAGGTTTATTTACTTGAGGTAAGCCTATATTTTTATCTTGATTAGAATCATACATCAGTTTTGTTTATTAACATTAAATGTATAGGGCAAAAATACTGTCTTGATATTTTACAAAAAAAGTGTTATTAACTGCTGTCAATTATTATGCTATTCTTTAACACATTTACTGCAATTGTAACAATGAAAGGGCAAGGAAATGAATACTGGTTTTTCGTATCGTAACTTTGTGTGTTGTGACAAACTCGGCCATTAACTATTAAATTTGTAAATTATTGCATATATAAGTAACTAGCAGACCCAAATTTTTTTACTCATATCAACTCATGAAATTATCGGCGAGTTCCAATGCAATTTCCACTCCAGTTCCCTTTCGTTGGTGCTATTAAGAATATTTCTTAATCCATCAAGATTTATTAAGATTTTTCTTCAATAATCGTCAGTTCCGATTACTATTAATGAATATAAATTGACTCCGAGAAGTTGAATTGACTCTCTGTTATATACTTGATTATCAAGATTTTGATTTGGTTTTCAGATATCAACCTTTTTGATCTCGAAAATTTACTTTTTAAATGAAGAGACGACTTCAATCTTTACTTAATTAATATATACATTTTGGAATATAAAATATAATAGCAGAGAAGATAAATTAACTACCATTGAAAGTGTTTGTACGAGAAACCAAATAAACTATACAGATGTCATCGACAATTTATAATGTATAAATATAATGATTTCGTCGGTCATCTGGTTCTAATCTGGGTTGTTGCCAAACAGCTGGTCGGTTGTCGTCGTAGTAATAGGAACTAGTAATGACTGGCAGCATGGACTTCGTTCATCTATGAATTAAATATCTAGAAGAGGTATATATATTATAATTTTAAAATCGTTTATAGGTTGCACCTTCCGGATAACACATACAGGTGGATATTAGAACACATATCATCATGTTATGGTTACATTATGATGTATTCCTTTTAAAACTGAATTTAACTGTGGGATTCGGTCATAGGTAATCCGTTCACGCTACCACTGACATGTTTCATAATATACACAACAATCTACGTGGTTCATACTTATATTGTACTAAGAGATACATGTTTTCAATGTAATTTGGTTTTTAAAGTCACAAATGAAATAATAAATATACAATATATAATAGTAAAATTAATGTTCTACATTTTATATATTTAGAAGGTTAATTAAGATTAGTATTTGGCTTTCCTGGTATAGTAAAATTAATAATCTCAATAATAATAATTTGTATATAAACGTTCCGCTAAAGGGAATCCGGTATTAACGGGCGTCAACGCGTACTAACGTGGCGTATTAACGCTGCGTTGTACTATTCAAGTCGAAACCCGTTGGACAGAACCCGCGACTATCTCCCGCGTTCGATAACACTGACAAAGCAGAATGTCTCGCCGCGAGTTTAGAGAAACAGTGTTCGCCAAACACTGATAATACTGACCCTTCCATCATTGAGCCTATCGAAACAGCCGTAGAGCATGCACTCGCGTCTCCTCCGGCGGATACCCTAACCCCGATAACGTTTGACGAAGTCTCGGCCGCCATCAAGCGTCTCAAGCCTAGGAAGTCCCCAGGTCCCGATGGGATCAGGAACGAGGTTCTGAAGCTCCTTCCTGACCGCATCATAGCTCTATTGGTCTGCATCTTCAATGCGGCCATGTCCCAGGGTCATTTTCCAGCCGTCTGGAAGAGGGCCGTAGTCATAGGAATTCACAAGCCCGGCAAGAAAGCTACGCTTCCCGATAGCTATCGCTCGATCAGTTTATTAGATACCTTAGGTAAACTTTACGAGCGGCTCCTTCTGAACCGTCTCCAGGTTACGATAAACGACCATAGTTTAATACCACCCGAACAGTTTGGATTTTGCGCCAAACACTCTTGTCCGGATCAAGTACTCCGCCTCACGGAGTACATCCTTTCTAATTTTAATAAAGATCCGAACCCGAAGCCGGATCCGCCCGTAAAAAACACTAATCCGAAATGCACGATAGCAGTCTTTTTCGATGTCGCCAAGGCCTTCGATAAGGTCTGGCACAAAGGGCTCATATACAAGCTAAATCAAGCCGGTATACCCGATAGGTTAGTTCACATCATCCGTGATTATCTAGCCGATAGAACCTTCCGTTTTAGAGTAGACGGCGAACTCTCATCGCCCCGTCCGATACGCTCAGGTGTGCCACAAGGCTCAATACTCGCGTCCACCCTCTTCAACCTGTTCATCAGCGACCTACCTAAGCTCCCGGGAGTCGAGGTAGGTTGTTATGCTGATGATACAGTTATCTACGCCTCTGGCTGGCGGCCGAAAGTCCTTAGGAATCGCATCGAAAAAGCCGTTAGCACGCTCGGTGACTGGTTTCTTCGATGGCGTATAGGTATTAACCCCGACAAGAGTGCCGCGATACTCTTCGATCCCAGATATCGCGTGAACAAGTTAAAGCCCATAAGGCTATACGATTCCGAGATACCTTGGACCACCGAGGTCAAGTATCTCGGCGTCACCTTAGACCGTCGCTTAACGTTCGATCCCCATATTAAGAGAGTGCGAGACAAAGCCGCTATGGTCTTGGGTCGCCTCCATTATCTACTCTGTCAAAAGAGCAAACTGTCCCTCAGACATAAGCTCACAATATATAAAGTTTGTATTCGTCCCGTTATGACGTATAGTTGTCCGGTTTTCGCCCACGCGAAGAATCTAGATACGCTTCAGGTTTTGCAGACCCGGGTTCTGCGTAAAATCACCGGTGCTTCTTGGTTCGTCCGGAAGGCGGATCTCCATAGGGACCTGGAGATGCCGTCTATCTGGGCGTATATAAAATCACTTACAGATAGCTATTTCGAGCGAGCCGCGATTCATCCCAGTCCGTTAGTGTTATCCGCCGCGAATTACGAACCCGTGTCCAACGCTGGGCGTTATAAAAGACGTCCGCGACACATTTTCACCGACCCTCCCGACGATATCACGTCAGCGAACGATCAGTACCAGCCTGTCCCTCGTAACAGAGCGTGCTTACGCCCACGCCCGCGTAAACACAGATCGCGCCGCCGCGGTCTGGGGGTTAACTTCGCTCCCGCACACCCGATTAGGCCTCCCACGGCAGCGGCTCAAGCCTAGGTTCGATCTCTCGGTAGGGAGTCCTTGAGTGCGTTGCTTGCGCGATACGGTGACACGCCCATACATCACTGCTACAACACTACACGATCACCTCCACACACGTGCACGCCTACACGCTACACATCGTGGTGGAAGGGTTATTTTTGTTAAAAAAAATTTCCCTTATCGAATTGAAAAACTCTCCAAAGTTTCCGATAAAAATGTATGGAGGAGTTGTTGAGGCGGATATGCTGGTACTCATATACGTTTCAACAACTCAAACGTATATGAATAGTTAGCTAGGTTAGCTAAGTTAGGTCGCGATTTTTGCATGCAACGGGCAACAGCCAAGCCGAGGTGTGCCGTGCACCCTTGAGCTGGTTGCCATTATAAAATCGGCTGAGTGCCTTAAGCGCTCGCCTTAGTAGTCCGGTGAAGCTGTTAAGACCTTGCTAGGTCAATAGCGTAGTCAGATAGAGAAAAAAAAACCCGCGACTTACCATAGAAGAACATAGCGTCCATGAGTTAGTACGCTTTGCTGAGAGTTAAGAACGCGATTTGTTTAGGAAAGCCTTAATAATTAACCGACTTAAAAAAAAGGAGGAGGTTATCAATTCGACTGTATGTTTTTTTTTATGTTTGTTACCTCATAACTTTGGACTGGCTGAACCGATTTTGATGATTCTTTTCTTATTTGAAAGCTAGTGCTTCTCGTGTGGTCCCGTTTTTGGTCCAGTTCTGTCAACGGCATCCAGTGCAAAACCGTATAAGTGTTAAATTTGCATTAAGTGTGTATACGACAAATAGACAAAAAACTCAATATCATGCCAACCGATTTCGATGATTATTTTTTATTGTAAAGGATGTACTTCAAGGGTAGTTTGATGAGAGTTTGGTTAGGTTCTGATTATGGGATCCCTGACAAAGTTACACAACTTTCAAGAAACAAGCCTACTCCTTTCTTAAGGACCGGCAACGCATCTGTGATTCCTCTCGTTTTGCAGGTGTCCATGGGCGGCGGTGATCACTTACCATCAGGTGACCCGCATATTTTAGTAAAATATATTTATGTACACTAAAAATGGAAAAATAAAGTAAATTAAAAAAAAAAAAAGAATTAACAGACTTCAATATTAATCAGAGATATAAAAATAAGGTGTAAAAATAAAAATAATAATCTGGTTAATTTGATAAACTATTTATTTTCCGGTTTTTAGTGCCTTATTTTTATACCTCTGATTAATATTGAAGTCGGTTAATTCTTTTTTTAGAAAATTTAGTTTATATTAACTGTGCTTACATGTACACGTAGGCACGCACGCAGTTTCTCCATTATCTACACATACCAATTTTTATGGCGATTGGTTTAACGATATTAAAGTTGAATCATTACGATACAATTTAATGAAGTGTTATAGTGAAATAGTAGCGTGAAAACCTTCTCCTATGAATATACATTAGGGATAGCAACATTTAGGAGACCTGTTAAATGGTGTTCGACTGTATTGATCACAAATGTAAAACATCTCTTTTATATGTATATATATATGCATTAAATGATGTGATACAGTGTTAAGTTATTATAGAACTAGCTGACCCGTGCAACTGCGTCTGCATCAAATCGGTTATTACCGGTTTAAATTGTATTTTTAAACTCGAAAAATGTTAATAAACCAGATTGCAGCGACATCTACCGTTTTCAGATGTGAATCTAAACTATCCAGGGATTCAAACTTATAGCCAGTTGGTATCTGAGAGATATTTTTTATAAACCTAAAACCCGTTAAATATTAGGTAGAGTTTCGTATACACATATGTGGTTGATAATTACGTATTTAAACGTCATGTAGCCGTAGCTCAGTTATAATTTATACTGATCTATTAATTTGTCAATTGACTGAATCGAAAGTTCATAAAAAATAAAAGATCTTTTCGTATTGATATTTATCTGTGTATCGTGGGTCTACTGTCAAGATCACGACCAACACCCGCAGACAAGGTTAATTATGACAGGCGTGTGCTGCCGGCTGCCGCTGCTATAAGTGACAACGCAATTTTGCCTCGGATCTCTTCTCTTCACCTTGATTTATTACACCGATTTTCTTTCAGAGTTACATAAAAATGTAAAAACATCACAGCTAAATATTGCAGAAGGTCAAAATGTTTTTGTCGAGTTAAGTATAAATAGTAAATTAGTTTAGAATTTTTAGTACGAAATGTATTCATTAACTATTGTAATAATGTTGGTTGCTTTTTCTATTACAGTACTTTGATTAATAAATTACTTTCTGTAATATATATTGGATAATTACCTAGTTTTATAGTAATACTAGCCGATACCTGTGACTTCGTCTTCGTTGTTTATCGGCCTAACAGTTTATTTTATGTCTATAATGCTTATTTAATGACTCTGTAATAATTAAAGCTATCTTGATATTTTTATTTCTAAATAAAGTAAAAAAAAAAATATTGAAATTGTGAATATATTGGTTTTTGGGTTATGCTCACAAAGCGTCAAACCTCTATCATTAATCTAGTTAATTCGCTGCTGTTACTTTTTAAATCTAAAATTATAAAGATGGTTATCTGAACTAACTTCTGTTCGCGACTTCGTCCGCATGGAATAGCTAGAACTAAAACGCAGCGTAAGTTTAAAAAAAAAACAGTAATTTGAAAATATTTTTCATTGGTGCTACGCTCCTATTGGTCTTAGCGTGATGATATATACCCTTTAATCTTCTTCGATAAATGAGCTATCTAACACTGAAAGAATTTCCAAATCAGGCCAGTAATTCCTGAGATTAGTGCGTTCAACCAAAAAAACAAACTCTCCATGTTTATAACTACTATAATATTAGACATCTAATATTAATATTTGTTAATAGTGTGTTAATGTATTTTATATTAAATTACATTCTCACAGTACTTAGTACAAGCGTATATTTAATATTGATATTGATTGATGACCAATCTGTAGTATCTATAATGCTAAAAAGATTATAAAAGAGTTAGATACGTATTAAATACTTGCGTTAAAAAGGTTTCGTAGGTACTAAATACTCCGCGCCCGCCCGATACAAGTTCGCGTTATCATTTTTTCGCAAGTCTAACCTAACCTAACCAAAGCGAGACAAAAGAGCAAGATGGCGAACATTCAGCGAACGCGGTGCATTTAAAAAGTAACCTTCTTAAAGCAAGTATTTAAGACCTTTTTACCTTTTTTGTAATAACACCGAATATATTTATAAAAAGGTTTAAGTATAATATTATTTTTAGTTTTGGACAAACAAGTTTCGTTCTAAGCAGTGAGCTATAATTTTGTTAAAATTAATGATCGTGATTCATCTGTTACTAAATTATTATGGCTATGACAAAATTGTACGGTAATTTGAGTTGAAATTCATAATTGTAGTAAATGTTCCTTCTGAATTTAGAATAGGTTCTTATTCGAAATTTAAATAATGAGTATAAAATAATTCGACGCAGGAGAAATGGAGTTTTTGGCGGGATCTTAGTCTGTCATGTAGTGGATTTTATATTTTATTCATAATCTTGTGTTATTGGACTCTATATTTTGTAAATTTGGTGGTGTTTTGCGTAATATAGTTAGTTTATTATTCATAAGTGAAGTGAATGGAAAATAATAACACGGAGCATGAAATTCTGATATGCCACAAAAACTCCCTGGAAGGTTCTAGCAAGGGATCCACCATCTTGTTAGAATATGGTTTACACGATGCTTAATATTGGAATGATCACACGAAGTTTGTGATATTATTGACTACGTGAGAATGGCAGTAATAATCGGAAAGATTGATTGCCAAAAATAAAGTTAAAAAAAAAAATTCGACGCAGTCATAAGGGCAGAAGTGAAACCTCAAAACTATGGTATTCGAACTGTGTTCTCTTTTGAATTTTTAAATTGATTGTAGCGTGAGTTATTTAAATTTCATTATTTGTAAATTGAAATTATTATCATTAGTCTCTTTTTCATATCTCTTGGCGTTCCGGATAATAACTGTATACTTTTCTATACAGTTTATTAATTCATTAAACATAGGGTGGGCTGCACAAACTCAATACAAAATATCAATTTTAGACGTACGTACATAGACCCCTGTAGTACGCGTCGTTTGTCTGACGTAAGTCGCACAAGCACAATACAATCGGTCACACTTACTGGCATGTTATGACGCGAAATTATAAATGAATTTATTTTATGCCAAAAATACCGCTCAACGCGCCTAAAGCTTTCACTTCAAAAAAGGCTTGTATCGTCATTAAAGGTACACGATAGAAGTGTAACTTTTATAGAGAATTTTTTTTATTATTCATTAATCGGTTCTGAATAGCATACATTGAGTTTAGTGATCACCACACCGCCTGAACGCAGTACACGTAACCACTGAAAACGAGAAAGCAAAAAAGTGAGATGAGTATATCTTACTGTTCTCCAAGGCGAGGTAAGCGAAACACTGCTCCCAATCTACCCGGCACAGTGTTTGCCTCCACCACTTTTCATCACACAAAAAGGTTACAGATCAGAATTTCAAAGTTTTCCCATAGTAAGTTTCACTTCAATAAATATACTTATATATTGTTTTTTGACATTTTTTTAATATCATAGGGTGCAAATGAACAGCTGGGCCACCTAATGGTAATCACAACCGTCTATAGATAGCAACGTCAGGAGAGTCACAAGTGCGTTGCCGGCATGGTAGGTAGAAATGATCTTATTACATAATCTTAAATTTTATTTTAGTTGATAATAAAAAAAGGACACGATACCTCTCAATACTTTTTAAATACTTTTAACCTTTAACATGACAAGGATTACGTGCCTACGCTCAAAAATATCAAGCTAAAAGCATCATATTTCAAAAAGCGTTTTAAGAATTATTAGCTACCAAATGTTGAGTTTAAATTGTTACAATATATTCTATAGTTGAAGACCATGTAGCTAGCCATGATAATGGATGGATACACGAGTAGAGGAAGATCGAAAAATGTATGGACGAATTGGGTGTAAAAGGTGTGAATACTGAGATGACATTTTATAGGCGAGAATGGAAAAGGAAAACATGTTGTATCGACTCTATTTAGGCTGGATAAGGGTAAGAAGAAGAAGGACACATTCTATAGTGATATTGTAAAAATAAAGTTGCGCCCAGAAATGTAAAATAACTATGTATCATAACTATTCCAATTTATTGTATCAAAAATTATATTGTAGGTACTTTAACTTTTAACGAACAATGTTTTGTTGTACATTCCGCTAGCACCTTAATATGAAATTGAACCGAGTATAAAATACGTACATTTTATTTTAGGCTCATTTATAACAATCCCTTAGATCTAGGTCCGTTCCCTTAGTGTGGAGCCCTTGAGTGCACTGCTCGCGCGACGCAGTGACACAAAATTTCAAATCACTTTTTTTTCTTTTTTTTATGTGGGGAAATCCCTTATGGATACCCACCCTCCCGGGGGATAGGATAAGTTATGTCCGCCCCGCACGGACTAAAACCCCACGGTGTACCGACAGACCGTGATATTGGGGCCGCAAGGGATCGTTCTCCGCTATTCCCCTTGGATAGCCGCCCCAACGGTCCGCCCGGCGGAAGGTGGCCGCCGGGCTCCTACCTATAGAGAGGCAGCTGGGTACACACCAGATGCCTCCCCTCATCCGCCGAACCTGTGTAATGAGGGGATAAGCCCCCGACTGCATCCCCTCAGGTCCGGCTACGGTGACAGGAGGAATTGGGCAAAGCGCCGCCTCCTCCTGGCGGTCCTCCGTTGGCGAAGATGGTCACTGACGGGGTCCGCCTCACGGGCCCTCTCCGCCGCCTCCTTTTGCGAGATGACTTCCTCACAAAAGGAGGCCACTGCTCGCCACGCCTGCTCGCTGCCGAGCATGGACGAGACCACGCTCGACAGCGACAAATCTTCTCCTACCACCACCGCCAGAGTGCGGCGCTCCACCTCCCACGCAGCACACTCAGAGAGAGTGCAAGTACCACCCGAAACAACCATGTCCGGTCAGCATCTGCACCAGCCTGAATGACAGGGAGCCCCATTTCCTCCCAATCCACTCCTGCAGGACCGGGCGGACGACGTCAACTGTGCGCGTCCTGAAGCGCGCGTCCGCCAGGTCCTGCATCCACCTCCCTATAGCCCACTCCCGCAACTCCCGCCTTTTAACTTCTATCTCCCTGGGAGCCGGAGGTTCCCCACTACGCTTCCTCGCCGCCGTGAATTCGTACACGGTGGCTATCTCCCTGGGAGCCGGAGGTTCCCCACTACGCTTCCTCGCCGCCGTAAATTCGTACACGGTGGCGAGCACCCCAGCTTCCAGCTCCCAGGGAAGGGAGCCGGCGAGCGTAAAGGCCGCTGCCGATGACACCGTCCGGTATACCCGGATTGCCCTCAGTGCCACCGTACGCTGCGTACTGCGCAGCGCGCGCACGTTGGTAGCACCGAGGGCATCAGCCCAGACCGGTGCCCCGTAGGCGGTCATCGCCCACACGACTTCCATGAAGAGTCGACGGCACCCGGCACCCAGCCCACAAATATTGGGAAGCAACCGGCCGAGTGCCGCCGCCGCCCTAGCAATTCGCGGCCCAAGCCCCGCAAAGAGTATGGCCTCGGTCTTCTCGAGGGCCACCCTGAGGCCCAACCTTCTTATGCGCCTAACCACGAGGGTTGTGGCCATCGTGGCCAGGCACTCTACCTCTCCCCAGTCCTCCCTCCGGGCTACGGCTAGGGTGTCATCCGCGTAACAAATTAGGCGCACTCCATATGGGATCACGCCGTGGAGCACCCAGTCGTAGCCCATGTTCTACAGGAGCGGCCCCAGGACCGAACCCACTGGAACGCCCCGCCTTGTAGCCCGCCAGACTATCCGCCCGTTGCCATCGACGTAGGTGACCTCCCTGTCTTCCAGGTACACCTCCAATAGCCGCCGCAGGTACGAAGGCACTCCGAAATATCGGAGAGCTTCCCGTATGACACCGTGCGGTAGGCTGTTGAAGGCGTTGGCGATGTCTAGGGACACCGCCAAGACCCTCTCCCCTTGGGAGGTCGCCTCCGTGGACAGCGACTTTAGGAGGCACAGGGCGTCCACTGTGGAACGCCCTGTCCGAAAGCCGAACTGCGCGTCCGACAAATTCGGCCCCACTCCTTCCAGGTGGTCATACGGGAGGCTCTCCTCCTCATCTCCCCCTCCGTAATTAGGGGAGGACTGTCCGATACCTCCTCAACTTGCGCCCGAGGTGGAGGCATGGGAGGAGCCGAGAGCGGTGGAGGGTGGGGGAATAACTCTCCCATGACCCTCGCCACCGCCTCCGGCGGGAGAGACTCCGTCGCCGGAGGCACCCAGGATCGTAACTTATTGCGTACAATCCGATACGGGCGCCCCCAAGGATCCCCCTCCAGTGTTTGCAGCAGCTCCTCCCATGCCGCTTCCTTCGCCCGGCTGATGGCAACCTGCAGGATTTTCCTGTGACCCTGTAGCTGCCATACAGCCGGACCTCCTCCTCGGGGTCCCGCTGCCCACTTCTCAACGGCCACGCCCCTCAGATCCGTGGCTGCCGCTCCCCAGGTCCTCGATTTAGCATTCAAATCGCCCATGAGGACCACCGGGAGTAGCGACAGCTGCCTGACAGCTCCCTGCAGGGAGCCGAGGAACACTTCGAACTCCCACAGGAACCTGTTAGGAGAGAAGTACGCCCCCACAATGGCGTACTCCCCCAGATGGCTGCCACGAACCCTTCACATATCATATCATCTCCACACACACATCATATTATACATATTATCTCCACAGACGTAGACGCATACAAGTTTACACATAAAAGTAGAAGCATTTTACTTATTTTCCTTATCGAAACGAAACAGTTTAGAAAATTATCTGATAGGAAATATATATAATAGTTGTTGAGGTATGTATGCATGGTACACATATATGTTCCAACAACTCATATATCTATGAATAGTTAGATTAAGTCAGCTCAGATAGGTCGCGGATTACACGTATCAGACAACAGCCCAACGGCCGTGCACCCTTGAATTATCAAATAAAATTGGCTGAGTGCTTTTAGCGTAGTTCGGTGAAGCTTTTAAAACCTTGCTAGGTCAATAACGTAGTTAAATCGAGAAAAAAAAAACTTTAATTAGTTAATTTTTCGGGAGTAAAATAAAAAATACGCACGAACTCACTGAATTAAAATATTAGGATTTAAGGAATGTAATAATTGTATTATTACAAGATTCTTGGAAGTTTCTCATTGTCCATAAAATAAGGTTCCTATCTGGAACGTTTCTTTACAACACTTCAATCGTTTTGTTTCTATACCTCGTAGACGCGACGCCTAGAAATGCCGGGAAATAATCCACTTAATTGCATAATTTTTCAACCATCGTAATTTCATTTATACTCCCCGAGGATTGAATCGGTCGTGTCCAATTTGTTAATTTGCTCCTGGCGGGAAAATTACGATAGAATTAAAATTGTAATGTTGTTAAAACAACGTTGAAATGTTAGAATTAACGAGAAAAAACCTTCAAAAGTTTTGACATTGAATTGAAAATTACATTATTTGCGATATCAGTTCAATAAAGTTAGTAATACGTATATGTTCTAACATGCTATTAATAACTCTAAGCTGTTTCTTCATTATTTCGGTTCAGTAAAATGATTTGAAACTTTTTAGAATGAAATTCTGACTACTGCAACTTTCTAAATAAAATAATTTAATAATTGTAAGAGGGTACAATTGAAGAGGTCGTTTCGTTTCGTTTAAAGACGCACGATAAAAGTGAAACCTTTATTACAGGGAAACATTTAATTGAAAGAATATAAAAAAAGCTAATGTCACGCCATGTCCCCAGACGGTCGCCCATCCAAGTACTGACTGCGCTCGAGGTTGCTTAACTTCGCTGATTGACCGACAACCAGGGTTTTCAACACTCAACCCGATACAGTATTTCCCTCCAACACTTTTCGTCACACAATAAAGTTATGAATCAAAAATTCAAT
This sequence comes from Antheraea mylitta, assembly GCA_014332785.1. NCBI lineage: Eukaryota > Metazoa > Arthropoda > Insecta > Lepidoptera > Saturniidae > Antheraea > Antheraea mylitta. Next base: position 4,913,338 of record JACEII010000019.1, read on the forward strand.
GCCCTCTCATAAGAAGTTTTACTTTAAAAACTTAAACCAATTGATACATACTAACGGTGTTATTATAAAAAAGTTAAATACGAATTGAATAATTGTTTAAAAAGGTTACGTTTTAAATGCACCGCGGTCGCTGAATGTTTGCCATCTTGCTCTTTTGTCTCGCTTTGGTTGGGTTAGACTTGCGAAAATAGGATAACGCGAACTTTCCTCGGACGAGCGCGATGCATTTAGTACGAAACCTTTTTAAAGCAAGCATTTAATACGTATTTAACTTTTTTGTAATAACCCAGCATATGTTTCAAAACAAACAGCATGATCAAATTCACTAACATCTTTTATAAATGACAGTCTTTATATATACAGGGAAGAAAACAAAAGAAGCGAATTGACTTAGGTTCCCACGTTAAATTTACTGAATTCAGGCCTCGACCTCATCCATAATGCACGGCATAACTCGGCGACGCTACGCTTTTGGATGCTTTTAATTTATCACGCAACAATAAAGTCAATGCTTGTACCCTCGCTTTATTGTCCTCGATGTTTTGTAGCATATTTCTTGAAAGCAGAATAACTTTTTCTTATATAAGAAAATGTAAAATCCATGCATTATCCATTATAAATAAACAATGGGTTTTTATTATGTTTAAAACTCATTGTTCTTAATTCAGTGAGTTATTTTGACTTATAAAGAATTTTTCTATATAACACTCGAAGAAAGAATTAAAGATCTTTCGGACTCATGAAATTAACGAGAAATATTATAGGTAAATCTTAGTGTAAGTTGTTAACTTTAAGTCGTAACTGACTACCATATTAACAGTTATGACGTAAAGTTAAGTATTTTACTGTTTTGCTACTATAAATAACTTTGAATTTATTCTTTGTGACGAAGAGATGCAAGTAATTCGGATGCTAAATGCAAAAAGGGCGTATCACAGCTGCAGTTGAATAGGGTTTTATGGCACAAGAGCGCATAATTCATGTTTTGTCTTTTTTTTTACTGCCAAGCTATTGACCTAGCAAGGTCTTAACAGCTTCACCGGACTACTAATGTAATTTTATTACTATGTAGCCTTAATAAACGTATTATTTCTTAATTACCCCTGTTACATTTTGAATTTATTCCTTATCTCCTATGAATAGCATAATTATATGTATGTGATATTCCTAAAGTTTTCTATCTAACAGTAAAGAATGTACAAACAAATAATTTATTTTGTTGATTTTAGTAAGTATGTACCGGAAACCGTATACTGCTTACATAGTGTATAACTTAAACATGGCAAATTAGATTCCATTAACTTCAACGTAAGCTTGTTAAGATTACATTAAAGCGGTACAGTTGGTAATGTACAAGATTAAACTTACCGTGTATTCAAAATTTAAATCTCAACGGAGAAGCAAATGGGGTATGCCAACATTTACTTTACATTTACGTGAAACGTCGCTTGGAAGACTTTTATTCGAGCTTAAATCTTTAAAGAACGAAGCAAAAATCGTGTAAGGTAATTTTGTCGTGACCTATTTTTTACCATATGAATTTATAAACAAAAAATTATGTATTTCAGTGACAAGAGTTTCGTAATTCTGAAAGGATACAGACTGATTTATTTTAAACTGTAATCCGAACTTTTATTACTACGGTGATTATAAGGATTTTTACTTCACCCGAATTGTCTGTGCAACATTTTCAATTTAGTATAATATTTAAATTATTATAAAACTAGCCTCTGTTCGCGACTTTGTTCGCGTGGAATAGATACTTTGGGCTAACGCTCACATGCAGTGGAAACTCTCAAGAGGAAAAAAATCCCCGATTTTAAACATTCTTAATTGGTGCTCTGCTCCTATTGATCTTAGCGTGATGATATATAGCCTATAACCATCCTCGATAAATGAGCTATATAACATTGAAAGAGTTTTTTAAATCGAACCAGTAGTTATTGACCCCTACAACATCACAATATCACAAACTTACAAAATTTACCTCTTATAATCTTATAATAATATATTAATATTATTTTTATTATTATATTAAGTGTTAAATATATTAAGTAGTATAATATAGAGTATAAAGCAATAATAATAATAATGGGCATAATCACCACTATGTTATTGGTGACAGTAAAATCCTGAAAATCCACAACCCTATATTTTTCTCACATATGGTAGTATTACAAATACATTTTTCTAGTTCAGGATTTTTCATGGTAATTTTCTTCACCAGCAACTTATTTTAAAAGTTATGACATATATGTAGGATTGAATTGTATTTATTAGATATAAAAAGTGTTTTATTTGTGGTATATTCATTATCAGCTTATGCTTGCGGCTTCGCTCGTTAAGGTACAATTCGGGATTACTACATTTTTTTTAAATTAAACGTATGTCTTATTCTGTGCCTCTGGCAACCCATATGCAAAATCCTCTGATGACCGGTGAAGTATTTAAGATTTTTTTTTAATATCATATAGGAGGGAAACGAACAGGCGGGTCATCTGTTGTTAAGCGATCACCGCCGTCCATAGACACTAGCAACCCCAGAGGAGTCCCACGTGCGTTGTCAGCCTGTGTTTGGGGGAGTGGAGAGAAAGGGAGAGAGGTTAGAGGAGTGGGAAGAGGAGATGGGTCTCCAGCGTTCTCAGTGACCGCACGAAACACAACAATGCAAGCACTATTAGTTCACGTCGGTTTTCAGTGAGAGGGTGGTACTACCCCGGATGAGCCGATTCATTCATGCTGAAACCAATAATAGCTTCAGCGTGGCTCTACCACCTACAAAAAATAAGATTTGGAAGTATAAGAACCAAGTACACTCACCGTATTGTACTAATTTGAATATTACTCTTTTATAAGTATGATACAAATGTAGTTGTTTTATTAGAAGACAGTATTAAAAAAATGGAAATCCGACTCCACTCTAGCGGCGAAAATTGTAACGTCAAAGTATGGTGAAGTTGACTGACGTCTGGCTTAAAAACGTATTGCTTCAACTAATTTCCGAGTATTTATGGATGACATTGACGCTCTTGGAACAAATAACTTAGTACTAACCTAAACAAAGCGAGACAAAAGAGCAAGATGGCGAACATTCAGAGACCGCGGGACATTTAAAACGTAACCTGTTTAAAGCAAGTATTCAATACGTTTTTTTCTATAATAACACTATTAGAGCCTGTTAGCTTTTACTAAAATATCATCTGCCCTCTTTTTATACTACACTAAAATTACCAAGTTAATGTTTTTCGACTTTAGTAAGAAATATACCCAATAGTAAATCATAAATATTCAAGGAGAAATATAGCCTTTGTTTTGCAGGTGATACCTGACTACATTACGCTAAATTTAATTTTAATGTGTTTAATCGTGAAAAGGTATTATACAGAAGAAAAAACAAAATTACTTTCGTGTTTAGAATATTAGCTTTTGTCCGCGGGTTCGCTCACATTAATGCAGATTTGATCTATATTTGCGAACAGTATTTTTTTCCGATTGAAAATATCCCTGATTATGAGGTACTTTATCCTATTAAACTTTGTCAAGACTTTTTTCATCAAGAAATTCTTTCATATACGATACCTCTCATATAAACCACTTAATATGTCTAAAATTTCTATGTTTAGTAATTTAGGCTGAGCGATGATAGCTCAGAAAGGCCATTGTTTTTTGTAGACAATTGGCTTTTGTTTGCAACTACGTTCTAGTTAAAGAACATTTGACCTATACCTTGGCAGCACTACTTATGATCTGAATGAATATCATTATTATTTAATTTATTTACAAGACAACATTATATAAATATAAAGAAATAAATAAATTACTTTGTTAAAATTAGAACTTAAACGTAATATAACATAAAGTTAACAGAGGTTGTAACAAAAATGAAAATATACAACCATCGATATGCAGTCTTTCAGATAAGGATTATAGCATATGTCTACCAGTGCTTCCATCATTCTGTTCAGACTATTGTGAAGTCTACCTAGAACGGATGCCGCTCTCTTACGCAGGAACGCATAAAAATTATCAACCCGATAGTATGTAAACATTCTAGAATCGCTACAGAATTGCAGCAGTCCGAAAAATAATCGCAAGATATTATTACATCGAACATGCAAAGGGTTGATAATCTTCTGACTATAGCTAAGCCATAGGCTGCTCATATAGAAACATTGGCAAATTGTTTTGAATAAATACATTTTTATTTTATCATTACATCGAGCAAACCTACGGATTAACATATTTCCTCTTATTCCTGTATCCCTGGCAACGTTTGTGTTTAACTTAATGATTATCAGTTGAGCAACTAAGGCTTGAAATCGTCAAAAACCAACAAACAAGCTCACATTTACATTTAACATTTTCGTTAGAATATTGTATCAAAAAAAAAATAATGATCAAAATAATAAAAGTTGATGTAAATCCTTATACACTGTAATAGATTTCTCAAATTTGTTGCTATGTGTATTTCCCTTGTGTAGCCCATGATAAACTTAACGAGGTTAGTTTTTGTGACGTTAACAAGTATAGCTTTAATTATGAAACGTCCCACTTTCCCAAAAAACCATGAATAATGTAAGCACATTCTGCTCCAACACGAAACACTAAATTGGATCACGGATAATTCCTAAAGGAACGAACACTTACAAAAACCTTTGCTACAGTTTTGTTTATGACGATATTTCAATTTTATTACACTATATGTCAAATGTAGTGGCCATTCGAATATATTACTATTTTACAGCTGCATTTAATGTTTTATTGTTTTGAAACTTCTGCAAAGATTTTATAATTCAAATTTCTGTGACTCGCTAGATTATTTATAACGTATACTTCAGTAAAATATAATGGGTACTTACTACTTATCCTATTTTGTTTAATCCGGTGAGTCTTAAAAACGATACATTGATATCTCTTTAATTACATTTCTTGATCTCCTATATGTTTTAATACTAGATATAATATTCTGTTAACTCTATTACCTATGCCTATATATGATTTAGTGTAAAAGTCATGAATTAAATTTGGGTAAGGTCTTATAACATTTTTGGGAAGTTTGTTACGGTCATTACTGCCTATGCTTATTTAATTTCGACTGACACAAAGTTTTTGCTTTGGTAACTGTATATTTGATATGTGTATATACTATGAATACAGGTAGAGAACTAACATATGAATGTTTGTGACACAAAAATCAGTCTTTAAAAGTGTGGCCGTATTTCCATTGAGTCAGCGTTTGTGAAAAAAAAAATGGAATAAATCCTATTTGGACAGAATTATTTATTATTATTGTAAATTGTAATGTGTAACGCTAGTAATCAATATACGCAATAGTACAATGAAGGAAATAATACATTTGTATTCTTGATCATTTATGAATTCTTGCGATTAATTTGTATAATAGTCAAACTACAAAGGAAATGAAAGCTTTTGTTATATCACCATTAATGTTGCACCAAAACTGCGGTTGTCGTATGTATCTAACCTGAGCGTTGTGTTTCCATCAACTTTGTAATTAGTGAGGTCAGACTCATATTTGCCTACATTCCTGCATGGAAAAATAATTAACTGATAGTACATGAGTCCGTTGGCGATTAATTATAATTCACGCTTTATTCAAGATCGATGAAGGTGATGAAAAAGCTTTAGGAATGGACAGAAACCAATGTATCAAAAAAATAATGCTCTTAAGTTTATGCTCCGCGTTATAAAATTTAATAGGTCTCTAAATACTTTTTAAGTATTTAAAGGAACTTCAATAAAGGAATTAGTAATATGTGTATTAGTATCTTATTTGTAGAATGGAAAACTTTTTGCAATAACGTTACCATCATTACTTAATCTTTGTAAAATAAAGTGTGTAAGTTACGACGCAGGTTTTCAAATAAATAAACATATTGACCTAATTTATGACAGTCCTGAGGCTACACCTTAGGGGCGAAGTAATACAATTTTATGAAGGCCGATGTGGGAAGGCAATCATTTATGCACGCAACTTTATCAATAAAACTTCATATATGTCTGTTTCTTTATCATTTTTTTTCTTTTTAATATTTTGCTTCTTTTATGCCATTTTTATATCATAGGAGGGAAACGAACAGGTTAGTAACCTGATGTTAAATGACCATAGGCAATTGCAACATCAGGAGAGTCGCAAATGCGTTGCCAGCCTGTGTTTGGTGGGAAAGGAAGGAAAAAGGAGAGGGTAAGGTGAGAAGTGGGCTTCCGGCGTTCTCACTGACCAAACGAAACGCAACAATGCAAGTACTCTTACTTCACGTCGGTTTTCTCCGAGAGGGTAGTACTACACCGAAAGAGCCGACCCATTCATGATAAAGCCATGATAAACCTAAAAATTAGCTATTGCATGGGCAAAGAAATCAAATGGTCAAAATACAATAGCCGTGTTATTGCTGACTTGGTTGTGGTTATGATTGTGTTATTATTATTATTACAAAAAATAATTTGCGAAAACATTCGTAGTGGTAGGAGCTATGTAAGATTCAATTACGGAAGCATCACTGTGACACATATTTCTATCGTATAGCAACAGTGCCCGCGTTGGCACACAAGACAGTCCTCCGAGGAAATAACTTATTATAATTAGTTCAGGGCTCCGGTGTTCTGCGTTAGCTATACGTAGCTGTAAGATATACTAAACACTTACACATGTTTGGTTTCGTAAGGCACTTATGTACGTTTCCTTAATTCATGTAGTATCTTTGATTGTTCAGCTACCTGAGCGTAGTCCGATTAACCATATTGCATTCAAGACAATAACTCACGCCTAGGTTCCGCCTCTTTAGCGCCATAGAGCTTGTTGCCTTACGACTAAGCGCCTTACACTCATTCAAAAAGTCCGACGAAGCTGGGAAGGCCCGTCAGGCCAACAGGGATTATAAAGTTCGAAAAAAATAACCCCATGACATAAGATAATCAACAACCTACAAATGATATGTAATTTTGTTTCATATAAATCCCAATAACAGATCGTTTTTTTATTTCTGAACTATATAAAGTACAATGTTTCTGATTGTTTTGTGTCTCTATTTATTGCCTTATTTGTTATCAAATTTTTATATCTTCGGACAAAGAAACGTAATTATAAACCTTATGTTTACGCAGTATAGTTTATAATTACGTTCTCATTAAACAAGATTATATATAACAATGGCGAAATCAATTAGAAGTCAACAATGGTTGGCCTCAATGCAAATGAACAAAAGGGATACCAATAATCAGTGACAACCGAAAGCCAGAAACTGTATACAACGAAGCCAATTGTGGTATCCCACAGCGCCTTATCCTAAAGGCTGACGAGTAATGCTTTCAAAGACTGCAGTTGAAAATCCTGTGTTTCATTACTATTATTTGTAAATAAGTTTGACAAACAAATTCATATAATTCCAAGACTTTTGTGCGTAAAAAGATTACAAATACTAACGTCTTCTTAAGAAATATTATATTTTGTGAGTTATACTAAAACAAATTTGATAATCCATTGTGTAGCATTGTCATTGAAAGAAAAAATCGGATTAAGCAAGATAATGTTTATACCCACTTGGTGAATTAATTTTTCGTTTAAAAGTAAGAAAATAGAACTTACTGTTATTCAATTTGCAATGAATAGATTGTTGGAAAGGTAAGGAGTGTTCAAAGGAAAACCTGAGAGCTTATTAGGTCAATTTGCAATTTTCTTTTATTTATATCTACAATGGCAATTTATCGAAAAATATGAATAATTTTCTTTCAGTTGTTGATTAATGATATGATATTTTGATTTTTTATTTTTAACACTGTATTCAACAAAATCAGTGACAAGAGCTAGTTCGACAAAATCAGTGTATATTACAATATCATATTTTAGTATGACGTCACATATGTGTGCATATATATTCATGATGTCACTCATATCACTACACCCACGGGTAATCAAATGCGGTTTCCAGTAGACCCAATTTAGTTATACACTAAAAGGTAAAAGTGGAATATATTCATTTTGACACATTTTTCTCAGTGATTGGAAATAGTGTATTTTTTGTACAAATGACAACAGTAAATTTATATTTACTTTGAAAATAAAAGCTTCTAATCACCCAATTACGAGCAATTTCATTAGGATTAGAAATAGGAAGTTGTAGGTGGTAGAGCCACGCTGAAGTTATTATTGATTTGAACATGAATGGGTCGGCTCACTTGAGGTAGTATCACCCTCTCACAGAAAACCGACGTGAATTAACATTGCATGCATTGTTGCGTTTCGTTCGGTCAGTAATAGAGCCGGAGGCCCACCTCCCCTCCTTCTTTCCTCTTCCTCCCACTCTCCCCAAATATAGGTTGGCAACGCACTTGTAACTCCCCTGGTGGGGGACCGGAGTTCCGATTCTGACGCGGCCGGGAACGGTTGTGTCCGCGCTCAGAGCGATATTTCATGATTATTGTGATACAGTGTATACAGAGTGAAGTGTTCGGCTTTCACCTTGAAGTGCCGATCCGGCTGACGTAGCGCACACGTGCACCACACCTGCGTAACACCTGCGTTCTTTTTCCTGAAATTGAGTGAGACCCTTCCTTCGTATTTATTTATTGCTTTGTTTATTATATTATATTGGTACATTTATTTGTTTACTCATTAGTTTATCTATTTATTTACGTAGTCCTTTATCCTTTTAATCGTCATTTCTTTATAACTATATTTATTTCAATTATTTATTTCTTTAGCTATCCATTTATTTATTTGTTCTATATCTATGCAAATTATTTAGCTTGCCTGTCTCGCTAACGTATTTCCTGTATTGCTTTCTTCTTCTGGTCCATTTTAAATAGCTCTCTTGATCCGCACCCGGGATAGACCCGTAATTAACCCGTTCGGTGTGCCCCCTGCCCTTAAGGCAGGGAGGTCGGTTCGCGTTCCCCTCAGGCCACGAAATGGCCCTCCAATTTATGAGAAGTCTCCGGAAGGACTTATTAGTGAATGGAGTTGACAAAAGCATCGTCGACGCCGTTCTCACGCGTCACTGTGCCCCGTCCGAGAAGGACGTGCAATACGAAGCCCGCGTACCAACCGCGAACTCGTACTCACCACTATCCCCTATAGACCCCGCTGATAGGGCTCCGAGCGACGCGATGAAGCTAGACGTCGCGATACCCGCCGGTTCCTCTGCGTCCGGTCACGTCACCGCGCCCAACCCCGCACCCTCGCCTCGCCTTTATCCGTGATAGACAAGGACGGTTTCATAACCGTCACGAAAAATAAAAAAATCATCCCGTCCTCCGCCACGCGAATCCGACTCGGACTCGGGTTCAGTAGGTCCGGCAGTAAAGATCCCGTGCCGCGAGACCAATAGATTAGACGGCGTCCGGGCGCCCACCGCAACCGCGCAACACGCCAAAACAAAATCGAGCTCTGGCAGATCCAGTCCTCTCTCCGTCCCGCTCACACCAACCGCGGCTAAGAAGCCTCGCCCACACCCGCCGGTCACCATCCAGGATAAGGCGCGATGGATGTCAGATGGGATGGGATCAGGAACGAGGTATTACGACTCTTTCCTGATCACATCATAGCTCTACTGGTCTGCATCTTCAATGCAGCCATGTCCCGGGGCCATTTTCCAGCTGCCTGGAAGAAGGCCACAGTGATAGGCATTCACAAGCCCGGCAAAAGAGCTACGCTTCCCGATAGCTACCGCCCTATTAGTTTATTAGATACGCTAGGTAAGCTATACGAGCAGCTCCTTCTGAACCGTCTCCAGACATCCATATCCGACTTAAATCTGCTACCGCCGGAGCAGTTTGATTTTCGTGCGGAATACTCTTGTACAAGCCAAGTGCACCGCCTCACGGAGTACATTCTAGCTAGGTTCAACGATGATCCCGATCGCAACCCGACACCGGTTAAAGCTAACCCGAAACGCACAATAGCTGTCTTTTTCGATATCACCAAGGCCTTCGACAAGGTCTGGCACGAAGGGCTCAGCTATAAATTATGTCAATCTCGTATCCCGGATAGGCTAGTTCACATAATCCGCGATTATCTGTCAAATAGGACTTTCCGCTATAGAGTGGAAGGTGAGCAGTTATCACCCCACCCGATACATTCAGGTGTGCCACAAGGCTCTATTCTCGCGCCCACACTTTACAGTCTGTTCGTCAGTGACCTACCTCGGCCCCTGGGAGTAGAGCTAGGTTGTTATGGTGACGATACAGTCATCTACGCTTCCGGATGGTTTCCGATACGACTTAGGAAACGCGTCGCAGAGGCCGTTAGCATACTCGGTGACTGGTTTCTGCGATGGCGTATAGAGATCAACCCCGACAAAAGTGCCGCAATACTTTTTGATTCTAAATACCGCGATTACGAGCGTAAACTCAAACCTATCACTTTAATGTTACGACACCGACATTCCGTGGACCAAGCAGATAAATATCTCGGAGTTACGCTAGACAGACTGCTCTCATTTAGACAACACCCAACGCGAGTATGTAACAAGGCCACCATGGTCACGGCTCGCCTACATCCGTTAGTTTGCCACAAGAGTAAAATGTCCCTCAGACACAAGCTCACACTGTACAAAACTTGCATCCGTCTAGTTCTAATATATAGCTGTCCCGTTTTCGCACATATGTCAGAATATAACTTTAAAAAATTACAAATATTTCAAAACCGTTTCCTACGTAAGGCGACCGGCGCCCCGTGGTACGTCCGGAACGAGGATCTCCACAGGGACCTGGAGATGCCCACTATCTGGGCGTATGTAAAATCACTCACGATTAGCTATTTTGAAAAAGCCGCGAACCATCCCAGTCCGTTAGTGGTATCCGCCGCGGATTACGAACCCGTATCGAACGCTGCGCGTTATAAAAGACGTCCGCGACATATTTTTACCGATCCTCCCGATGAAATTACGGTAGCGAACGATCAGTACCAGCCTGTCTCTCGAAACAGAGCGTGTTCACGCCCACGCCCGCGAAACCACAGATCACGCCGCCGTAGTCTGGGGGTTAATTTTGCTCCCGCACACCAGATTAGGCCCCCCTCGGCAGCGCCTCAAGCCTAGGTCCGATCCCTCGGCAGGGAGCCCTTGAGTATGTTGCTAGCGCGATACAGTGTAACACAAAAACTTACATCACTGCTACAGCACTACACTATCACCTCCACATACGTGCACGCCTACACGCTTACACATGAAAGTGGAAGGGTTTTATTCTTTTACCTTATCGAACTGAAAAAACTCTAATTTTCCGATAATAAATACATGGAAGAGTTGTTGAGGCGTATATGCTTGGTACACATATACGTCTCAACATCTCATACATACATATATAAATAGTTAGCTAGGTTAGCTAAGATAGGACGCGATTTGTATGTAACAGGCAACAGCCAAGCCGAGGTGTGCCACGCACCCTTGAGCTAGTTGCTAAAAATAAAATCGGCTGAGTGCCTTAAGCGCTTGCCTTAGTAGTTCGGTGAAGCTGTTAAGACCTTGCTGGGTCAATAGCTTAATCAGTTCGAAAAAAAAAACAACTCCCTTGGTGTTGATAGTTTCTTTGGACGGCGGTGATCACTTTACATCAAGTGACCCACCTGTACGTTTGCTTACTATGATAAAAAAAAAATAGATATATATCATATATATTAAACTCACTGGGATCAGTTTAAGGAGATCTGAATAAAAGGCGATATATTAATTAAGACAGCTATTAATATAGACAGCCCACAATCCAGAACGAACAAAGTTTCGATGTAAGAATAAATTCATTTTTTAGAATACAAAGAGCGAGCATCAGCTACTTTAGACATAAAATTATTGGGGTGGGCAACCACCACACCCACACTGATCGGAGTATCTAGCCTAGGTAGTGGACTGTATATAAATTGGTTGGAGGCAGATACCCCTTGAAAATATATGCCAAAAGTATTTCTTTATAATCGGGATAAAGGCTCACTCACCTAATATAATATGTCTTCGCCGCCGTTGCCGATGGTGAGAGTACCAGTTATCCAAAGTAACTCGTACACAAATCACATAACACAATTCCGGACCGCCGTGTATGTAGTGAATCCGAAGTTAAGCGCGGGTTCCGACCAAGTGCCACCGTGCAAGTCCACCGTACAAGCGCAAGTGACCAGTCATCTCCGATTGTCCGTTGACAAACGATGTGTCAAAAATAAAACATAATTTTGGCTACCCCCAACAAATTTATGCCCGAACAATTATTATACTATAATATTATATACAATACGTAAACTGTTTTCATATATTGAATGCTGAAACACCCAGATAATTAATTATAAATAAATAGAAAATAAGAAATCTGTTGTGTTGTATACCCTGTATTATATACCTCTCGTATCACTTAATAATAGTTTCGGAAAGCCTACAAAATATATGGGAGACGTTGAAGAAACGAGCTCTTTATTACAAGCTCGTCCGTTAAGTAACTTTCTTTATTAACAAATCATAATTAACATGAGTAAAATGATGTATGCCTTCGTGAAGAGAATTCCGTACGACGCTTAAAACGGTTAAGTTACTCTACTGTTGAATATTACATGAATTATGTTTCAACCATCGAAAACTTATATGTTCTAGTTTTCGTCATGTTATCGGTATTTAGAATTAGATAAGTAGGTTACAACATATTTTTATTATATGTACTTTTATTTTATTTACTTTTATATTATTAATTCCCTCTTTGACTTTAAGTTTATTGTTTGTTGGTTGTTTATCTGGGGTTAATCTAAAACGAGTAAACTAATTTTGACAAAACTTTTTCAGTCATTTCATTATATTAGTATTATGCTAACGGTCCAGACGGACGTTGTCCTGCTTTGGTAATAAAAATAATTCCTAAAAATCTACCGCAGCTCCATATACCGGGTCCAGTTAAATCTGAGCAATCTTCGGATCTACTGGAACACGCACACAACATTTCAACAAAATCGTCCCAGCCGTTTAGAAATTCAGTTACATACACACGTACAGAAGAAATTTATATATAAATTATATTAAATAAGATAAGTTATACATATATCAAATATAATCCGATTTATTTGAGACAGAAAACACAGTTACCATGAAAAAACAAAAGGGCAAAGTAAAGTCTTCTTTGATCAAACAAATCATGAAAATCAAGTAGCGGGAATGAGCTAGTATAAACAATTATCCGTTTCAAAAGTAACCTTCTAAAAACATTTATTCTGATCTAATTTGAATAATAGATATGTTAGAGAAATCTGTTATGGACACTTTTTATGTAAAACTTAAATATTTCGTAGATACACGTAAATTTTGCATTAATTTCGTCACTAAATAAGATAAAGGTAAAAAATAACTAGAAGAACTATCGAAGGTGTATGTTGTAAAGGTAATCGGAACACAGATGCGCTGACACGGCAACGAGGGATAAGCTTATTACTTCAGCTTATTGGAGCAAAATGCTTTCAAGCACGAGAAAACAGGACTATGTTATAAGATACATTTTCTTGACATCGGTTAACTTTAACCAACGAAGAGGGTATTCACATTTACATGTTGTTTTATTTTTCGTTTGAGACGATTTTTCTTTCTTTTTGATGTGTAGTGACAAACAAGCAACTTAGTATTATTCTCTGCTGGGAATTCCAGATTCTGTCTCAAGTCACGATCAAAGTATGGAAATAACATGGAAAAAGATACGCTGAGTGTAACATCGTTGGAAAAGAACATTATAGAGTGTCCGTTATGATATGAGGCAGTATTTGTTTAGGTGCCGTATGGAGCTACACATCGTGGGAAAACAGATCCCTGATTGCAGCAAGATAAGTAGACATTTTAGAACAGGTTGTGATGCCTATTGCCCTATCTGTGGAGAATAATTTTGTTTTAATGCACGATAATGCTCTTCCTCGCACTATGGTGTCAGTATCGGAGTCCCTTATTCAGGTTGGAATCCAAATTTTGGTGTTGTCAGCACATTTCCCCAACCTAAATCCGACAGAACATGATTGGACTAAACTGAACAAATAAGACAGATAAATTTATCATCAGGTAACTTAAGACACCCCAAAACTGCATTAGTTGACGAATGGAACCTAATACCACAAAGTTTCATTGACGAAAAGATATACCCAGATGGACGCAGAAACTTTTAACAGTGAAATGAGGCAATACTATCTATGTAATGATTTTGTGGCCTATTACGAAAAAAGAAAGGTAATTTTTAGAACAAAATTTAATTTTCTTTCATAATGTAAACAAAAACATGTGATCAACGAAACCATCATCACGTCGACATCATTACAAAGAAATTTGCTATAATTGTTTTACTACCTGTAGTCCGGTGAAGCTGTTAAGACCTTGCTAAGTCAATAGCGTAGTCAGTTCGAAAAAAAAAGATTTACTACTTATTTTTATGTTATTGAATTGACGTAAATTATTATGTTTTACATCGGCGCCCCGACCTCAGCCTCAGGCTTCTTCCAAGCCTCAGGCGCCGCCACTACAGGCGGCTTATGCTGCTTCATCATCCTCTATCTCCGGTAAGTTTGACTGGATGAAGCAGTTACTCTGCGAGCACGATATGAAGGAGGTCCTCGCCTTCCACGCTTGAGGTCGAAGAGGAGCTAGGTCTTCTCACCGCTCTAGCGCGCTTCCCGGCTATCGGAGCCACCATTCAGCGCTTCGCCCGGTCACCCTCTTTTAAATAAGTTTTAAAATTCACGGGTCTTAATAAAGTAAAACCACGCGGTCTATGTCTCTCGTTTTTCAATGCGAGATCCCTTCGGACACAGCGCGATCTAGTAGCTGACTTTTTACGGGATAGACAGATTGACGTTTTCCTCATCCAGGAAACGATGTTAAAACCGAGTATGCATAATCCGAGAATCGCGAATTACTGTATAGCCAGGAACGACCGTGTCACCCGCGGGGGTGGCACGTTAATCTATTTTAGGCGTTCGTTATACTGCGTGCCGTTAGATCCGCCTGCGCTAACCAATATGGAAGTGTCAGTGTGTAAATTAGGTATGACCGGTCACTCGAATATTATTTTAGTTTCCGCGTATTGCCACCGAACAAAGAATTGCTAAGATCCGATTTACAGGCGTTACTTAATTTAGGAGACTCAGTTATTATAGCGGGGGACCTTAATAGCGGGAACGTTATCTGGAATAGTCCGTGTACCTCTCGTAACGGGAGGATACTCGACGAACTAAGTAGGGTTCTCGCGTTTGACGTCATAGTCCCCTCGGAACCCACGCACTATCAAGATCATTGCCGACCCACAGTTTTAGACATAGCCCTCTTAAAAAATATCACGCTTCCTGTACGACTCATACAAGTCGTACACGAACTTGATTCAGATCATCGCCCGGTTGTTTTACAGTTAGGACATAATTCAGACTTCACCCCGCCGTCGGTTAGGGTGACTGATTACGCGAAACTCGTTCAATATTTTAAAGAAAATCCGTCGTCTAGTAGTTTAGACAGGATTCCGGACGTGTTGGTGTCTAAAGCCGACGTGGATTCGGCCATCGATTCCCTGGTTGATTACCTCCAGACCGCCGTCAGGGTGACCTCGAAAGAGGTACAAGCGGCGAACGATCGCCGTTTTATACTCCCTGACGACGTGAGAGCATTGATCACGGAAAAGAACGCCGCGACTCGAGCTTACGACGCTTACCCGTCTGTAGAGAATCACGATCGTTTACGTTCGTTACGAAAAACAGTCAAGTCTCGTATTTCTGAGATCCGGGGCGACAGATGGGACAGACTCCTGGAGGGTCTCCAGCCGTCTCACCTGTCGTACTGGACTCTAGCGCGAACTCTCAAATCAGATATGGTCACTCCAATGCCTCCTCTCGACAGAGACCCCGGGATGCCTCCCGCGTTCGATAGCACAGATAAAGCAGAATGCCTTGCCGCAAGCTTAGAGAAACAGTGTTCGCCAAACACTGATAACACTGACCCTTTCCATAATAAAAAAAAAATGTTTTACATCACTTCAATATAAATATTATATGAAATAGATTATGTTACTGTATTTATTTCGCACAAGAGAAATGCCTTATTTCTTTCAGCGTTACTTTTCCTATTTACAATTGTGATGTAGGTCGCTGTTTTGACAAAGCTGCTTATCTTTTCACCTGATTTGTTTGTTGAATATTGGAATAACATATTCTGAAATGTTTATGACAGAGGCATTAATGTACTGAAGCCTATGGGATATAGGTACATGTATTGACTTTGGCATTTGTTCGGTATTCATTTTTTGGGTTCGATCAAACGACTAAATATAAATATTTCTAAGAGAGAAATCTAAAAATGGTAGAAGTTAAGACGGCTGATATAAAGGATCAACTTTTATGAATATTTAATGTTTGTATGTACATTCATTTCAAATAAAGATAAGTTCTCTAGACGTACTAATATGATTCGTAGACTGTCTACGATAAAGTATTTACGTGGGTTCTTTGTATTTGTTATGTTAGCTTATTGAACTAACATTCGAGGCGAGGTATAAGCTTATTATCTATTTAAGAATCGTTTAGTGAATAAAATAGAACTTTTCCTTATTCTCTTCAGTCGAATAGATTTTTAATAGAATATAAAGTATTAGTTTTCTGTTTGCCTCGACTTACCTGTATATATGTACATGGGCGTTAACAGAACTACAAGAAAGTAAATTAAAAATCTGCCAAAATTCAATAGAAAGAAGTATTTTAGGTATAAAAAGAAGAGATAGAGTGAAATTACAAGAAACTGAAAAGAAAACACAATTTAAAAATGCACACACAGCCTATAGGTCACTTAAATGGCGTTGGGCGGGACACATGTTAAGGGAAAATATAGAAAAATGATCCAAGTTAGTAACTGAATGGTATCCAAGAGATAGCAAATGAAATAGAGGTAGACAAACCAAAAGGTGGGAAGACGACTTTAAGAAAATAGCTGGTCCGATATGGACCCGTCTAGCAAGAGACAGAAATAGGTGGAAATCTTTAGAGGAGGCCTTTGTCGATAGACAAGCTGTTCTACAGAAACATCCAGTTGCCGATCATTCACATAGTCAATTAAATTAGGTTTTAGTTTTTAGCAAGTAGGCATACAATAATTGTAAGAAAAGAAACAGCAATAAAGGCTATTTTATTTTATACCTATATAGTTGAACCATTTATACTATATCACAAAGAGATAAGTTTGTTTGTATATCGGAGGATATACTTAGAACTACTGATTCGATTATAAAAATATCTATGTAATAATAATGTCTTTAAAAGATATAGACTATATTTTATTATCAGCAATTTTATTATTATAAAAAATAAGTATAAATTTACAAAAGGTTATCATCATTCTGAATACAAAAAATGTGTGTGTGTACTTATGTACACGCACTAGAAGTTATACTTCGTTAGCGTAACAAGATAAAAATCTTTTCAACAATTTTATGTATCGCCTTATTCTACGTTTGTAGAAAAAACGACACTAACAATAGAAATAAGGTATTTAATACATTGAAAGTTTAAATACAAAGAAATACAAACAACAAATACAAAGAATCAAAATGTTGACTGTAGCTAACTTCAGGGTTTCGATTTTTCGTGACGGTTTGCGCGCGCATCGTAAAATTAACTTTCATCATTTTTTCTTAACGCACCAAAAGAAGTATAACTTTAATAAAGCTTTTTTATATTTTATCAATAGGAGTTCGAAAGTGTATTTCAAAGGACATGTTATTATAATAAAACACTGCGTCGTAGTACAAAATTATATATAAAAATATTGTAATGCCAAAACAATATTCATTAAATCAACTTCAATATTAATGTTGAAATTGTTATTTTGTTTGTGGTATTAAATTATTCATACTTCAATGTTATACGAAAATTATCAAATCACTCCAATTGGAAACAAAATAAATATCACTTATAAACTTCTAGTCTGGTGAAGCTGTGAAGGCCTTGTTGCTAGGCCAATAACGTAGTCAGTTCGAAAGAAAAAACATCAATTTATACCTACATACGATTGTTAACTTTAATATTATGCATTCAAATCAAAAATAAATTTCACATACCTTTCTTTCCTAAGTTCGCTGTTGCGTTTTCGGAAGCTGGCGACAAGGAGCTGCAACTCGGAAGAGTGTCGTTCATATATTTGCGACAGCTGTGTTGTGAAGTCCGACACTAGAATAAATCATAATACATAAATTTACTCAAAGTACATATATTTTGAAGTGAATATTATTCGTATAAACTCGAGAAGAAAAGTAAAATATCAACATTAATTAAAGATAATAGAAAAGGTGATAACGAATTTACATGAGTTAACATTAGTAATACACAAATTCTGTTACAAAATTTGGTTGTCTGTAAAGTCGGTTTACGGACAATAATTGTAAGAAAACATTGATGGAAAATTACACACTTTTATGAATTGAATCGAATTATCTATACTTATATTATAAAGAGGTAAAGTTTGTGAGTTTGTGACGTTGTAACGCTAATACGCAGCGGAAGCTCTCAAGAGGAAAACGCCCCAATTTTTAAACATTCTTCATTGATGCTCCGCTTCTATTGGTCTTAGCGTGATGATATATAGCCTATAACCATCCTCGATAAATGAGCTATATAACATTAAAAAAAATTCAAATCGGACCAGTAATTCCTGATATTACCCCCTACAATGTCACCACATAACAATGTCACAAACTTTAGATAGGTGTGTCACAAGCCGAATGCTTAGGCTGATCGCGCCTGTCTATCGTTAGCTCAGCGCTCTTGCCTATACGCTCGGCTCAGGCAGAACGTGACAATGAGTCATGCTTTTTTGTGCGTGCAGCCGGCATTTATTGATTTATAAGACGTTATCACGTCAGTAATGATTTTTATTAACTGAAAGTTTATGTAAATCTTTTCACTGGTTCGTACCCATTTAAACAATTATATATTTATCAACATCAGTTATTACACACACATCACACACATCAGTTATTGTTACGTGGTACTTGAAAGACAATTTGAAAATACTATAACCTCAAGTTCAGTGACTTCATATTAGCAGAAGAATTAAACTATATCTCATTAAGCAAAATACTATCGAGTAAAAAAGCATAATGATTTTGAAGATACAAGTTGTCTTAGAACCATTCGATGGTTGACGGAGATTTGCTAGAGGTTGTTGCAGTTGTTTATATGTATTTGTTGTGTAAGAAATATTTAGAAAAGATGCAGAGGCTTGTTGCAATATAAAATAATTTGGTTGATGTGGACAATACTGTGATTAGAAGATAGAAATAATAATTAGTACAACTAATATTAATTTTTACGTATTATTTCTACGTATCTAATCAATAGGGTTGGTATCTGAGACTTTAAAGATTTAAGTAATTGAATAATTATCCTCTAAGTATTAAATATTATAGTGGACGCTACTTTGCACTTCCGCTAGGAATGGATTGACCACCACTACGTCTAACTACAACAAAAAGAAAATAAATTGACCAATAAATATATATTTCGTATATATTAATTATACAAAATATAATTAATATAAAACAATAATTATTAATAAATTAATTAAAATATGTTGTAGATTGACGTGTATATATATATATATATGTGAGAAAGGATTCCGACTAGATATTTTGGAACAAATGGAAATACAAAAATATAACAAGAATAATAAATATACACTGCTGAACGAACAAATAGGCGAGTCATACTCCCCACTACTCAGAGTAGGGACGAATACTATAAATAAAGACGCATAAACCGCCGCGTTCACTCGCCCGCTCGTATCGGAAGAGTCAACATCGATCTGATGATGCTCCGTGACGGAGCGAAACACGTGTTATCGATTGTCGTGATTACACGTCAATCTACAACATATTTTAATTAATTTATTAATAATTATTGTTTTATATTAATTATATTTTGTATAATTAATATATACGAAATATATATTTATTGATCAATTTATTTTCTTTTTGTTGTAGTTAGACGTAGTGGTGGTCAATCCATTCCTAGCGGAAGTGCAACGTTCACTATAATATTTAATTATGGATTTCCGCAAAGTAACGCCTTCTTCAATCAACTCTCTAAGTATTATTTATATATTTTTCCTGAGTCAACTACCTATAGCATTTCAGTAATTTACTTTACCTTCATAACGGATTATCTAAATTAATAATAGTATAGTGTTTGAAAGTATTAGGCTTCATACGGATGGCTAGTTTTTTAACGCGTTGATAAATAATAAAATGATATCGCAGAGCGACCAGACACAACTTATTTTTAAATATATGGCACCTTACGTTCTGACTAATGTTTCATATACTGTTTGCGCACTCTTATAGTTGGAGTTTGTGGTCAATATATATATATATATAGTAGGTGAAATAGGTGACTAAAAATAAGAGCTACTTTACTTAGATTTAAATTTTTATATATGTTTGTTAAAATATTACTCTAAAGATACTTTCCGATCATCACAACTTCTGCCAGACGCTTTAAAGCAGACAGAAAAATTAACTTTATTTATACTTGAATGCTTGATTTTAAATTCAGATAACTATTACAAAATTATACTTTTTTAGCCAGGCAGATTGTAACAAATAAACATCCTGCCAGACGTGAAAAATAGCCAACTGTTAATATGAGCGCATGAGCTTTCTCGAGAAGTCTATTTTATATAGAGGCTTATAATATTACTGGTACTTTTTTAAAGATTATTAATTAATACACGGAACCATTGGGCAGACTTTACCTTGCCACAGGCCATAGTAAGTCAAGAAAATCAAAAATATTAATAGGTACTTGGAGGCTGAAAATTTAAGATATGTTTTTTACTAGCGGTCCCGGCAGACGGTGCCCTGCTTTGATAATAAAAAAATCCTAAAAGTCAACCTTAGCGCCACCTACCGGGTCTAATTGTGAATCTAAACTGCTCTCGGATCCACTGTAATACGCACACAAAATTTATTCAAACACGGTCCAGCCGTTTGGAATGAGTTCATTGACATACACACGTACAGAAGGAATTTATAGTATGTTTTTTTGTTATCAATATTTTAAAAAAATCAATAAGACGGTCTGTAAAAACAACATATATATATAGATCTCCATAATAGGTTAAATGTATAAGAGAAGAAGGATTACAAAAGAAAGAATAATAATACATTGAGAAACTTTTAAAAGATAAGAGAACCTTCCATCATTCAGAAGTTTAACAATAACAGTCGAAAGAAAATAAATAAACTTGTTCTTACTTAACACGTCGAAGAGTTAATTATTCTCTGCGGTGGAACTTCGAAATGTTTTGAAATATTTGTTATATAGTGCGACTCCACATTTTTTTATAAATGTCTTATTTTAACACTATCTTTTATCTCTTCTTTTTTATATCATATGAGGCAAACGAACAGGTGAGTCACCTGATGTTAAGTGAACTCCGCCGTCCATTGATACTAGCAATACCTAGGAAGTCACAATTGCGTTGCCAGCCTGTGTTTTTGGGATTGGGAAAGAGGTGAAGGGGAGAGGAGAGGTTAAAGGGGGGAGAGGGGTATGACGCTCTCACAGACCGAACAAAATGCAACAATACAAGCACTGTTACTCCAAGTCAGTGTTTCTGTGGGTCTGGTGGTTGTACCGGGAGCGAACCGACTCATTTATACTGAAACCAGTAATAGCTTCAGAGCAGCTCTACCATTACTATTTGCCATTAGGTATTGTTGATTTTTCTTTTAGTACGCATATGTACAGAACCAATAAAGACGGGTTTACAAGAGAGTGGAGCGTATCGAAGAAAAAAATAGTAGTGTAGTATAATATCGTCCATTTTTTTTTATGTCATATAAGACACACGAACAGACGTGACAATTGATGTTAAGTAATCACCGCCGCCCATAGACACTTGCAACCCCAGGGGAGTCGCAAGTGCGTTGCCAGTCTGTGTTTGATGGAAAGGGAGAGAAACGCAACAATGCAAGCACTGTTAGTTCACGTCGATTTTCAATGAGAGGGTGGTACTACCCCGGCCGAGCCGATACATTCATGCTAAAACTAGTAATAGCTTCAGCGTGACTCTACCACGCTTAAATTACTCCATAATTATAGTCCATCAAAACAAAGACAAGAAATCATTTCAAACACATTTCCATATATCAAAGATCGGAAAACGTGTAGATAGATATAAATATTTAGAACACCAATATCCTTCAAGCGTTTTATAATTCAAGCCAAAGTCGTGTATATTAATCAATACATTTGATTATGCATTGTGTATACAAAATATATACGTTTCGTAAAAGATTTAGAAACGAGTTAGAGTGTAACATTTTAATTATGTTTGAGTTTATCATTTTTTTTCGAAGTAAAAACGCTGTTGACCTGGAAAGGTCTTTACAGCTTCACCGAACTACTACATGTTTTATTTAAATATTATAGGAGGCTAATGAACAGGAGAGTCACCGGGTTAAATGATCACCGCCGTCCATAGATACTAGCAATACCAGGGTATTCGAAAGTGCGTTGCCAGCCTGTGTTTGGAGGGAAAAGGGGGAGGGAGAGAGGAGAGGCGAGTAGAGGTGGTCCTCCGGCGCTCTCGCTGATCGAACGAAACGCAACAGTGCAAGCACTGTTACTTCACATCGGTGTTTCTGTAAGAGGGTGGTACTATCCCGGGCGAACCGATTGGTTCATGCTGAAAGCAGTAATAGCTTAAGCGTGGCTCTACCAGTTAAAAGGTTATCTTAATTATGTTAGTTTTTTATATTAGTTATGTTAGTTTACCATAAAATCGATGTTTAATATAAATATACATACGTGACATATAATCCTATAATATAATTTTAAATGTATCTCGATAATCCCCTCGTATATCGAATACGCAACGAGTAAAGCTCGATTAAAAATCTCGAAGTGTAGAAATTCACGGTCCAGGCTAGATCGGTATTTAAACTTTTTCGTAATACAATTCCTAATTTCACGCTTTATAGGTAGACTTTCAAAGGTATTTCTCATTAACGTCGACTTCACTTGCACACAAAATAAGCAATTAACCCGAGAAATGTGTAGAATATTTTTGTTAATGACGCATTTTCTACGCTATGTTCGAAAATATTTGTAAGCAAGCTGTGCCCGCAACTTCGTCCGCGTAGTTACTTTCGACTAACGCTAATACGCAGCGGAAGCTCTCTAAAGAAAAAAAAACGATTTTGAAACATTTTTAATTAGTGTTCCGCTATCACTTATCTTAGTATAATTATATATAGCCGATAGCTTTCCTCCATACATGAGTTATCTAACATTGAAGCCATTTTTCAAATTGCACCAGTAATACCTGAGATTAATGTGTTCAACTACATTAGTTAATGATTCTTCTGTCATGCTTAACTTGAGCCGTCATTTAAATTACAATAATTTATGATAGAGTAGACCGATTTTAATGAAACAAAGACTAAGTTACTTCTTAAGATATTTGTTATGATTTATCATATGAGGTTTTATTGTGAACCCAACATTATAGCAGTGATGCGTGTTCATACAAGCGAACAGACAGACAGACATTCCTAAAAATGATTAAAATTTATTTTATTATTTATTCCTAGACACCTGCAATATTTTTTTTTCACGAAAATCAAAAAAGTACAGACATTTAAGATTCACATTCAATTTAACAAAGAATTAATAAACCGTTAATATTAAATAAAGGCTTCAACTCGCGGCTTTCTTGATGAAAAATATTATTATCCTATCTCTCTAACAACATGTATACCAAAATTTGCAAATTGTATTATTATGTACAATTAAGAGCATCACAAGTAACTATATAAAGATGATAGCACAACAATAATCTTCGCGTTTCAGAATTTTGGGCCTAATGGCAAACTACACCAACTATTGTTCGTCTAAACAGTATTTAATAGCTTCATAGGACATTATGGAGCGTGCAAAAGGCGTTCAGTGTTATACGATTTGAGATAGCGTCTAGTCAATAATACAGTTGCCAGTTCAATAATATATTAAAACTATGCGAATACTTCAACCCTAAAACCAAGAATGAGAAAAACGATATAATAAAATCTTCACATGATGTTTCGAAGGTTGAATTTTAGTCGCGAAAAATATGTTGACCTACGAAGTCGATTATAATGCAGCGCCTGTCTTCATGAATATATTATGTGTTATAAAGCGTCAAGACGTTACATCATTGTGAGTGAAAATAAGCTAATAAAACCTTATAACCCCTATAACTATATAGGTGAGTACGTAACCGTTTCAAGCTGTATGTATAGGTGGGTGTTCGATGTAGATTATCCTTAAATATTTACAAACTGATATCGAAGTACGAAGAGTTATAACAGTGTATAGTAAATATGTAGTATTTCCCTTTCTCTTCTATTTTTTAACTTTATTTTTTTGCAACCAATCTTCTAGATTATTACTGATATTATCGAGTAGGTATATATTGTAATAATTCCAATGTTCTAAAAAGATAGTGGCTCCCTTAATTTTGTTTTTATATAATAGGAGGCAAACGAAAACGTGAGTCACCTGATGTTAAGTAATAACCACCGTCCATAGACACTAGCAACACCAGAGGAGTCACAAGTGCGTTGCCGGTCTATGTTGGTGGGGAAGGGGACAAGAGGAAAGTGAGAGGGGGAGAGAGAAATGGGCCTCCGGCGCTCTTACTGACCGAACGAAACGCTAAAATGCAAGCACAGTGTCGTTTCTTCGTGTCGGTTTTCTATGTGTCGGGTGGTACCCCAGGCGAGCCGAGCAATTCATGCTGAAACCAGTAATAGCTTCAACGTGGCTCTACCACCTAACAACAAATATAAATTTTTCCAGGGAGTTTTTGTAAAATTTCTGCTCGGCTTCGGAGAGTTCATGCTCCGTAGCATTATGTCCCATCCAACTTCACTTGTCACCAATATTACAAATTATATAGTCAAATAACCCAAAATTAAACAAAACATAAAATCTATCTAATACCTTTATACGAGCAATTCTTGTATATTTTTATATTTGTATACATTCAGGATCTCGGAAACGGCGTTATCTATTTCCGTGAAACTTAGTATGTAGGTAGTTTCGGGGACGATAAATCGATCTAGCTAGGATTTATTTATAGAAAACTTTTTTAACTGAGTTTTCAGGCAATGAAAAAACCTAGCTAGAATATAAAGGTAAATTTTAAACAAAAATAGCTCAGATGGAAATCGGTTGCTTCGAAAATCCGTGTAACCCCAATGCAAATCTGAGTGACAGCAGAAGAGATATACATATTTTTTTGTAAAAAAAACTGCTCATTTTATAAGGCAAGTCTAACAGTTTATCTTAATTTAAAACAGTTTTTAAAGAACTGAGCTAGGCTCGGTCGCCCAGGTACTGCTTAATAAAAATAAAATTTATCACATTCCGACATCCCGCCAAAAACTTCTTTCCCTTTTATCGAACAAATGTTATATTTATTATTCCCTGATTTCCTAATACTTTTATTGTATTTATTAGACAATTATTGAAAAAAAACTAGCATTTACCGACAGCTTAGCTCACATCAATGTATTATATTAAATCTGTTCTTTGGGAACAATACAATTTTAAACAGTAAAAGGATGTCCTTTCCTATATTCCTGGTACTTAACGTGTATGCAATATCTCATGGTAATTGGTTAAATAGTTAAGACATAACATTAGTTAGGATTATTGTAATTCTACGTTCTAAGTTTGTACAAAAATTATTCAAATTAAATTATTTCACAATTTCTTATTTTCTTTTTTATATAAAGCAACAAATTTATACATTTTTTTTTTATTAACTTGTTCTACGTCGAGATAAAGTAATGCGGTCATTACTTACAAAACTGAGCTTTTACTTGTGAACAGAGCGAGAAAACTACAGCAAAACTCCGTAACGACGATCCTGCATAATTAAAACTTAAATTTTCTTCTTCTAACTTCGTAGGCTACTGCGGTCTTTTGAATAGTTTAAACAGACGTGGAAATCTTCTGTGAATGTTTAATAGTATGAAAAAATGCACAAAACGTGTCCAAATACAATACAGTAAAATGATTTTTAAACTACGTACTTTAACATGTTACTGTACGTAATGAAGAAATAATTAATTATAATATGCTTTAATAATATTTTTTAACAATAACTAGTAATCTCGAAAAGTGGTAAAATATACCTATTAGCTTTCGATCGCGACTTCGCTTGCTTTATTTTAAATTGCACCTATCGTGTATTATTAATAATTTTAAATAATAGGTAGTAGCTAATCTTAAATAGTGAGCAAATTTAGGGAAAGAAATGTAACTACATACTTATTCACTTTCGATCGCGGCTTCGCTTGCCTTAGTTTAAATTGGCTATACCTTAGGACAGTACTTTGTTTTGGCTTCAAGTTACCTATGTCCTTTTTGTACCCTTGATAATTTGTATACATAATTTAATGACAAACAGTTGAGTAGTTAAGGAGAGAAAGCGTAACAAACAAACTCACATTAGGTAGGTTTGGATGCACTTAATTACTTTAGAATGTTTAACAAAAGTAACTATGTACATTTATACATGTATTAAATACTTTGCCTGCAAATTTTCATAAATTAGCAAAATGTTAAAATATTGACAAGTGTAAAACAATTGTCTTACCACGATTTAGTATGATTTTTCGTTATAGTACCACGACATAGAAGCAAAAAAAAAAATATTGTGGTTGGGAAAGTACAGGCATTTCATACGCAAATGCGACCATCGTTGGCTGTCGCTGTCATGCTTTCTTGCAAGGTTCTCAGCTGTTGGATATACATAGGCGAATTGCGAAAAAGTAAAAATGGTCACTGTGTCGGATTTGTGTGCAGAATGGTCGCGGCTTAGTCGAGTAGAGATCATTACTCTTAATGGTTACTGAATATGAATTGGCTGAATACGAAAAGTAATAAAATTTTGTTTGATTAAAGAAGACGTTAATTTGCGGAAATATTATAATGAACGTTACTTTGCACTCCCTATTGAAATTTATTGCCCGGTACCACTTCTTACTGTAACAAAAACTCTCTTGATTTTATTTCTGTAAGGTGTACTTGAAAAAGTTAAATCTGAAACTAGTAACAGAAAGAGCGAAATATTAGTAACTAAAGCAATATAAAATTTATAACACATCCTTGGTTGATTTTTTTCTTCGAACTGACTACGCTATTGGCCTTACTAAGCCTTCACAGCTTCACCGGACCACTAAGGCGAGTGCTTAAGGCACTCAGCCGATTTTGTTTAGGTAACATGCTCAAGCGTGCACGGCACAATTCGGCTTGGGCTGTTACCGAAGAAAAACCCGATCTGACCTAGCTAAACTATTCTAAGCTAATCTTACATGTATTCATTTTTAATTATGCCATAAAAAATTGCATGATTCAAAAACACAACATGAAAATTGGAAAGAACATCCTTGGTTGACGGTTGAACCTAACGGCAGTTGACACCGTTAGTACGTAAATGTTATAATATAATTATTTTGCTCTTTCTATTACTAGTTTTAGATTTAACATTTTAAGGTACACCTCGCACAAATAAAATTAAATGTTTTTTGCTATAGTGTGACGTGATAGCGGCAAATTAAATCCAAACGAAAGAGCAAAGTAACGTCCATTATAATATTTAACATAATTTTCGTTTACTACCAGTTAGCATACATTCTTGTCCTTATATATTAATATTATAAATGGAAATGTGAGTTTGTTTGTTTCTTACTCTTTCACGCGTTAACTAGTCAACTGACAAAACTTTGCATGTATTTTGTCATGTATAAAAAAAATATACACAGGTTACTTTTTATCCATAAAGAAAGAACTGTTCCCGAGGTTAAATCTACATTAATGTAAGTGAAGCCTCGCAGCTAAAGCTAGTTAAAGCTAGTCTTCATATAAAGTGATTGAACCATATTCTGGGAAGAATCTTATATACAACAGTAAATTATCTGGTAAAATTAACGCATTCACATATAATGGTACAGTATTTAAAATAGTTTACATAGTTCTCAGCTACAAAGGCAGTAATATCTCAACAAGAAACCGCAAAACAGATGAAATTTCTCATGAATAACAGAGATCGCAAATTACAGTCGACGTTCAGATCAATAACTTTGATCGTTCTCAAGCATTTAGGGTCACAATAATTTAAATGAATGGGCATAACAGTAAGATTAAATTTCTTGTTTTTACCAGATTAAATAACGATAATTTGGAAGTGCTACTTTTAAATTTACGAGCAAATTCAAGCCCGTTTTGTCAAGCTTTAAAAATGGGAAATGGTTAGCAAAATCGAAATAATAAGAAACCTAGAATCATTTATGGAAAATACCACACCGAATTAGAGTGCTATGCCGTTCAATAGATTTGAATTTATTGAAATCCTATAATTTACGATACTGGTAAGTCGCAAATTTGATTGCAATGACTTTTACGTTTGTGCTGAGATACTCAAGTGGTCATCACTTACGAATGGCTAGTAGTTAAAAGATAGTAGAAGTTTAGTACTGAGCGGGAAGCTGAGGATTATGTACATGGATTTATTCCATATAAAAAATCTGTCTTAGTGAATCGTTCAGATTACCAACACAATTAAATTTCTTTTTTCAGACTGTTTTATTTATAAAAACACACAGAAAACCAGTACAATCAGGACTGAAAGATGGTAATGGAATAGAGCTATATGCTCCTATTAAGTATATTTCAAATTATCACCATCTTATTGCAAAAACAATTTCCACGATTACAACAACCTACCAGGTTTTTGGTCTGTATTTATAACGCAGAATATGAAAAATTACAAACAACAGATTAACTAGATTATCTTCCAAGTAAATAAAGTTAGTTCTGGTATAATTGTTCGCAAACCTAAGTGTATTTGTTTTCGTTTATATTGGACTGTCTTCTTTGTACCGATATATGGATAATAAAAAAAAATTGCTAAGTCTGAATGTAAGTTGCAGCGAAATTTTGTTTCACAAAATTAACGAAGCAACGAGATTTGAAATCATCAAATCAATTTTTTTTTCGAACTTACTACTTTATTGTCCTTATAAGGCCTTTATAGCTTCATCGGACTACTCCTCAAATCTATATGTTTATGCTTAAGACCTTAGTGTTTCATAATGCATTTTGATTCTGACGAGTTGCCGGCTACGTATGTATTTTCAAAATCTTTTAATGCAGGGCAAATTGCCTTAAATACACGATGACAGTCTTCTAAGAACATTTTCCTGCAGCTCTAACGATTAAAGTACTTTACTGCTCCCTCTAAAAAAATCCATCTCTATACCTCATAGTATCTTGAAGAATTTTAAGAGATCTATTGTATTATAATGGCCATATAAAAGTTATGAAAATTAAATCGTTTTTGATCGCGATACTAAAAGATCGCAGTTTCCAAAAACATGTTTGCCACATTAAAGATTTTATTGTATTTAACGTTTCTATGTAATGAAAATAAAATTATTTTCATTTTTGAAAACTTAAGAAAGTATTTAAAAAAACATTTACTTTAAAGATTCAATAAGCCCAAAGTTGTTTGTTTTCAAAAGGAGTATATACAGTTTCATTATGTACTTGAAACATAATAACCCTTATTTCAATGTAGATGACACATTATACAACCTCTCAACCCTTCAAATTCCATGTTGTTAACTCAAGTGTTTTGAACTGTATGAAGTCAAACTTATCGGTAAGTACTTTGATGTTTTACGAGTAACTAACTACATGGAATATAACAAGCAGCGACATATAAGCTGATAATCTGCTTCGCTATGAGCGTCTTTTGTTTTTATTTAGAATGGAACAGAGGATCTGTACTTTCATTATATAAATAGGTTATTAAGTTGCAAGTGTATGTTTTTTTTAACTTACTTATAGTTAAAATAGAATGAGTATGTAATGCTTTCGAAAGTAATAGCTGTGGAGAAAGTTCGTTAATATTTCTAAACAAATATGTATTACTATGAAATATTCAGTATTATAAATTGAAATATGCATTCTGTCTAGAATCAAATATATTATTACATTGTTAAAACAATTTAAAACTCTTTACTATTTGTTTATGTTCATATGAATGCATGGTAAATTATCCCTCACAATAGAAGAGAAGAATTATGTGATGAAGTGATTGAGATTCAGGACTAATTAAGTAATTAAATAAAATAATATTGTTGAATATTATGCATAATGCAGTATGTATATTTTTAATTGTTAATTTTGAATATGTATACCACAATAACTTATTTTTACAGTTTAATCATCAAAACGTTAACTAAAATTGGATTTTTCTAAATTTAAATAAATTAGATCAGAGAAAGGCCACATCAATCTGTCGGGTACACAAAATACTTTGATCTTGTAACATCTCTCAAGATCCTTCAAAGAGCGTTCTGATGCCTAGTAGCTAAGTATTCGTGACTATAAAATTGATGCCTCGACTTTAGTAGCATTCCGAATCTAGCCTGAGTTATTTTGTTATGTGATATCTCTAAATAAAGAATTTCTTGTATGTGAACTACTATTTCATCTTATACGAAGTTTACTTTGTATTTTAGCAAAAGACAAAAGTAGTATATAAAGATAAATTAAAGAAGGACAATTTGAAAAAAAAAAATATAACCATGCGTTCCGTTTAGTTTTGTCATAAGAGTGTCAGTCAGTTTAATAACTAAGACATACTAACCTAATACTTAAAGTCATTTGTTTGTAATTGTTTGAATTTTGGAGAGACAGATTAAACATCGAAACAAAGCTTAAGGTTGTTTGATACTATAATGAATCTGTAATAGTTTCAAATTACAATAGAGATGAATAATTGCATTGGTTGTTACTTTTCTTATATCCATAGACTCTTGCAACACCAGGAGAGTCGTAGGGGGTTGCCCGCCTGTGTTGGGGGAGGGTGGGAGTGCGAGGAGGTAGGGAAAAGGAGATGACTCTCACTGACCGAACGAAACGCAACAATACAAGCACTGTTGCTTCACGTCGGTTTTCTGCGAGAGGGTGGTACTACCCCGGTCAAACGGACCCATTCATGCTGAAACCAGTAATAGCTTCAGCGTGGCTCTACCACTACGAAATAGCAATAGTTTATTTTCGATAACAAAGTAAACCTTCTTGATGATTGAAAATAGGCAAATTCTGTCGATTAATCCTAGATAATTATTACTCTCTAGACTAAGCAGAAATAAAATCGCTTTTATCTGTATTTTTGTGACGAATACTTTTTCTGAATACAAGATAAAGTAGTCTATTTTATGTTCCAGAGATTTACTATGAGTATATCGTACCCGGCATCATTAGTTCGGTGCGTAATTTAGAAGAATGTAAGCTTAATGCGGATCATTAAACGCCGCGTTCGGCTAACAATTCACTATAGTTACCGTCTTCCATTTGTTTTGTTTGTAAAAGTGCAAAATATAAAATTTCATGCTCATGTTTTATTTCTTTTATTACGTGCATCTATGATTTTAATGATTTAATACGAACAGATTTTTATATCCGATTTTTAGATCCGATATCTTAGTGTAACAAAGAGGTTATTACCAATTGTTCATATGTATTAATTTGATTTATAAGCGTATTTTAATTTCATTAATTAACAATATTTATAATGTCATCATCATCATCATCATCATCATGGATTCTCGACCCACTGCAGGGTATAAGCCTCCTCCCTTTTACGCCATTCTTTTCTATTCTGCGCCAGTCTTGACCAGGTTTTTTCCACAAGATTTACGATGTCGTCGACCCATCTTGCCCTTGGTCTTCCCACTCTTCGCCTGCCCTCTCTCGGCCACTACTCAGTCAAATCAAATCTACTCCACCTGCCATCATCACATCTAGTCAAGTGTCCTGCCCAACGCCATTTCAATTGGGTAATACGTACACCGATGTCCTGTACTTTCGTGTTATTTCGGATATCTGTGTTTTTAAATCTATCCTTCAAGGTAATGCCCAACATGGCACGCTGTGCAACCCTCATTTTGTGCATAGTTTCCTTTGTGAGCGTCCACTTTTCGGCGCCATACGTCATTGTGGGCAGAACACATTGGTTAAAAAGACGGCTCTTCAGACATTGTGGCATTTTTCGATCCCCGAAACCGTCATCAAGTTTGCCGAAAGCAGACCAGCCTAACTGAATGCGTCTATTGATCTCATTCTATCGATGCTCTCTGCTAGAGGATAGACAGTGCCCCAGGTATATGTAATTATTAACTATTTCTAGTGACTCCCCTCCAACCATCACACTCGACTGTAAGTCATCCGAAATGTTAGTCATAATCTTTGTCTTGGAAATATTCATCCTGAGGCCAACCATAAGAGAAGCATGGTGAAGCTCTTGTATCATGTCTTGGAGATCACGCATTGTACTACTAATTAGAAGTATGTCGTCTGCAAAACGGAGATGCGATAAGTAAACGCCATTTACTTTAATGCCTCTTTTCTTCCAATCAAGCAATTTAAAAATATCCTCTAAAACTGATGTAAAAAGCTTGGGAGATATAGCATCCCCTTGGCGCACACCTCGCTTGATTGGTATACGTTCATTGAGAGCATGAAGACGAACTTGTATTGACGCTAATCCATAAAGTTCTCGGAGGACATCCACGTATCGTGCACCTACATGCGAGCGATTGAGGGAGTCGAACACAGCCCAGTGCTCTACGCTGTCGAACGCTTTTTCGTAATCTACGAAAGCGAAGCATAGCGGGCGGTTAAACTCTTCACATTTCTCCAGTAACTGTTTCACAGCGTGGATGTGGTCGATTGTTGAGTATCCACTCCGAAAACCTGCCTGCTCAACAAGATGAAATTCATCGAGCTGGGGAGAGATTCTGTGACAAAAGACTTTAGCAAATAGTTTGTACGTTTGGGGCAGAAGACTTATTGGTCTATAGTTCTTTAAATTTGTAGTGTCTCCTTTTTTATGCAAAATCGTGACAATAGCATTTTTCCATGCATTTGGTGTTCGTCCGCTTACAAGAACTTTATTGAATATTTCTACAAGAACTTTCGTAACTATTTTTCCCCCAGCCTTTAAGAGTTCCATCGTTACTCCATCTTCGACTGGTAATTTACCGGTCTTCGTTCGACTTAAGGCCCACTCTACTTCGCTGGGAAGTATGCTTGGTAAGTCATCGCATGGCGTGCACTCTATGGGTTCGGCTCTAGGGCCATCATTTCTTTCAGGTGACATGATGCTAGAAGCATAAAGCTCCGTATAAAACTCCTCCACAATCCTAAGTATTTTGCCACGATTATTAGTCCTGTTTCCTTGTTTGTCGCTAAGAACTGTCAATTGCTATGTACCAAAACTTAATTTCTTTCTGAAAACTTTAGGTGCCCTATATTCTTCTATTGTCTTTACTATGATATCTCTTTTATGCAGTCTGAAATCTCTCCGTATGGATTTGTTTATTATTTTATTTATGGCTTCTATTTCTCGTTGGCCGTCAAGTGCGTTATGAGGTAAATTGCGCCTTCTTTCTATAAGTGCCAATGTTCCTGTTGACAATTTTGATCTCTTTCCATTGTGAGTAATACTAATGCGCTTTCGTGCTAACTCCACTATATTTTCAGAAAGTTTTTTATTAAGGCTATCAATATCTAGATTCATTATAATGTACCTGTCTATAAATTAATACGTGAGGATATAGAATTTCCCGTACACGTATGAATGTAAAATCTGGCATAGTTAAATAGAAAAGAATCGCAGAAAAGTAAAATGCATGTATGAATTAAAATACATTTAAATAAAATTAAATTAAATATTCATTGTTTAAGTTTATACTGAATATCGATACATGAGACTCAAGATTTAGTAAAGAAATGTTCTTTGCCTCTAGAAAAATGATAATTGTATTAGAAAAAAGAACATTTACTCGGTGAAAATATGGGCATAATTATACACCCCCAAGTACTTTTGGCGTAACGTACCACATACTATTACAACATTGCCGAAATGATTACCAGTTTCGACATCGAAAATTGCTCCGCATCTGCTATACTAAATTTGCAATAATGCTAATTTTAGCTGATTTAATATGTATACAAGTAGTAATGAATATCCAATGACATTACAACCATTGAGTAACACCTTTGTAAGAGCTTCGGGCTCACTACTATAATAGTATTAGACTGATGCGGGCAGCGTAATGACAATACTCGGAGTGCGTAGAATAGACTGTTTATTAATACTAGTGGGCGCCCAGTGGTCGACATTCGACCATAGTTATTTGATTTTTTAAAGCTTGAACTTTATTAGGGTTCTTTTGTCAAAGGGTATAATACTTCTATAATCAAAGGTTTTCATCATGGCTACTCAGTTATTTGCCATGATCTTTAATTATATGAACATTTAAAAAAATCTATGTGTAAATGTAAATGAAATGTGTGTAAATGAAAAAAACAAAAATCACGTGATAAAGCTCTCAAATTTTAGGCAAACATAACTTTACGAAAATAAAGAAATTTATCGCAACCCGTGACACAATTTTCAATTAATTTTACACGACACCATGGCTGGGTGGTATTTCTGGGTGATATTGTATTAAATGTAGTCTGTTCATTATGCGAAATAGTGATGTGCCCATTATCATCGTTTGGTAAAGTAATACAATCAAAAGGTGAATCCAAGACAAAGATGATTTTAATACTACCATTAACTTTTGAAAATAAATTCTTTTCTGTTGCTACATGAGGTTAAATTGCAACGTTATAACTGCGGAGGTATAAGTCATGGATTACTTTTATTAACAAAATTCTTATTTTGATTATACAAAGTATTATTTGGCTCATTTTTTTATTAAATCATCATTTGAAGTGAGTTCACCATAAAAAATAAACATTACAATAATAGTTATATTTTATAATATCGTTGTTGAATGCCTACATTTAATTATTAATATAATAATGAATAATGGTAATTGGAACGTAGGAGTTAAAAAATACATACAGTCGAGCACAGCAATCCCCTTCACAACCTTTTTTGAAGTTCGTAATTATTGACGGCTGTCAAAATGTCTTTTTTATTTACATGTGTGTATATGTTGTGTAAAATTCAAGCAGTAGTGTGAGTAGTGCATATTTTAATTAATTAAATGTACTTCTAATGCATTTTATGTAAAACAAACAGCTTTCTCTACTTCTCCATCATATAAACTTTAACTATACCAAATTTCAAGTTCACCTGTTCACGGGAAATTGGTTAAAAAGGGTTACAAAGATTTTGCTTCACGTATTAATATATAGGTGCCCATATAAGGTATTTATACATACACGCGATATATCATTTGTTTGTTCTATTGTTTGAACGACATTCTATTTACAATACTACAAAAGTTTCAGCCAGTCTGCCAAAGAGGATGACATACTCGGTAGCTACACCTTCAATCACTTTATAATTATATTATAAAAGAAAATATAAAACAGGTAGCTGTTTGGTACTTAACGATCTGAACTCTCGTATTTAAAATGCAGGTAACAGTCACAACATTTACATTTTTTTCGTCAAGAGTTTTCTTGAGCACGATGAATATTCATTATGAATAGCTCCAAGCTAAATGGTTTTATTCTCCAATACAATGAACAAACTTTTTTAAAATAAAAGAGCTTAACAAGTACACGAATAATTAAATACATTGGCCGTGGGTATAAATGCTGAAAACTAAAACCTTTCGCGGGAATTTTTTAGATATTTTGTACAGATAAGTTTTTGAGTGAATATAATTAACCAATACACGTAACATTCATCATTGGGCGATAAAAATGGTAAATTTATCTTGCTAATTCCTTATTTTCCCGTACTTAGTCTTGGTATTAATTTTATTTTATTTTACATATTTCCAACGTTTGAAACACAAATAATAAATAACTTCGGCTATCGAAAGCAAAGATCCTCCAAAACAAAGTCCAAAACAATTCCCCACGGCGACGACTAGATCCAATTTAGTTCGGGCTACTTGACGTATTACGCGTTGATATGGTCTGTTGCCTAAAATAAATTTTGTAGCATGAGCTTCTAACTCCTTTTCAGGTTCAATCAATTTCTTAGCGACTACGTTATAATCTGGCTCCGTACAAGATGGCAAACAATCACAGTCTAAACCACTCTCGTTTGTTCCGGGAACTTTGATTTTACTAAGTGTCTTGTAGTACTTTGTTAAACATTTCAAACCTTCTAAGTCGCAATAACGGTCCTTGTATTGAGTTGGGGACAGATGATGAGTACAGTTGCAGAGTTTTATTTGTGCATCTATACGACATTGCGATATGCAAACAGAATAACTATAAGTTCCGTATGCTAGATAATCTTCCGGAATTTCATCAGGAAATCTACATTGTCTAATTTCCGGGGCACTGAGAACAACTTCTGGTTCATTCAGAACATCCATGATTGAAAATATAACTGTTGCTTTAGATCCATATATAACTCTTATTCTTCGATCATATTCCATATTCCAGAATGGTACATCTTCAGGCGAGTGGATAAAAGCTTCGTAATCTTGTGACATAATGACTTCCAATACTTCCCGTTCTCGACGATCGGCAGATGTGACAAATTTGTTTTGTTGGCCTGCAACGTGGTTATTGTTTAACGAGAAACATATGCCGTACTCTGTCTCCAAAGGTTTGAAGTTACCACAACAGTCTATAGGGTTGCTATTCCATT
Organism: Antheraea mylitta; assembly: GCA_014332785.1. Taxonomy (NCBI): domain Eukaryota; kingdom Metazoa; phylum Arthropoda; class Insecta; order Lepidoptera; family Saturniidae; genus Antheraea; species Antheraea mylitta. The sequence continues at coordinate 4,950,033 of JACEII010000019.1, forward strand.
TGCAACTAATAAAAAACTCTTTGCAGGATACGCGGAAAATTTTTGAAGTGTCTGAATAGTCCATCGCACACTCTGATTCATTATGGCACGTGGAAAAACAACTGAAACAGGTTCCGCTGAAGAACGTGATGTCGCTAATAAAACGGTCAAATTTTCCAACATTTATTATTCGGAAGTTTTCGCTTATCAACCAAATTTTTTCAACGTTGCTAACTTCACAAATTGTTATGGATGGAAATGTCGTGTTCCATTCCAAATAGTCGGTACGCGTAGTAAAGCGTATTGTGTTCTCTTGATAGTGGCTGAAGTATCTTCGAATAGTTGCTATAGCAGCAATCCAAATCTGTACATAGATTACGAAATATATTAATCTGTATACGTAGTGAACGTCTTTGCGTACCAGGAAGCTGGGGCCATGAACTGTTAAATTTCTAAATGTATATTTGATTCTGCGGTAAAGTAAATTCAAACGTTTCTTAATCCTTAACATCGTCATCGTCGACATCGTTAATATTTCAGTTGACTACATTTAATGTCATATAACTAACGGTGTTCGATAAATGGATATAAAACGAATACGAACGAAGTCACCATTTAAATAACATAAGGCTTTTAACGATCACACAAAATGTATCCATTTGCCTAATATCGTGAATGTTGATAAAATCAGTTCAAAAAGCACTAATGGATTTCATAGTTCATACAAAAAACTTAACCTTAAATGCTTATTGTTGATGTATTTATTTTTCTAACATTACTCACATTAAATAATTATAATGAAACGTAATTGAGATATAATCTGTTTAACGATTCTGTATCCATATTAGCTATCGCTCACGGTTTCGCTTGCGTTCATGTAGATTTCAGCTATGCCTTCAGAAATGAACATTTTTTCGGATTGAAGGTACCCTAAATCTGTTCCAATACCCCTGACAATATGTATGGACAATTTACAATGATCGATTAAATAAGTAAGAGGGGAACGAATAACAACTAAACAAACTCATTTTGGTATTCATACTAATAATATGATGAAGGTGCATGTAGTTGTTACATATGTTTAATCTATTGGTAAATAATAATAAATTACACAGTCTGTGTAGGTATATGTTAAATGAAAAATCTATTACTTAAAGCTTAAACGCGAAGCAATATCTTCCGTTTCGACGTCAAATCTGAGATATAAATCGAATGAAATTAAATTTAGATCCCAATAGAACGATATAAGCTTTATTTCCGTTATTAAATTGGTTTTTGTTGTTTACATTGTTTTTTACTAGTTAAATGCCGTATGCACATATATGAATAGCTATGTTGTAAGCCATGACATTTTTTCCGATTTGATCGCAACTAACAAACGCGTAACAAAATATAGTAATGCGCATCAGCCAATGATATTACAAGTAAAACGCTGTAGATACATCATAAGCGATTCGACAGTGCCTTGTTAAAACTTAGCTAGCTAGCAAACGTGATATAGCCCCGTCAATCCGCTCGTATTTAAGCAAAATATAACTACTTCTTTTTCACCACCGATATTGAGAATATGCCTCTTACTTCCACATTTTATCTAAGTCTAGCCACTGCCCGCGACCTCCGTTTGCGTGGAATAGATACTTTGGGTTAACGCTAACACGCAGGAAAAAAGTCCCAATTTTTAAATATTATTCATTAGTGCTTTTTTTATATCATTTAAGGACGCAAATGAACATACGGGTCACCTGTTGTTAAGCGATCACCACCATCCATAGACACTAGCAACCCCAGAGGAGTCGCAAGTGCGTAGCCAGCCTGTGTTTGAGGGAATGGAGAGAAAGGGGTTAGCGGAGAGGGGAAGGGAGAGGAGAGGGGAGATGGGTCTCCGATGCTCTAACTGACCGAACGAAACGCAACAATGCAAGCACTGTTACTTCAAGTCGGTTTTCTGTGAGAGGGTGGCGCTACCCCGGACGAGTGGACCTATAAATGCTGAAACCAGTAATAGCTTCAGCGTGGCTCTACCACCTACTAATCTTATTAGTCTCCGCTCCTATTAGTCTTAGCGTGATGATATATAGCCTATAACCATCTTCGATAAATGAGCTATATAACACTAAAACCATTTTTCAAATGGGACCAGTAGTGCTTGAGGTTACTTCCTACAACGTCACAAACTCACAACGTCACAAACTCACAAATTTTATAATATTAGTATATATATATACTCTCGCGTTACAATATTATTTTACGTATGTGTGTATGTGTGTGTGTGTGTAAAACAGTGAATGTTAGTGACGAGATTTTATATAAATTCTCTTATAGACTAATGTGTCAACTGCTATATTTAAAAAAAAATTAAAAGAGTTAAAAGCTAATAAGAGTATTTGTTATAGGTAAAAACTTGTGCGAAAAGTTTTCTCTTGATAATTTTTCATACAAATATTACTTTTTCAAACAACATATTTCTGTCAGTCACTGATCAGATTTATCTATAACTTATCTGGCGTTAACTAGTTTCATAACAAATCGAATATTCAACAGCATTGCGTATAGTAAATTGAATTGCGATTTCATCTTGAAGTTCTTCAAAAAGAATCTTGAAGAAATAATCGCCAATTGTTTTTTTTTTTCAATTATGTAATTATATCGATAATAAAAGTAAGAGTTAGTTAGTTTTTAGTAAATTGTATGAAAGTCCAAGCTGTAACTTTTGATGTTAATTAAATTATTTTATACTATTAATTTGTGAATTAATAGCTCCGTGATTTTTTTTTTATTTTCTATATTGTATTGTATATCTATAAGACTAGTGTAATCGAATTTAATTAGTAACAAAAATAAATGTAACAACTCTCAGATATGTTATAACTATATTCATATTATGTTCTTGTTATTGATTCTTTTCGGATAAATAGAGAAATATTTTATGTATCACACATAAGTATACTATCATCCAAAGACTTTGATCTTTTTAGAATAATTTAAAATAGATATCACGTGTAATATGTATCAGCTTTAGATAAATACGACGGATATATTCTCAAAATTATTTTACACAAATCCAAATAAATCGAGTACAAAAGTAATACAGCTCAAGATTAAAGGGAACAAAAATTGTTTAAGCAAATATTAATGAGGACTTTACCTTTGCGCGGTATAAATCTAAATTACCTACGAATTCTCTTTAGTCTTATATACATAGCTATCGCCGCGTCTCTACACGCATATATTATACGGTTATTATTTATTCATCTCTGATTAAATAACTCGAGTCAATAGACACAGCCAGATTGTCGAGTCGTTAAAAAACTGATATTATTTGTTTTTTTTTTTTTCGGTGTGGCTTCTACCTATGTAGGTATTTTCGCCAATACCAAGTGTAACAAATACACGTTATAAACTTAATGCCAAATATTCAATGTAACAACGTAGAATACGTGTTGTTATTGTTGATTATTATATTACTTTACAAAGGCCGGCAATGCATCTGTGATTCTTCTCATGACGCAGGTGTCCATGGAGGATGGTGATGGCAAACGAACATGCGAGTCACCTGATGGTAAGTGATCACCACCGTCCATAGACACTAGCAACATCAGATGAGTCACAAGTCAGACAGTCTGTGTTGGTGGGGAAGGGGGAAGGGGAGGGAGGATACTGAAAGGTGGAAGGAGAAAGGGGGAGATGGTCTTCCAGCGCTCTCACTGACCAACCGATACGCAACAATGCAAGCATTGTTACTTCACGTCGGTGTTTCTGTAAGAAGTACTACCCCGGGTGAGCCGACCCATTCATGCTGAAACCAGTAAAAGCTTCAGCTTGGTTCTACCACTACCAAAATACGTATAATTACATAGTTGGAAAAACAATTGTATAGCCAATTATTTTAACTTCAAGATGAAAATCGCATATCAATTTACTATACGTAATGTTGTTGAATATTGGATTTGTTATGAAACTAGTGAACGGCCTAACTAGCCGGCCCATTCATGCTGAAAGCAGTAATAGCTTCAGCGTGGCTTTACCACCTACCTAAACTACCCAAACCGTCTGGCTGACTGCCTCCCTGAAGTAACATATCTGTTTCTAAGCACCTGACCTATTCCAGCAGCTGACCCCTTCTAGATCTGGCGTATTTACTGTTTTAGGTAAAGTCGTCATTTAATATCAAAATACCTGGGTGACCGAGCCTACCTCGGTTCTTTAAAAAACATTTTTAAATAAAATTAAAAATATTAAAACGATCTCCCTTATAATTATAAAATGAAATCGCGTATTTAATTAAAATAAATTGTTAGGTTTGCATTACAAAATTATAATGTTTTACAAAAAGATATAAGTATATATACACTCGGATTCGAACTGGGATTACACGGATTTTCGAAGTAAATAAATTCCCATCTGAGCTATTTTTGTTATGACAGCAGCGTCGAAATTTACCTTAATATTGTAGCTATATTTTTTCATTGCCTAACCTAACCTAACCTAACCAAAGCAAGAAAAAAGAGCGAGATGGCGAATATACAGCGAGCACGGCGCATTTAAAAAGTAACCTTTTTAAAGCAAGTATTCAATACTTATTTAACTTTTTTGTAATAACACCGACAGAGTATAAAAAAGATATTCACGTTAATAAAAAATATACAGACATACAGAAATCTTAATAAAACACGTTTAGAAAGGCCTTTGAGTATCACGGATACAGTTTGATTTAATTTTTTGTATTAATGAAAGTAACATAGATTATATAAATATTTGAAAGTACTCAATATACTCGTAGTGTATTTACTAGCCACTCTCCCCGACTTTGGTCTAATGTGACGTCGTAAATGTCTAAACGAAGTAGGTAATTTTTTTGTCGTTTACAGTTCACTAAAGTCTTAGAAGATACTATATATCTATATATTAATACGTGAAGAAAAAAAATTGTACCCCTTTTTAACCTATTTTCCGTCAACGGGCGAACTTGAAATTTGGCAAAGTTAAAGTTTATATGGCGGAGAAGTGCAGAAAGCTGTTTATTTTATGTAAAATGCATTAGAAGTACATTAAATTTATTAAAATATGGACTACTCAAACTACTACTCGAATTTTACACAACATATACACACATGTAAATTATAAAGACATTTTGACAGCCGTCAATAATTACGAAGTTCAAAAGAGGTTGTGAAGGAGGGTGCTATACTCGACTGTATGTATTTTTTAACTCTTACGTTCCAATTACCGTTTTTCATCCTACATTCAACAATGATATTATAACATATGACTATTATTGTAATGTTTATTATTTTTTATGGTGAACTCACATCAAAAGATGATTTCATAAAAAAATGAGCCAAATAATACTTTGTATAATCAGAATAAGAATTTTGTTCATAAAAGTAATTCACGACTTAGACCTCCGCGGTTACAATGTTGCAATTCAACCTCATGTAGAAACAAAAAAGAATTTATTTTCAAAAATTAATGGTAGTATTAAAAACATCTTTGTCTTGGATTCACCATTTGATTGTATTGTGCAACCATTACTTTTCCAAACGATGATACTGGGCATATCACTATTTCTCATAATGAACTGACTACGTTTAATTCAATATCAACCAGAAATACCACCCTATGGTGTCGTGTAAAATTAATTGAAAATTGTGTCATGGGTTGCAATAAATTTCTTTATTTTCATAACGTTATGTTTGGTTAAAATTTGAGCTTTACCACGTGGTTTTTGTTTCCAATTTATAATTAATTTTCATTTTCATTTACACATACATTTTAATGATTATATAATAAAGATTATGGCAAATGGCAAATAACTGAGTAGCTATGATGAAAACCTTTGATTATAGAAGTATTATACCCTTTGACAAAAGAACTCTAATAAAGTTCAAACTTTAAAAAATCAATTAGCTATGGTCAAATGTCGACCACTTGGCGCCCACTAGTAGATATAAATCTTCTTCTACAAGCGGCTGAAAATTCTTACGTCTTCATTAGAATACATTGACTCGTTTCAACTTTATATAAATATCAGATACATTCTACATGATACAAAAAACCGTATCAAAATCCGTTACGTAGTTAGAAAAAAAAACTCGGGGAACACAAAGATATATGTGAAAAGCGATTTTGGTCTATAATATGAAATGAAGATGATGTTGCTTTTAATTAAAAATATACAACAAAAATCAATGTTACGCGGCGTTCCCAGGTAGTCAACCATTCAAGTACTGACTGTGTTCGACGTTGCTTAAGTTAAACTTCGATATACTCCACCCGACACAGTGTTTATTACCCCCACCATTTACCCGCACACAAAAAGGTTGCAGATTAGAATTTCTAAACCCCTCTTCATTTTTCACTTCAAATATACAATACAATATATAATAATAATGCTTGTATATGTAAATAATATACAAGCAGAGAATTATACATACAACGGCGTTTGTGTTTCAGTTCTTTATTTCTATGTAGATTTGTCCTGGGTGTTAGGTCCATCAGCATTGCAAATTGTATAAATTTAAATCCTTGTTGAATCCCTTTCGATTTTAACTCAAGCACGATGTCTGAACTAAATACTCATAAGGGAGGGGTTCTAAATGTTACATGGTTCAGTTCCGTACATTATAAGCGCAGGCCGTGTGTAATTGCGATGTTGATTGCATAACTTTATAAAATCAATTTAAAAAAAAGTATCAAATGTAAACTAGGTAGACACATATTAAAAACTAGTACAGAAGACCGTATAGAAATGAGCTGTCAAGTATTTCCTTAAAGGCGATTAAGTTTCATAATATTTTATTTAAAATCATTTAATCTTTTCCCTCAAAAAGCCGCGAGCTGCTTGTAATCCATAACGCGAATACATCAGAACGAATAAGGGATTATCTTTTTGAACCTTCTTTCTTGCTTTTAGCCGTAAGCTTTTGGTAGTGTTCTTTAAGTAAATTGAACGTTTAGTATATTTTTATGACTTACCAAAAATTTACCAAAATACGGGGAAAAGTGAATCCTTACATATATTTAAAGCAAAATTCAAAGTATAGTTAGGGGGTAAACGTTTTGTATACAATTATGTACTTGTGCTCTATAAATAACTTTGTTAACACTAATCTATTTAACTAGTATTTCAAAAACGATATTCATTTTACTCATAATTGTTATAAAATTTAAATTGCAATGAATATTTATATAATTACCATTAACTACGCTACTTTGAACAACGTTTTAAATTAAACCGAATATTGGGTTTAAATATTATTTTAAGAGATAGATCACCTCTTTAGCATGTTAAAAAAATATTAGTTAATTGTATATCGAATGTGGTAAAAAAGAGAAAGTAAATTCATTTGATTGATAACCTGAACAGCAAACAAACGCTCCGAGCGATTTCGCGTGAAAAAAAAAACTACCTCTTATTTTTGCCGTGTCCGTAAATTTCTGCGATATAATAATGGTATTTGGAACACACTGGTTTACATTTATTTGAGACAAGATAGTCTCTTTAACACGTTAAAAAAATATTACTTAAATGTACATCGAATGTGGTAAAACATAAAAAAGGAAATTCATATGATTGTTAACCTGAACAGCAAACAACGCTTCGAGCGGTTTCGCGTGAAGAGGAAAACTACCTTTCATTTTTACCGAGTTTGCAAATATATGCGATATAATAATGGTATTATAAACATAATTTTTTTACCGAATACAGAAACAAAACAATGAACAAAATAAATTTAAATTATTAGGTTAAGATTGTGTTATATTTTACATTGTGAGACAACGCATATAGTACATTTTTTAATAGTATTTTATGAATTATTGTACATATGTTTGAGATCAACAAATTCTAACACCGTTTGACCGAAAATCATGAAAAATTGCCTAAGTGTTCTCCGACGGTTTTTATGCTATCCGTTTTATTATAACTCGCCTCTAGGTGATACCAGGCTTTATTTCCTATATACGCTATAAGTTTTATCGATTTTGCTTAAGATCGTATATATGCTAAACTTGGCGGATGATTGGTTGTAAAGTGAAGCCGCCAGAATACATTATAATTGCTTGATAACCGATTTTCAAGTTGAAGACGGTAGCTGGGAAAACTTAGAAAAAAATTAGTGCTAACCATGTTATCTCATTATGATGTTTTCCTTCATCGAATGTTCCAGAGCATTTGCAAGATTCGAATTAAATTCGATCCACACTGTGTTCGAAATACTAATCACTGAGCCATGTTATTAAATTTGATATTGTGATTTAACGAGAAAGAAGTCTTCGGTAGTTGCTAGTCGCTTCATAAATCATGCAGCCTTGAAATAGAGACAATTTAATTTATTATTCATTTACAACAATCTTATGACTTTAGTAACCTTCTATTTGTATATTGTATATTATTCGTACAACATAAATTTTATTTAAACATTTCAGATGTATCTACATCTTAAAAGTAAAGGAAATTAAAATATGCAGAAACCTTAACGGATTTATTAAATCTTACTAAGCACATAAATAATATTAAGTTATTAACCTTAGCAATAAAAGAGCAAAGAAGGACCTACCAAAAATAATTACATTTAAGTTTGATTATTAATTAGGTTAAGACTTAAATTTTTATTGTCAATTATCACTGCAAACGGACAACTTCATTATACGGGAAATACATTTCAAAGAGCGAATGCGGTACAAAGTGTTTTGCGGTAACGCGGTAGCCCACCCCAAATAGCAATGTTGCGGTGAATGTTTAAATTAGTGACGTACAAATTTAAACATCTCTCACGCCGAGTTATTTCAGTTTAAAAATCATCCAAGCTCTTGCAGTTAATCAGTAATTTTTATCTTGTATGAGTTACTATAATTTAAATTTAAATGGTTACTAAAGTTATTAGACAATACAGATACTGCTGAGCGATAGGACACGGTAATCACCCCTAATTGAATCTCGACGTATTATCAGTTCTAATACCCGTAATTGGGGCACGCGTGATTGTCTTAATCAGTCCGTGTACATTCAGCCTCTCAAAGACGTACAGGCTTGCATGATAACGGTGACTGACGATGAGCTGTAGATCTCTTAGTAGATACCGTTTTTTTTGGATTATATTGTGCCATCAAATCATGTTCAGAAAAAAAAAACAGGGTGAGTCGTAAAGACACACGATAAAAGTGAAACTTTTATATTACAGGGAAACATTTTAATTATTTATCAATCAATTTTGAATAGCATATTATGTTCAGTGATCGCCACACCGCCTGAAAGCAGTACAAGTAACCACGAACAACAAGAAAGAATGAAAGTGAAAAGAACTAAGGCGAGACTATTCTCACTCAACTCACCACAGTGTTTACCTCCACCATTTGTGGTCACACAAAAAGTTTGCGGATTAACATTTTAATGCCCTTCCATAAGGATTTACAATTTTAAAAGACAAAACGACTTGAAGAGCGACTCAAACTATACCGATTTAACTAACACATAAATAGGTTTAACTCGATGCAAGTTGAATTCAGTTTAAATTAGTTTGTCTTCTTGCACTAGAATATTGCAGAACCGTTGCCGAACTATTGCTCGATTATAGAACTTTATTTCTATCACCGTTCTAAATTTAACCACGGTCGTTACTGAGATATGTTTAAAAGCCTTTGGTGATAATAATAAGTACAATATTATATTTAATAGGTGCCTAAATTTTGGGACCACTTTGGGATATAAATAATTCGTCTTTTCACCTTGTATATATTGATACCATTATTCACGTGCTTTTCTTTAGTTTTATTTTTTGGAATCTATCTTCTAGATTATTACTGCCATTGTCGAGTAGGTAATATTACAAGTTTCTTGAAATAATTTCAATGTTTTAACAAAATGGTGGTTCCCTTGTTAGAACTTTTCACGGAGTTTATGTGGCATTCCAAAACTTTTGCACAATAACCAAACCATAATACGTAAAACACCACCATTATTATAAAATATAGCACCAGTGACAGAGAAGTTGAGGAATAATAGGTTAGGATGGTATGGGTATGTCATCAGGAGAGATGAAAACCATGTAACTAGAAAAGTGTTGAGTGTGATGGTGGACGA